>CM035836.1:41433860-41491723 GCA_020510985.1 Pholidichthys leucotaenia
GAAACAAATCAGGATTTGGCCAGAGAGTGCAACCCCTGCACTGAAAGACTGTTTTCGGCACACAGACTGGAAGGTCTTCAAAATAGCAGCCTCCCAGGAAGACAGGACAGATGTGGAGGAGTATGCTGATATGGTCACCAGCTACATCACGAAGTGCACAGAGGATTTCACTACAGTGAAGATCATCACTATGCGGGGTAATCATAAGCCCTGGATGACTGCAGAGGTGCGCTCGCTGCTCACAGCCAGAGATGCAGCCTTCAGAGCGAAGGACAGGATCGCCCTCCGCTCAGCCAGGTCTGCGCTTTCAAAGGGAATTAAGGCGGCAAAGCGCGCCTATGCGGAGAAAATCCAGGGACACCTCCGTGACACTAGGAACACCAAGCAGATGTGGCAGGGAGTTCGGACACTGACGGGCTTTAAGCCTAGGCAGGGGGTCGATGATGACGACGCTTCGCTTCCAGACAGGCTTAACGATTTCTTTGCACGTTTTGAAGCATCAAACTCGACAATCAGAGGGAGGGCTGGCCCTCCCCCACCATCGGTCGGACCAGCTTTTACCATCAACACAGCGGACACACGGAGGACCCTAACCAGAGTCAACCCACGCAAAGCTGCAGGTCCAGACAACATTCCGGGACGTGTGCTCCGAGACTGCGCGAGCGAGTTGGCGGATGTCCTGACTGACATTTATAACATCTCCCTGAGTCAGGCCATCGTTCCCAGATGCTTCAAGACCTCTATCATTGTAGCGGTGGCAAAGAAACCAGTGGTGTCCTGTTTGAATGACTATCGTCCTGTTGCACTGACACCAATTGTGATGAAGTGTTTTGAGCGGCTTGTCAAACCACACATTACAGCCTGCCTCCCTGCATCACAAGACCTGCTCCAGTTTGCATATCGTTCAAACCGCTCCACGGAGGATGCTATAGTCACCACCCTACACTCTGTCATCACCCACCTGGACCAGAAAGACACCTACGCCAGACTCCTGTACATTGATTTCAGTTCAGCATTCAACACCATTATTCCCCAGAGACTGATAGAGAAATTACTCCTTCTCGGTCTGAACACCGCCACATGTCTCTGGATCCTGGATTTCCTGACTGAGAGACCTCAGTCTGTCCGGGTTGGAAACAACATTTCCAAGTCTGTCACGCTGAGTACCGGATCCCCTCAAGGCTGTGTACTCAGTCCACTGTTGTTTACACTTCTAACACATGACTGTGTATCCAGACACGAGGGGAACCAGATTATTAAGTTTGCAGATGACACCACGGTGGTGGGACTTATCCAGAGGGATGAGGAATCAATGTACAGGGAAGAAGTGAGAGACCTGGAGGGCTGGTGCAGGGAGAACAATCTGGTGCTCAACGTGGACAAAACGAAGGAGGTGATTATCGACTTCCGGCGGTCACAGCCTGAGCACGCCCCCCTCAGCATCGGCGGCCGTTTAGTGGAGAGAGCAGAGAACATCAAGTTCCTCGGAGTGCAGATCTCGCAGGACCTGACCTGGAGCAAGAATTCCTTGGAGATCAGGAAGCGGGCTCAGCAGAGACTGCACTTCTTGAGGAAACTCAAACAGGCCTCTCTCCCCATCTGCATCCTCAGGACCTTCTACAGAGGTGTGGTGGAGAGTGTTCTGACGTACTGCATTGCTACATGGTACTCCAGCTGCAGTATGTCAGACAAAAAAGCCCTGCAGAGGATAGTCAAGGGGGCGGAGAGGGTAATTGGAGTCTCCCTCCCCTCTGTCCAAGAACTTTTTCAGATCCGTTGTAGGAGCAGGGCACTGAACATTGTCAAGGACCGTTCTCACCCTCTGCATAAACACTTTGAACTTCTTCCATCTGGTAAACGATTCCGGAGCATCAGAGGCAGAACCACCTGAGTGATACACAGCTTCCTTCCACAAGCTGTCAGGATGCTGAACAGTTGACCCAGAATCTCTCATACACACTACTGCACCTACGGAGATTTTGTATATTATAGTAAGTTATTCTTTTTTTTTTTTTCCCCAAATATGTCTCAGGGATATGTGAATGGATGGGGGGGGTGGGGGTGGGGGTGGGGCTATGTGGGAATGTGTCTTAAATCATGCTGCTTCTTATATGGATGCCGAGAGAAACATAATTTCATCTTGCCTGCACTACAGTTGTATGTACAGCAATATGACAATAAAGTTTGATTTGATTTGATTTGATATGGCTACAGCCCATATTAACCAACACCTCAGCAGCCAACATTTATATTTAAAAACTATTTTTTAAAGTTAATTTTACTTAATATTCTAATTTTTTGCCAAATTGAATTTGGGGTTTTCAGGGGCTGTAAGCCGTAATCATCAAAATTAAAATAAATAAACACTTGAAATATATCACTGTCTGTGTAATGAATCTATATAATATAAGGATTTCTCTTTCTGAAATGAGTGACAAAAAATATTGAAGTTTTTCATGACATTCTAATTTTTGGAGATGTACCTGTATTAGGGAAATACACCTGTGAAAGTCAGTGGTGGGATGTGACAAAAACGCTTCTTTTCCCTGACAAGCACTGCAGGATCCACAGAATAGGTGTGTGGGTCTATTCTGACGCTTTAGAAAATTATATGAATGACTTTATAAATCACTGGTTTGAAAAAGCACTTTCAATATGTCGAGATTTTGGCTCATGTGGTCCATTTCACCTGTATCCACAATATAAACACTGAGGGAGGCTAACCCCTGGCATGTGGAAACACATTCTAGCATTAAATTGCACACAATTTAATGTGCAGCACCAAAGTGCAATACGTACACAAACCAGGACTTTAACCAGGATTAACATATTTCATCGTTTTGCTCTCACAAGCGAATACTTTGGAGAAAACAAGCGCGAATCAGCAGAGTTGGCTGCTAGCTAGCTAGCTAGCTACTAGCTAAACTCGTTAGCCAGCACAGGACGGCGCTGTATGGCTCAAAAAAAGTGAGCTTACCACCAACAGGATAAATAAGCGAATAGATGCACATTATTACAAATCACTCACCATCGATGTTCTCTCATGTTCGTCTTCAGCTTGTCCGTAGTCCGGTTCTATGCTGGGCTGCATCTGTATCGGTGCGGGTCGCTCCTCTCACTGTGGATCTGCCACCAAGCAGAGAAAACTCCGCACCTCTTTGTTGGACCACGGTGTAGAGTTCCACAAAACCTACAACGCTGTCTGTATTAATATCGTATTTACTCCGTGACCGAGTTAATCCGTGAAATATTGCAAATGGTGGTCATGTAGCTTCATCAGAAGATGGTCGCTTTCGTGACGTTACGACCTGACCAATCAGCGGCGACCAGGCTGTTGACGTCACATCTCGGCACGACTCAGCACGGTTGTACCCTGCCCTTGATCAGGCACAAAAATAGCGCCTGTTAAACCGTGCTGGGGCTAGTGGAATAAGGGTCAATGGTACATTGTCTGACCTAAAGTGCTCTTCTACTGGCTCTCCTCAGGGGTGTGTGTTGTCACCACTACTCTTCATCCTGTACACAAATATGTGTTGGAGCAGACATGACAACAGACACATTACAAAGTGTGCTGATGATTCAGTTATTGTCAGTCTCCTCCAGGATGGTGAGAGTGGCCACGGCCCAGTAGTTGATGATTTTGTTCACTGGTAGTTGGAGAGCCAGGTGGATTTTATTCACACTATTGAGTACGAAAGGTTTGAGTGTGTAATTCTGTTGTAAATCGCCTATCAATGAAAGAATGGGGCGTCTTAAGTTGCACAATCCTGGGGTTTGGTCCCTGAGGGTCTCAAAAGGGGACCCAAAAATCCATTTAAACAAACTTTCGAGTACAACAACTGTTTCAAGCCTGTTTCGTTTAGATCACCCCTCACATTAAACTGATGCAACTTGACATGAAAATGTTGGGGGTTACTAATTAAGACACCTACTAATTAACAACCAATTAACGATTTATCTAAACTTTCAAGTACAACAAAAATTATTTTTGCAAATGATAATTTACTAATCCTAGACACCATATCCACAACTTAAGACGCAATTTTTCCTGAGGTTTGTAGATAAGATGGGGGTCTTTGGAGCCTGAGGGATATGAAGACCCTTATACAAAAGAGGGAGTACAACAATTTTGATTGATGCTATGGATAAAACATTATTTCAAATGAACAAAAATACAATTTAAGACACCAAAATGTCTGGGGTTATTAATTAAGACAACTACTAATTAACGACTAATTAATTAATGATCGATTTATTTAAACTTTCATGTAACACAAAAATTCTTTTTCCAAAATATAATGCGGCATGGAATGTACATTGTGATGTACGACACAGTTTATTGTTTGAAAGTGGTTATTTGACAAGCAAATGTCTTACTGTTTCATAGCGACCAAATCGGAATCCTAGGTCAAGTCACTCTGTCGTAATTTTACTGCGATCATCTCATTCGTGATCGTCATCACTGTCTTCATCAGAGGATTCCATTTCTCTTGGCAGAGGATCATGATCTTCATCCATGTCATCATCTGTACCACCATCTTCCTGGGCATCATCACTGTTGTCATCTGGCTCTGTTTCGACCTGAACCTCTGGAATGAGTGCAGGGGGCATCTGTTCTCCATTGAACCAAATGATGCGAAATTCGCCGTCGACATTTTCCCATCCATTGGTGGGTGTTTTGTCCAGGTCTTGGTGATGAGCACTACCCCATAATCTTGCAACGAATGCACTTCTGTCCACGTGAGGTGCTAGTTCCCCTTCACACGGTGGAATGCTACTGCCTGCAATGCTTTTAAGCTTCTCAAATGGGTGCTTAGCATTTGACTTTCTTTTGTAGGTATTCTCGACCACGTTGAACCGGTGCTTGTTGAGTGGGACAAGTTTCCGTGCAACGTACAACACGCAGACAAAATCTTGCAAGATTTGGATGACTTCATCTGTTGGGACAGCATGACTCAATGAAGCAAACACTCTCTGGAACTTGTCACTTTTTGCCACAATTGCATATGGCCTGTTCTTTCCTTTCCTTGCAAAGGCAGAGGTATAGTCACAGCCAGTGAACACGTGTAGGCCGGGGAGTGCAGCACACATAGCTTGGCCTATCGCAGCAGCAATCTTAGTTACGTTTACATAACGCAGGTTGCCTTGTCCTCTTGTCCCAACCTCCATCCACACAGTGGAGGAAACTCGATGGACATGGTGTAGGAGTAACACTAGAATGTCAGTGTCAGAAGCTCTTACGACTATGTCGCCAGGTGTGGACTTGTCCGCCTCAATCATGTGAAGGATGACTCGGGTGTCGGCCTCCGAGTGGTTGCAGTTTAGAGATGGGACTGATTCTGCGCTTACTTCTCTATCTTCTACGAAGTACCGAGTGCACTCTCCCATCACTCCCAAATACACTTCCCTTCCATCAGGAAGAGGCCTGTAGAAGTCGCTCGACCAATCCTTTGTGAGAAAGAGGGGTAGCTCTCGTTTGAACGACTCCCTCTCGAGTTGTTTCTTGAAGCTTGAGTCTCTTTTCTGTTGAGGTCCTTCAATAACTAGTTCCCCTCCCACAACAGCTTCTCTGCGCTCTCGCTCACAGTCCTTGATGGATGGTCTTTCATACGTATCGAAGTTGATGTCGATTCTCCGTGACTTATATGCCAAGCTAGTAACCAGGATGTTTTGTGACAGCTCCCCGTATGTTGCAGGCTGATCCGGCGACATGCAGTGGAATTGGAAATTGCCGTCAATGATATGAGTACCTACAAATGATGGGCTGCCATGGTCACTGACAGTTCCCTCCAGAATTTTGAACAATTTGCTTTTATCCGTGTGAGCCATCGTGCCATCACTGTGACACATTGAAAGTGGCACCGGTGTCAGTGGAAATGAAAAGACAAGCTCAAGGTGAACGTCACCTGTTGCTGCTGTGAAGGCAATGCGGCCAAGAAGTGCACTGGTACATTTGAGTTGTGCCTCTTTGGCGTTTTTGTCTGCTTTTCGATTGGTTATGCATTCACTTGCGAACGTGCGAAGAGGATGTTTGCGAATTGGTTTTTCAAAACGCTCTGCACTTTCGAGGCATTCTTTTACAAAGCTTTCATGCCTATTCTTGCCATCTTCTGGAATGTTCAACAATGATGTACTCATGGCATCTGTTACACTCTTCCCAGTGCTGATGTTAATGAGAGGCAAGCTTGGATCAAGTGTGAAAGGACTGGCGCAAGACTCAATGTCATTGATGATCTTCTGCAGATCCCATGATGCCCAGGAAGATGGAGATACGGATGATGACATGGATGAAGATCATGATCCTCTGCCAAGAGAAATGGAATCCTCTGATGAAGACAGTGATGACGATCACGAATGAGATGATCGCAGTAAAATTACGACAGAGTGACTTGACCTAGGATTCCGATTTGGTCGCTATGAAACAATAAGACATTTGCTTGCCAAATAACCACTTTCAAACAATAAACTGTGTCATACATCATAATGTACATTCCATGCCGCATTATATTTTGGAAAAAGAATTTTTGTGTTACATGAAAGTTTAAATAAATCGATCATTAATTAATTAGTTGTTAATTAGTAGTTGTCTTAATTAATAACCCCAGATATTTTGGTGTCTTAAATTGTATTTTTGTTCATTTGAAATAATGTCTTATCCATAGCATCAATCAAAATTGTTGTACCCCCTCTTTTGTATAAGGGTCTTCATATCCCTCAGGGTCCAAAGACCCCCATCTTATCTACAGACCCCAGGAAAAATTGCGTCTTAAGTTGTGGATATGGTATCTAGGGTTACTGAGTTATCTTTTGCAAAAAGAATTTTTGTTGTACTTGAAAGTTTAAATAAATTGTTAATTAGTCGTTAATTAGCGAGTGTCTTAATTAGTAACCCCAGACATTGTCATGTCTTAAATTGCATTTTTGTTCATTTGAAATAATGTTTTATCCATAGCATCAATCAAAATTGTTGTACTCCCTCTTTTGAATAAGTTCAGTTTTGAGGGTCTTCGTATCCCTTGGGGTCAAAACACTTCCGTCTTATCTACAAACCTCAGGAAAAATTGCGTCTTTAGTTGTGGATATTGTGTCTAGGATTAGTAAATTACCATTTGCAAAAAGAATTTTTGTTGTACTTGAAAGTTTAGATAAATCGTTAATTGGTCGTTAATTAGTAGGTGTCTTAATTAGTAACCCCCAACATTTTCATGTCAAGTTGCATCAGTTTAATGTGAGGGGTGATCTAAATGAAACAGGCTTGAAACGGTTGTTGTACTCGAAAGTTTGTTTAAATGGATTTTTGGGTTCCCTTTTGAGACCCTCAGGGACCAAACCCCAGGATTGTGCAACTTAAGACGCCCCATTCTTTCATTGATAGGCGATTTACAACAGAATTACACACTCAAACCTTACGTACTCAATAGTGTGAATAAAATCCACCTGGCTCTCCAACTATGGTGTGAGGATTCCTACCTGCAGATGAATATGACAAAAACTAAAGATATGATTATTGACTTTAGGAGGAAAACTCCCAGGCACAAAGTCACCGTACTAAAAGGACAGACCACCGAATGTGTACAATCCTACAAATATCTTGGGATGATTATTGATAGTAATTTAAACTTTGAAGAGAACTGTGAAAAGGTGTGCAAAAAGGGTCAGCAACATTTGCATTGCTTGAGGAAACTTGCACGCTTCCAAATTGACTGAGCCATAATGATAATGTTTTACTGGGCTTTTATTGAATCTGTTTTATCCTTTTCTTTAGTGTCATGGTTTGGTCAGATAAAACTGAAACAGAGGAAATCCTTGGATCAGGTAGTTAGATGGTCCAGTCGTTTGCTTGGTGAGTCACAGCTGAGCCTGACATCCCTGTACATCAGACAAGTACAGAGGATGGCTACCTCCATTTTAAATGATGACTCCCACCCTTTGCACTGTAACTTTCAGCTTCTTCCCTCAAGACGGAGGTTTGCTGTCCCAAAAAGCAAAACCCAGCGCTACAAAAACAGCTTTGTTCCTGCTGCTGTCAAAGAGTTGAACAAGTTGTAACAATATATTGCACATAATTTAGGTACCTATTTATTAACTCCATTTTGTATTTACTTATTTTTGTAGGATTTTATTTGGGTTCTAAATCTTTTATTGGGTTTTAGACCTTTGAGTTTTTAACCTCTTTGGCTAGTCTTTAACTTTTTAATATGACTCTTCTCTCTTATCTCTGGTTTTTCTCTCATCTCTTTGTCTTTATACCCTGATTGATGGAGCCTAAAGTATTTTGTCATGTTTATAGTCAGCTTCATGTGTGCCTGTGTTTGTGTTTATGTTGATTGTAACTGTGGCTTGTAAATTTGGATGTCACCAGACTGCAAAACAAATCTACCTACGGGTACAAATAAAGAAACCTGAACCTGAACCTGAACCTGAAAGTAACAAGTCCAGTTGACCACAAAATACAGAGATGTGCAAATGATGAAAATAAGGCCACCAGACATACAGGGCATCTGCTGGATGCTCTACAGCCTGGTCAAAAAGGAGCCTAGTGCTGCAGCACAAAGGGAAAGGCGATCATGAGACTTGCGGGGCTGGAGCGATCCCGGGGCGATCCATGCAGTCTGGAGGATGGAGAGAGAAGCTGGGCCAGCTATAACACCAAGGGGTTAACCAAACTTAAAGTGCTGGGCTGAGTACAACGAAGGTAATGATAACTCATACATGGAGAGCTAGCTGCCGCGTATGGAGGTGAATGCTCCGACAATCTCTTTCCACAGTTGCAGTGAACAAATACCCCTGAAGCTAACAAGGAAAGAGATTGTAAGAGGAAGTGTGGGCTGAACTTGATTGGAACCTGGTGTGTGAGAGAGCATGTATGAGCGTGTGAATGGGAATGAATGGAGCATGTGCATGTGTATGTGTGTATGTGTGTGAACACCCGTGACAGTTCAGCTGATGGCACTTGACGGGAGGAGGGGTCATGTCAAAGCTGTCAGGGAGCAGAGGCCCAATAGCTCCCTGAAGCGCCAGGTGGAAAATAGGGCCAAACATAACCATAAGTAGAACTGGGTTTGGAAGCCAAACCCAGATTCATGACAGTAATGCTTTAATGTTTTTACGTAAAGCACTTTGAATTGTCTTGTATGTGCTATACAAAGAAACTTGCCTTGCCTTGCTTTCATCAGCAGGTGACCTCTGACCTTTATAGGGTAGTATCTCACTGGGCTGAGACAGCTTGAGACAAGTTGGAGAATGGCATTCTTGAGGGAGTCTCCAGAATGTCTCCAAACATTCTCGATGGTTCTCATTTTCCTCTCCTTAGTCGCAGGGTCTCGCAGGAATTGTGAACATATTCAAAAAATTTGTGCTACAGTGTTCTCTCAAAATAGTCTCAGAGTCATCACAGGTGTCTCAAACCCGTCTCCACTTCTTGTCTAATGTTGGACAGCCATTGCAGGACTGTCATGAATGCAACCCCCCCCCCCCCCCTAAATTTAGTCTTGTGCATGTTGTAAGAATGTCCTGCAACACTTGCAGGACATAGGCAAACACCCAGAAAACTTTGGCCAAAAACTCACTGGGAGTTTGTGCAATATTATTGCAACACTCTTGAGACAGTGTGATTCCAAGTGAAAATTGTCACAAACTAGTCTCAAGCTGTCTCAACCCAGTGAAATACTACCCTTAATGTGTCACCAGAAGACTGTAAGAACAGCATCTCACTGGGCTGAGACAGTTCGCAGCTCGTCAAAGGTTAAAAAAAAAAAAAAGTTACAAATCCTAGAATTTGCGACTGTTTTCACTTGGAATCATACTGTCTCATGAGCCACACATCAAAAATTTAGTAGAAAAAAGTGGCACATTTATGAGAAAAAAGTGAAAATTTTGGAAAATAAAGGTGCAAATTTACCAGAAAAAAGTCGCATTTATGGGGAAAAAATATGAAAATTTACAAGAAAAAAAAGTGAGAAATCTACAAAAAACAGTTAAGAATTTGGGGAAAAAAGTCACAAATTTACCAGAAAAAATCAGCAAATGTATGAGAAAAAGTAAAATTACTTCAAAAGTTACAGTGGTGTGAAAAAGTGTTTGCCCGCCTCTAGATTTCTCTTTTTTATATGTTTGTCACACTTAAATGTTTCAGATCATCAGACAAATTTAAATATTAGACAAAGATAACACAAGTAAACACAAAATGCAATTTTTAAGTGAAGGTGTTTATTATTAAGGGTAAAAAAAAAATCCAAACCTACATGGCCCTGTGTAAAAAAGTGATTGCCCCCTATGTTAAAACATAAATTAACTGTGGTTTATCACATCTTTGGAAAACTGAGTTCAATTTCTCCAGCCACAACCAGGCCTGATTACTGCCACACATGTTCTCAATCATGAAATCACTTAAATAGGACCTGCCTGACAAAGTGAAGTAGACGAAACAATCCTCAAAAGCTAGACATCATGCTGCGATCCAAAGAAATTCAGGAACAAATGAGAAACAAAGTAACTGAGATCTATCAGTCTGGAAATGGTTATAAAGCCATTTCTAAAGCTTTGGGACTCCAGTGAACCACAGTGAGAGCCATTATCCACAAATGGAAAAAACATGGAACAGTGGCGAACCTTACCAAGAGTGGCCAGTGGACCAAAATTACCCCAAGAGCACAGCGACGGCTCATCCAAGAGGTCACAAAAGACCCCACAACAACATCCAAAGAACTGCAGGCCTCACTTGCCTCAGTTAAGGTCAGTGTTCATGACTCCACCATAAGAAAGAGACTGGGCAAAAATGGCCTGCATGGTCGAGTTCCAAGATGAAAACCATTGCTGAGCAAAAAGAATATAAAGGCTCATCTCAGTTTTGCCAGAAAACATCTTGATGATCCCCAAGACTTTTGGGGAAATACTCTGTGGACTGACGAGACAAAAGTTGAACTTTTTGGAAGGTGTGTGTTCCATTACATCTGGCGGAAAAGTAACAGCATTTCAGAAAAGGAACATCATACCAACAGTAAAATATGGTGGTGGTAGTGTGATGATCTGGGGCTGTTTTTCTGCTTCAGGACCTGGAAGACTTTCTGTGGTAAATGGAACCATGAATTCTGCTGTCTACCAAAAAATCCTGAAGGAGAATGTCCAGCCATCTGTTCATGACCTCAAGCTGAAGCACACTTGGGTTCTGCTGCAGGACAATGATCCAAAACACACCAGCAATTCCACCTCTGAATGGCTTAAGAAAAACAAAATGAAGACTTTGGAGTGGCCTAGTCAAAGTCCTGACCTGAATCTGATTGAGATGCTGTGGCATGACCATAAAAAGGCGGTTCATGCTTGAAAACCCTCCATTGTGGCTGAATTACAACAATTCTGCAAGACGACTGGGCCAAAATTCCTCCACAGTGCTGTAAAAGACTCATTGCCAGTTATTGCAAACGCTTGATTGAAGTTGTTGCTGCTAAGGGTGGCCCAACCAATTATTAGGTTTAGGGGGCAATCACTTTTTCACACATTACCATGTAAGTTTGGATTTTTTTTCCCCTTAATAATAAACACCTTCATTTAAAAACTGCATTTTGTGTTTACTTGTGTTATCTTTGTTTAATATTTAAATTTGTTTGATGATCTGAAACATTTAAGTGTGACAAACATACAAAAAAATAAGAAATTAGGCAGGGGGCAAACACTTTTTCACACCACTGTACAAACTTACAAGAAAAAATGAGCAAATTTACAAGAAAAAAGTCACAAATTTATGAGGGAAAAACTAGAAAAAATTGCAGATTCACAAAAAAAATAGCAAATATATGAGTAAATAATTTGAAAATTTACGAAAAAAAGTTACAAATTTAATAATTGATTAGATTTATATGGCGCTTTACATGACAAGTGAAATCTCAAAGCTCTTACAGTGAGTCCATTATTCATTCATTCCAGACAGACACTGATAAGCTACTACTGTAGCCACAGCTGCTCTGGGGCAGACTGACGGAAAGGTGGTTGCCAGTCCACACCAACGGCTTCTCCGACCACTACCGAACATTTATATACATTCATAGCCAGTGTCACGGACACTGGAGGCAAGTGGGGAAACTGTCTTCCCCAGGGACACAAACGGCAGGATGGTTGGGGAGAGCGGGATTCGAACCACCAACCCTCTGGTTATTGGATGGCCCGCTCTACCTCCTGAGCCACTGCCGCCCACATTTCCCTCCTCCCTTCCATTTTTGCTGAGCATCAAGCTGGATGGCAGGAAGTTCCATTTTTATATGGTCTTTGGCATGACCCAGCCGGGACTTGAACCTCCATCTCCCGGTTGTGGGGTGGATGCTCTACCTCTCGGCCACCACTCCGGTTACGACAAAAAAAAAAAAAAGCTAGAAAAGTAGAGCTGAATACCCGTAGTTGCAAGTTCAGTACGGTAGTGTAAATGATCCTGTAAATTTGTAACCTTTTCCAATAAATTTGCAACTTTTTCTCAAAAAATGCCATTGTTTCCTTAAAATCTGAAGCTTTTTCTTTTTTCTTCATAAATATGCTAATTTTTCCATAAATCTGCATTTTCTCCCTGTAAATTTGTACTGTGAGTCTTTTCTCAAAAATGTACATTTTTCTCATAAATCTGCAACTTTTTTTTTCTCAAAAATCTGTACTTTTTCCTGTAAATTTGAAACTTTTTTCAATAAATTTGCAACTTTTTTCTCAAAAAAATGCCAGTTTCCTGTAAATCTTAAGCTTTTTCTTTTTTCCTCATAAATATGCTAATTTTTACATAAACCTGCATTTTTTTTCTCAAAAATGTGCAGCTTTTTTCTGAAAAATCTGCAATTTTTTTCCTGTAAATTTGTAACTTTTTCCAATAAATCTGCAGCTTTTTATCAAAAAGTTACAATTAGCATTTTTTCCCTGTAAATTTGCATCTGTTTTCTTTTAGATTTGAACCTTTTTACTCATAAACTCATGATTTTTCTCTTGTAAATTTTCAACTTTTTTCTTATAAATTTGCAGTCCTCTTCTGAACGCTGGTTAAATTTGTATTCGGAGCAATTAAATTGTAATTTATGACAGTTTTAATTTTTAAATTGACTCTTTCATCACATTTTTGCACTTTTGTTCTTGCAAATTTGTACCTAACTTCCATTTATCCGTGTGTACCATTTAGTAAAGTTTTGAATCCCAGCCATCACCTTTGTTGATAAATAACAAATCGCCTGCTGAACATATGAATCTTTTAACATAATGACCCACATAAACACCATATAGCACAATAGTAACCCTTTAATAAAGACAGTCTAAAGTGTATTAGTTGTACAGTATGTCTTGCATCTTTATTACTCATTCTCTTGTTCCTTGACAGCAGTGTGGTAGTCACACCTCCCTTTAACAAATGCAGAAAATCACTCCCATAGAGGAAGAGGGTGGTCTCTGCTTTGTGTCACAGTGAAAAAAAGTCAGATAGCAGAGGGGGACGATGGAGGAAGGAGCTCTACTCTGTCTGCTCTGTAAGTAGAACATGTGAGCTGCTGTATGTTTGTTTTAATGACTCAACTTGATTTTCTGATGTGTAAACTCTAGATTCACATTAGTAGACAATTCAAAGTTCATTATTAAAGTTAATTGTCACAAAGGCAGAAAAAATTCATGATGAATTAGGTGAAAAATAAAGACGCATCATCAGCAATGGTGTGACTCACATTTAAATTAGACCTGTCATATGCAAAGGATATTATATTTTTATTGTTAATGTTTTGTCTCAAGATTAATGATGATCTGTGTATATACTGTATACCATTAATGTTTTGTATATAACAGGCAATTAAGAACAGGCCCTATTATTTCAACCACACTTCCTGCCTTACACCAGTAGTTTTTTGTTCCTCTCAGCACATTGTTGTTTTATGCTTCATGTCACGTCGTCTAATTACCAGTAGATGGGCTTTGCTCTGGGAAGAGTAGCATTTGTTTCAAAGTGGTGTGGCCGTGTGCAATCTCATGAACATTTTGTTGAATTTTATGGCAATGTACTTTTGATCAGGAAAAAGGAGCTCTGTCATCAGGACTGCATTGTTCGATGCTATTTCAGTAGTGTGTTTTGAAATCATGCAGCGCCTACTGATAGAAGCTCATGAGGAAACACGGCACTGGGATTTTCTGTTATTTTAATGACAGCCTGGTAACTACAGTGTCAGGGCTTGGCTCCTGGCCATGCCCAAAACTTTCTGTATTTTTGTATCTTGGTTTTTATTATTATCCTTATTATTATTGCTGCTTAATTAGTCCTAGTTTCTGTTTTGGGTTTTAGTTTGAAAACTTAGTTTGTTAGTTAGTTTGAGTGGGCTCACTACCTGCAGGAGGGACCGTGAGGGGGTCTGGTGCTATGCAGATCAGGTGGCGGTAGAAGGCAGAACCCTTGGTGATCTCATCCCAAGCCTCATAAACTGGCTTTTGGGATTAACAGACAAAATGGAAAATCATGATGCAAACACATAAGTCACTAAATTGTTTATTGCAATCAGCAGCAAATTACAGATTATTCAGAATGTGCAAAATTCAAACTGTAAAAAACAAACTCAGAATGGGTCACACACGCCGACCACGCTGCCTCACTGATAAGTAACTGAATGTGCCGCTCACAATGGTCCCAGTTCAGCAGATCTTCAGCCTGCATCTCTGTAAATAGTGACACAAGGTCCGGTTTGAGGTGGATCATTTTCCTCTTGCCTAGACGAAAAGAGAGAAAAGGGTGGTGGTTAAAGCAAGCTTAAAACATTTGGGAAATACACTTGTTGCTAAAAGCCAGTGGTGGAATGTGACAATAAAGTACTTCATTGTTGTATTTAACCAAAATTTTCATGTAGCTGTGCTTCAGTAAAGTAGATTTTACAAGGGCTGGGTTAAAGTGTCTGTGACATGATTTAGGAACTATGGATCAATATTCAGTATGAATTTATCTTCAGTCGTCCACATAGTTGGTTCTGTTGACTTCAAACGTTAAATAAGTGGAAAAATATTTCTAAGTGAATTCAAATTTAGCGCCATGTTGCACTAACGCAATCTCCTGAGATGCGCCTCATTTCCGGATATGATATCATGAGGAGAGTTTCCTCTCAGCTGATCCGTGTGCTATTAATGTAAACAAGCTGTTTAGCTTCTATATCAGTGAAGAAATGCCGAAACGTTGCGTGGTGGCTGGGTGTTCTAATTGTAGGCAGGGCCCGCCTATGAAAGTCAGCTGATAAAATGACACCTCGCAGCAATCAGCTGACACTTCTGACAAAGGCTGCAGTAAACAGTTTGTTCATGTCAATAATGAGTTTTCTTCCAACTCTAAGCTCAGTCATGGAGTTCCACAGGGATCTGTGCTTGGCCCTACTCTTTTTAGTTTATATATATAATATATTTATTTATTTATTATTTTTTTTTTCCGGTTCCGGTTCTGCCGGACCGACAGCGCCACATGAGTTGGCTGCCTGTTGCAACTGCCTTTTTCTTATCTTCCTTCTTCTTTCTACACCTTTCACTCTATATATATATCACGGACACACAGATCGCCCCAAGGGTCTCCCGAGTCGGCAAACGGAGCCACTGTTTGCAGCGGGGGACGATACAGCAGGGAAGAGCTAGCTAGCTGGCCAGCTAGCTCCAACCGCCACCCGGTGCTAACGGAGAAGCTCGACATGCCGAGGAACTGTGTCGAAAACGACGCGGGTGCCAGGCTGGAGTTTAGGCGGCGTGCAAGAAATATAAGACAGAATAATAAAGAGCGATGGCAAGAACCAAGCAGACCGCCAGTAAATCTACTGGAGGAAAAAGCCCCCCAAGAAGCAGCTAGCCACCAAGGCTGCTCGAAAAAAGCGCTCCGGCCACCGGCGGAGTGAAGAAGCCTCACCGTTACAGGCCCGGTACCGTGGCTCTGAGAGAGATCCGTCGCTACCAGAAATCCACGGAGCTGCTCATCCGTAGGCTGCCCTTCCAGCGCTTGGTGAGGGAGATCGCTCAGGACTTCAAGACCAACCTGCGCTTCCAGAGCTCCGCCATCATGGCTCTGCAGGAGGCCAGCGAGGCCTACCTGGTGGGTCTCTTCGTGGACACCAACCTGTGCGCCATCCACGCCAAGAGGGTCACCACCATCATGCCCAAAGACATCCAGCTGGCCCACCGCACCCGCGGAGGGAGAGAGACCTTAGACTTTCTGCTGCACATTCACCAACCACAATGCTCCACACTGTGTGTCTATATATATATATATATATATATATATATAGTAATATGTACATATGTATACTAGCTGTTCTTGTTTTTTTCTTGCCTTCTGATTGTTGATCTGAGTGTTGCTATCCCTGTGCTGTTGCAATCCTGGAATTTCCCCATTGTGGGACTAATAAAGGCTTATCTTATCTTATCTTATATGCTTCCATAAGGCAACATCAGTAGAAAGCACTGTATACATTTTCATTGTTATGCAGATGACACACAATTATACTTGTCAATGAAGCCAGATGATAGTAATCAATTAGCCAAGTTAGATGCCTGTCTTAAGGAAATCAAAGCTTGGATGACTTGTAATTTTCTGCTATTAAACTCAGATAAAGACTGAAGTCATTCTTGTTGGTCCAAAAAACCTTAGAAATACCTTTCCAAATCAAACTCTTAGTTTGGATACGGTTACTCTTTCTCTGAATAGTTCTTTGAGGAACCTTGGAGTTTTTTTTGATCAAGATCTGTTTTTCAGTTCACATATTAAATTTATTTCTAAGACTGCTTTCTATCATTTGAGTAATATTGCCAAGACTAGAAAAGCACTCGGAGAGCGCAGACCTCCGCCAAGTGCCACAGTTCCCGCCATACAGTGTTTTACATCATAAATATTAATTCTACATTTATTGTGTGTACGTTTTCAGATTCCTTGACCATGAAAACATATGAGTAGCAATTGGATTCACATGGATAGGATTAGTGGTTTAGTAGTTCTTCAGGAAAATCGCATTTCACATAATGGCGGTTTTCCGGATCACCACCAAAATGTAATCATCTGTAGGATACGCCATTTCTGATAATCTGTGAAAATTTCATGAAAATCCGTCCATAACTTTTTGAGTTATCTTGCTAACAAACAGACAGACAAACCAACGCCCATGAAAACATAACCTCCTTGGCGGAGGTAATTAGGAGCATCTTGTCTCAGAGTGATACTGAGAAACTGATCCACGCTTTTGTGAGCTCTAGATTAGATTATTGTAACTCTTTATTATCAGGTTGTCCTAAAATATCTTTAAAAAGTCTTCAGTTGATCCAAAATGCTTCTGCAAGAGTTTTAACAGGTACTAGAAAGAGAGATCATATTTCTCCGGTTCTGGCCTCCCTTCATTGGCTTCCCATAGAGTTTAGAATTAAGTTTAAAATCCTTCTTCTCACTTACATAGCTCTTAAAAATCAGGCCCCTTTTTATTTATAAGATCTGATATTACCCTATCATCCAAACAAAGTACTACGCTCCCAAAATGCAGGATTACTTGTAATACCTAGAATCTCCAAAAGTACAATGGTTGGCAGAGCCTTCAGTTATCAAGCTCCTTTCCTGTGGAACTGTAACCGAGCGCACACAAACTGGCGACTCTGAAGCCGGAGGTCGTGAGTTCGAACCTCCCGGTGGGACACAGCCAGTGTTGTGCACTCGGTTACAGAACCAGTTACCAATCAGGAGTCAGACTTAATCTCTGTTTTTAAGAATAGGGTAAAGACTTTCCTTTTCGATATAGCCTACGATTAGGGAGGGATCATGTGTCTCTAAACCCTCTCTTAGTTCTGCTGCTATTAGATTTAGACTGCCAGGGGACCTCCAGTAATGTACTTGGCTTCACTTCTTTAATTTTTGCTGTCTATATATCTGTTCTTTTCATCTTCTCTATCCCCTATAATAGTGGAGTTTTTCCTCTCCACTATTGCCAAGCACTTGCTCACAGGGGATCACCTGATTGCTGGGGTCTTTCTGCAATTGTGGGGGTTTCCCTTACATTTGAAATTGCTATGAGATGACTACTGTTGTGAAATGGCGCTATATAAATAAAGTTGAATTGAATTGAATTGAACAGTTGAAACATGTAAAGAAGGTAAAAACGTCCTTTCTATTTTTGTCTTTAATAAGAACAAAAGGTAAATAATTAAAAGAAGACAAAATGAACCTACTTGAGCTATTACAGTAGTTCTTCTTTCTAATTGGTTGAATTATGTCATGGACTCTTTAAGTTTAAAATCATTTGTTTTTACTGTGGCCTCAGCAATCAGAATGAGTTAATACATTCAGTTGAATGGAATCTAGTACTTTAACTGAGGTTGTGCATCCCCGAGTATGGAATCGCTCAGTCAAAATATGTAATTGTTATCAATAAAAGTTTAGCCACCGCTGTGTCACCCTGGCTTCAAGTGTGGCCAGTGTTTTGTACTTGTATTGCTAAAATATAAAAGGAAGCACTACAATGGGTCTCAGATATCTGTAATGTGTCCTGTTATTATAATACTGCATGAGTTTATTGACGATAGACTACAAACTACACATATAAACTAAATTATAATGATGACTGAACAACTGCCATTCTCCAAAGTGCAACATACACTCTGTTGAATATAGCTCAAAGGATCACACAAGTGATCTGACAAAAAAAATAAATAAATAAATAAACAAGCGGTTTATTTTACAGTGGATGTGACATTCATTTTCAATTATTCTGTAATTAATATCCACACAATCAAAGAAATCTCAGTTCAGTCTCTTCCATATTAAGTGGAAATTGTGCTACTCTAGTTTTGGTACTTTATCTATACATTAACTAAAAAAAGCAAAGGATTTCAGCACTTTGTCCACCACTACTAAAAACAACAGGGTGTGCAACTTTAATATGACTTATCACTCATAAATTACTGTGTCGTGCTGCATTGCTGGTGTCAAAAAAGCAGATGCTGGTCGGACTCTAGAACACAAATACACACAACTTAAGTACATGCACAGCACTAAAGTACAACATGTAAGAAAACACATTTTTCACCAGGATTACAACTAGCTTATTTCATCAGATACTGTCAATACAAGGAGAGCACAGAGTTAGCACTGACAGCTAACTAGCTAGCTCATTATCTGCGCACAAGCAACGCTGTTGTCTGTTCAAGATGAACTTTCCTCTGCTGGGACAAATAACATAAAAGATGTATAATATCACATCATATCACATCACTCACCATCCTCTATATCCTAGTATCATGGCTTTCAACTGCTGAAGTTTGGTGCTCCCATGGCCATAAATTAATTTCGGTTGGCTCTGTCTAGTTCCCTCTGGATTCTCATCAGCCAAAAGGCACAGAAAACTCTGCTGGACCGCGGTGTTGATTTCTGTGGGTCTGAGTTCTGTGAAACCATTCTATCATTGTTGTTTTACTGACGCTGCTTGCTGGCTGGCTTACGGACAAAGCTTTGCAAATGGCTGTTGCAGATTCTGCAGAAGATGGTGCTCTCATGACGTTTTGCCCTGTCCAATCAGTAGCCTGCACTCTGTTGATGTCATATTTTCAGCCCGACTCAGCTCGCTTAGAACCCCACTGGAATAGGTATGAATAAAGCACCTGGTACCAGGTACTAATGGAAAACCCTACAAAGCAGGTGGAGTCAAGTAGAGTAGGGCTGAGTGGGTAGTCGTGGAAAAGGGGCTCAAGTTACTTTTGTAGGATTCTTGGTTTTGCATTCTTATTATCTTGGTTCTGTTTTGTGATAGTCCATGCTTTACTCTTAGTTCTTGTTTGTCATTATTATCATTATGGTCTCTGTTTTGTTATGGCGGCTGTGGAGCAGGTGTAGTGTGGCTGACTACTGATCAGAGGGTCAGGGGTTCGATTCCTGCTCTGTCTGTAGTCTGCGTGCAGAAGTGTCCTTGAGCAAGACACTGAACCTCTAGTTGCTCCTGGTGGGTCAGGCCAGCGCTGGTGCATAGCAGCTCTGCTGCCAAATTGCCCTGTCAAGGGTGGACTGACGACACCACTCACAAGCTATGAGTTTGCACATTTAAAAATGAAAGCACAAAATTTAACGAAGCACAAAAACTTTCAAATACACTGGATGAACAGTCCAGAGGCTGAGGCGACAGAACACTGGCGAAACGGGGAATACCCTTGAAACTATAAAGTGAGGAGAGATGAGGAATTCCCATCTAGACATGAGAATGATGCAGAAGTATTGCAGCATTTCCTTAAATAACGCAAAAGACAACACAAATGATTGCAGGTGTGGAAGCGTGAGTGAGGAAGTAATCAGACACAACTAAACAGCTGTGACAGCCCACAAACAGATTTGACACACGGAAGTGACACACAGTGCTGTCAAAATAAAAGTACGCACAGTCCATAATAAATGCAAATCAAACAAATAGAGGAACAAGAGTACACCAACAACAATATCTTAGACAAGGACTGATAGAAGTGCAGGACAACCTAGAAAGACACTAAAGGAGAGAACTAAGGAAAAGGTGATGATACAACAAAATACACAATGGAGGAGAACTAATAAAAAAATAATACAACAACCCATACTTAATACAAAATAAACAGAGATACAGAAATACAGAAAAGACTTAAATTAAAACTAGAGGCTGAGCACGGCTCACACCCGTGCTTGGAATCATGACAGAATGTGTGTGTGAATGGGTGGATAACAGGATCTGAAAAGCAATTTGGTCATCTAGAGATGAGAAAAAGTGCTATATACAGTTAGGCCCAAAAATATTTGGACAGTGACACAAGTTTTTGTCATTTTAGCTGTTTACGAAAACATATTCAGGACACAATTATATAATCAATATGGGCTTAAAGTGCAGACTCTCAGCTGTAATTTGAGAGTATTCACATCCAAATTGGAGCAAGGGTTTAGGAATTACAGCTCTTTAATACGTAGCCGCCTCTTTTTCAAGGGACCAAAAGTAATTGGACAATTGACTCAGAAGGCTGCAAAAAAAAAAATAACAAGGCTGCATGGGCTCTTCCCTCATTAACCTGTCATCAGTTAAGCAGTTAAAAGGTCTGGAGTTGATTCCAGGTGTGGCGTTTGCATTTGGAAGCTGTTGCTGTGAACACACAACATGCGGTCAAAGGAGCTCTCAATGGAGGTGAAACAGACCATCCTGAGGCTGAAAAAAAAGAAGAAATCCATCAGAGAGATAGCAGAAATGTTAGGAGTGGCCAAATCAACAGTTTGGTACATTCTGAGAAAAAAGAGTGCACTGGTGAGCTTGGGAACTCAAAAAGGCCTGGACGTCCACGGAAGACAACAGTGGTGGATGATCGCAGAATCCTTTCACAACCCCTTCACAACATCCACTCAAGTGAAGAACACTCTCCAGGAAGTAGGTGTATCAGTATCCAAGTCTACCATAAAGAGAATACTTTATGAAAGTAAATACAAAGGATTCACCACAAGGTGCAAACCATTAATCAGCCTCAAAAATAGAAAGGCCAGAATTGACTTTGCCAAAAAACACCTGAAGAAGCCAGCCCAGTTCTGGAACAGCATTTTTTGGACAGATGAGACTAAGATCAACCTGTACCAGAATGATGGGAAGAAGAAAGTTTGGAGAAGAATTGGAACAGCTCATGATCCAAAGCACTACATCTTCTGTAAAACATGGTGGAGGCAGTGTGATGCAGGGGCATGCATGGCTTCCAATGGCACTGGGTCACTTGTGTTTATTGATGATGTGACAAAAGACAGAAGCAGCCGGATGAATTCTGAAGTGTATAGGGATATACTTTCTGCTCAGATTCAGCCAAATGCAGCAAAGTTGATTGGGCGGCGCTTCACCAATAATCCAAAACATACTGCAAAAACAACCCGGGAGTTTTTTTTAAAGCAAAGAAGTAGAATATTCTGCAATGGCTGAGTCAATCACCAGATCTCAACCCAATCGAGCATGCATTTCACTTGCTCAAGACAAAACTTAAGGCAGAAAGACCCACAAACAAGCAACAACTGAAGACAGCTGCAGTAAAGGCCTGGCAAAGCATCACAAAGGTGGAAACCCAGCGTTTGGTGATGTCCATGGGTTCCAGACTTCAGGCAGTCATTGCCTGCAAAGGATTCTCAACAAAATATTGAAAAGTAACATTTTACTTAGGGTTATGCTTATTTGTCCAATTACTTTTGAGCCCCTGAAATGAGGAGTGTTTGTATAAAAACAGCTACAATTCCTACATGTTTAATCATATATTTTTGCTCAACCCCTTGAATTAAACCTTAAAGTCTGCACTTCAGTTCCGTTGTAGTTGTTTCATTTCAAATCCAATGTGGTGGCATGCAGAGCCCAAATCATGAAGATTGTGTCACTGTCCAAATATTTCTGGGCCTAACTGTAAGTAAATGCCATTTACCATTTAAGTGAATGCCATTTGGTCTGATCATTATCCCTGTCTTAGCCATTGTTCGTTTTGGTCATCCTTAGTATTATTATCATAGTCACCTTTATGTTTTATTATTCTTGTCTTTGTTCTCCATTGTCCTGTTTATTGTTACCTCAGTCATGTTTATCCTTAGTTCTGGTTTGAGCTTTTACTTTGACAGTGTCCTTTGTTTATTTCCACCCTAGCCTGTTCTGAGTTAATTTCTTGAATGTGTACATCTGTTTTTGTTTAAGTAATTAGTCCAGCTGAATTTAAATGGGGTCACACCATTTATCAGAGTGACATCCTACTTCATATTGGCGTGATTACATGCTTTGGTCAAGCCTGTTTTCCTTCACTTCGTGACTGTTCCTGTTTATCCTAGCTGAGCCTAGTCTAGATTTGGTTTGTTTCTGCATAGCCTTTGTTTTGTTTTGGTTTTTTTTGTTTTGTTTTGTTTTGTTTTCAGCCCACACGCTGTTTTATTTTCTGTTTATTAATAAATCATGTCATTCACTCACCCAGCACGAGCTCTGTTTTCTGCCCCGTAGGGGCACACTCTGTGACAGGCTCCATTACCATGCCTCACTGTAGGCACCCTGTCCTTTTCCTCATAAGTTTTATTTCACCTTCTATAAACAAT
Organism: Pholidichthys leucotaenia; assembly: GCA_020510985.1. Classification (NCBI taxonomy): domain Eukaryota; kingdom Metazoa; phylum Chordata; class Actinopteri; order Cichliformes; family Pholidichthyidae; genus Pholidichthys; species Pholidichthys leucotaenia. The sequence goes on from CM035836.1 coordinate 41,456,902, forward strand.
TTACTTGTGTGCACCACCAAAAAGCTGTTTTATTTGGTCCGACTATAGAATATTTTCCCAGAAGGACACAAGTTTGTCCCGGTATCCTTTGGCAAAGATAAATCTCTCCATTTAACTTTTTTTTTTCCAGGTGTGGTGGGGTCCTTGGCCTTTTCTGATAAAACCCTTCTTAGTTTAGAGTGCAGCCTTTTGTATATGCTGAACCTGTTAGACTAGATTGTTTCAGGTCTACTTTTAGGACTTTGGCTGTTTTACAGTGCTTTTTGTACAGTTTGCAACCACGACTCTGCTGTGGGTGCCACAGGTTGACGGATCCCAGTGACAATGCTCTCCCATACTTTACAGTCCATAGCACTGGCCTTAACTTGATTGAGATTAAAGCGCTGAGGTTTTAAGTCGTTCTCAACTTGCTTGGCCTATTTTGTTTTTCGGTGCATCGCATTTGATTCTCCAGTGTATGGGTCGTGGCCACCACAGGAGTTTGTGTGGTAATCAGTCAGTGCTCATCCTGCAGACATGGCCGAACCACCGCAGTCTGCACTTCTAATAGTCAGCTGCTGTTGACATCATTCACAGTTGGTATCATTGGAAATATGATCACTCCAAGGATCTGACAGAGAAACCACATTTGGAAAACTTCGAGCTGGTTCAGGTCCCCTTTGAGGATGCTCCAGGTCTCAAAAAAGAGAGAAAGATCATAGTCCTTAGAGAGATGTCGGCTTCTTTCAGATGTGAACATTGAAGTTGTGGACTTGATTCTGCAGTGGATCTCTGCCATTGATGCTATCTTCTTTTCAGTTACCAGTGAACCAAGATATTCAATTCAACTTTATTTATATAGCGCCATTTCACAACAACAATCATCTCATAGCACTTTCAACTGAAGGGGAAACCCCCACAATTGTAGAAAGACCCCAGCAATCAGGCAATCCCCTGTGAGCAAGCACTTGACGACGGTGGAGAGGAAAAACTCCCTTTTAGCAGGAAGAAACCTCCAGCAGAACATGGCTCAGGAAGGGACAGTCATCTCCTGCAACTGGCTGGGGGGGGGGGGGGGGGGGTAGAGAAGAAGAAGTAAAGGACAGACATGTAGAGAGCAAACAGCACGACAATATCTGAAGTCTAATCTGTTCAATCTGAAAGTCCTCGAGGTAGACCATTGCCGGTGAGCCATCCGTTGTGAGAACTTTCATCTTGTCCATGTAAAATATAAACTGAGGGTAGGGGGATAATTAAAAACATAACTTACTAGGTTCTTTAAAACCAGATGAAGGGTCACTAGTAGCAATCAAAGGGGAAACTTTAGAATGAGGATGTTGAAAGGAATATATTTACAATAAAATATGTACCGATGCCCACTAAAATCAAAAGCCTAAACTAAAACCTAAGCTAGAAAAGAAAACTAAAAGTGGGCTAAAAATAAATGAAAGTCCATAAAAGCTGAGGAGGAGGAGCCACTCTTCTTGGCCAGGCTCCTTCTGCTGCCATGACACTGATGCCCTCAGGAAACCTATACAGGGGAAGACACTTGCCAGCAGTAAATCCATATTCCTTATCGTCATCATCAACAATGTCATCACCATGGGGTGCTGCTATCTGGAAACCAGATATGTACAGCGAAGGCAGAGCTCCTCACTCTGCCTCTTGCTGTCCTTCATCTGCAGCACCCCAAACTGCTCCACACAGAAGTGTCCTCCCCCAAATGCCAGCGTCATGGTGGTCCTAAGCCATTACTGCTTCCTCCTCCTCCTCAGTCATGCCCTCCTACAGCCATCTTCCTGGGACCACCAGCCTCCTCTTGTCCTGGTAGGGTTCTCCTCCGGCTGGGGCATCTACTCAAGGCAAAACTTTCTCCCAAGCAGGCCCTCATTCAGCCGGACTCCCCTCAGACAGGACTCTCTCCTCAGGCAGGGCTCCTTCAAGCAGGCTCTTTCCTCTTGCAGGGCTCGCTCTTCCTGGCAAAAACTCTCCTCTGGACTGCCAGGGCACCTTTTATATCATGTGCAGCCACAAGTGCTGCACATCCCCAATCAACACAGGTGCTACTGATCAGTAATTAGGGGAAGCACAAGGAAGAAGACATTTCCAACTAAAAGCACATGGTCAAAACATAAAAACTACAAAACATGTAAAGTTACAAAACATGCAACACAAAATCCAAAAAACACAACACAACACTTCCTCCCCGTGACATCCACACTGATCTTAAGGCATAAGACTGAGCAAAGCAGCCGATGTCACGCAGAATGCCTCAATCTTAAGTTGATCACTTAAGACTTTTCCAGTCAGTTTTCCCCTTTGTTCAGGAGGTTGTTGGCAGTTCCAAGCTTTGCTCTCCTAATAGCTTTCACAGTGCTGAAACAGCTGTATGATTGTCAGGTATCAGCCACAACCTTTTCACTAATCTTTCTGTGATGAATATTCAATAAAGGTATTTAAATATCAGAGGCCAGAACACTGGTAGTGCTCTTTACTGAAAGTAGGGTAAGGAGGGATAAGGAACAAAGACCACTCAAAGTGCTTAACTAGTAAGTACCAAACCCTCTATTCTGGGCCTGTCAGAGACAGATACCTAGGGAAAATTTAGAGTCACTAATTAACCTAGCGATAAGATGACCAAGTTTTCAAAAAAGGTCTTCAAATTCCATATCTTATTTTAATGAAAACTTTCTGTCATGACTCACTCTGGGCCGTCACCTGCTTCAGCTGCGCGCACACCTATGGGTAATCAGCCCCGGGCTATATAGCCCGCTCTGCCTGGAGCTTCAGCACGGAGCCGTCTGCTTTGCTATGATCTTCGTCCCGCGCACGCCTGATTCCTCTCAGCCCTGCGCATCATCTTAAGGACTCTCCATTAGCACGTAAGCTCATCATTCAACTAACCTTTTCTCTCAGGCTCTCCCCTGTGCTCAGGTGGATCCCTTTGGCGGCGGTTCTCTTCCCCGCGGCGGCGGAATCGCTCCATCTTAAGGACTCTCCGTTAGCACGTAAGCTCATCATTCAACTAACCTTTTCTCTCAGGCTCTCCCCTGTGCTCAGGTGGATCCCTTTGGCGGCGGTTCTCTTCCCCGCGGCGGCGGAATCGCTCCATCTTAAGGACTCTCCGTTAGCACGTAAGCTCATCATTCAACTAACCTTTTCTCTCAGGCTCTCCCCTGTGCTCAGGTGGATCCCTTTGGCAGCGGTTCTCTTCCCTGCGGCGGCAGAATCGCTCCCTTCACCACGCCGCGCATCACAGCTCTTTGCCAGGTGTGCTCTGCAGACGCTGTCTCCCTGGAAGGAGGCCCAAAGCCCAAGCCAGCGCCAGCACAAAAACACCTGCAAGTAAGCCCTGTCAGTTTACCCATTCACAGTTACAAGGCTGAATCTAACATCTGTGTTTGGCTCTGTCCCTAGGGTTGCCAGGCTGAACGGCACTCTGTCTCACCCCCGGCTGCAGCTTGTTCACCCACAATACACTCACATATCGCATACACGCACCCACACACCTGCTGGTGAATCAATAAAGATAATTGTATTGAACTTGAGCCTGTGTGTGTGTGTTCCCTGGGTCCAACAATATGTCAGTACGGCTCTGTCAGAGTGACCCAGTGAACAGCGGGCTTGCACACCAGTTAAACATCTTAGAGGCTCGAGCCGATCAAATTACTCACCAGCAGCAGGTCATACTGAACCAATTAGTTCAGATAAACAGCCGGTTGGATCGTCTGGAAGGACAGCGGGCGTTCACTCCGGCTCAGAGCAGCAGGCCAGCTCCCGTTAGCTCTCCACCTAGCCAAGCTAGCCTGGGCTCGCTCACTCGTCTCATGCCAGTCCCCACGCCCACGCGCTTCAGTGGGAAGCTCGGGGAGGCTTTGGGTTTCATCCTCCAGTGTGAGACGGTGTTTCAGCGGGTTCCCGGGGACTTCCCCTCCGATCACAGCTGAATCTGTTATGTGGCTAATCTATTGGAAGCCCAGCTACGCCAACCTAACCTACGCCCAGTTTGTTCATGATTTCCACGAAGTTTTTGACCATTCGGATCGTGATAGTGTGCTAACCACCCGTTTGCTTAATCTTTGCCAGGGTGGTCGGTCGGTGGCCGATTACGCTGTCAACTTCCTGGTGGTGGCGGCGGAAGTTGGGTGGGAGGATGCCTCGCTTTGCAGCATCTTCATCCCTAGCTTGAGCCCTAGCCTACGGGATGAGCTGGCCCGCTTAGATAAGCCTGAACGTCTCACTGAGCTAATTTCATTGACCATTAGTCTTGACAACAGGCTGAGAGAGCGAGCTGCCGAGCGGAGGTCTTCCAGCCTCTCGAGCAGACTGTCACAACACTCCTCTTAGTCTTCTACCTTGGTGCTGCCCGCGCTAGAGGGCCCAGACGAACCTGAGGCTATGATAATGGGACAGACCAAACTCCCGCAGGCAGAGAGACAGCGCCGCAGGGACCTAGGTCTCTGCATGTACTGTGGGGATGACCAGCACGAAATTGAGTCCTGCCCGGTTTGGCCAAAAGAGGGGGTCCGCAAGTCGCTGTAGGGGGACTCGCGGACTCATCTCGGCCAAATCCCCTATCTAAATGTCTCCTGCCAATTAGATTCTGTCACAAGCGCACAGAGATCCTCACACACGCACTGTTGGACTCGGGGGCCGAGCAGAGCTTTATCTCTGAGAAACTGGCAACCCGATTGGGGCTTCCCTGCCAATCTCTGCCGACTCCCCTTAACCTTGTCACTCTGTCAAAAGCCCCTTTCGAAAAGGTGATGCACCGGACTGCCCCGGTCTCTGCCATCATCTCTGGTAACCATCGAGAGGACCTCCGGCTGTTTGTGCTTTCCACCTTAGCTGCCCCCGTCATCCTGGATTACCCCTGGCTGCGCTTGCACAACCCTACCTTTGACTGGCAAACCGGGAGTGTTCTCGTCCGGAGTCCTTTCTGCCTGAGTGTGTGCCTCCAGTCTGCAGCTTGTTCTCCATCGGTTCCCCTCTCCTCCCCCACCCCCCTGTCCCCCGACTTGTCCAGGGTGCCTCCCGAGTTTCATGACTTTTGAGCGGTGTTTAGCAAATCCCAGGCGCTGTCCCTTCCCCCCCACCGCCTGTACGACTGTGCCATCAACCTCTGCTCGGGTGCCCCCCTGCCGTCAAGCCGCCTTTACAGCCTATCGGCTCCGGAACAGGAGGATATGGAGGCGTATATTAAGGAATTGCTCAGCTCGGGCATTATCCGGCCATCGTCGTTGCCAGTGGGGGCAGGCTTCTTCTTTGTCGGGAAGAAGGACGGTTCCCTCCACCCTTGCATCGACTTCTGGGCCTTGAACGATATCACTATTAAGGACAAGTATACACTACCTCTGATGGACTCTGCCTTCGACTCCCTCCAGGGGGCCTCCTGGTTCACAAAGCTGGACCTCCGCAGCGCTTACCACCTCGTACGGATCCTGGAGGGCGACGAGTGGAAGACGGGATTCCGGACCCCCAGCGGCCACTTTGAGTACCTTGTCATGCCGTTTGGGCTCACCAACGCTCCGGCCGTCTTCCAGCGTCTCATCAATGACGTCCTCCGGGATTTCCTTGGGTCCTTCATTTTCGTCTACCTGGACGACATCCTGATCTCCGCCCAGTCCCCGGAGGAGCATCAGGTCCACGTGAGGTGGGTCCTTCAATGGCTGTTAGAGAACAAACTGTTCGTGAAGGCCGAGAAGTGTGAGTTTTACACCGAGAAGACCTCCTTCCTGGGCTTCATCATCTCACACAATCAGGTCATCCCAGACCCAGAGAAGGTAAGGGCGGTGGTGGATTCCCCCCCCCCCCCCCCCCCCGTCATCAAGGAAACAGCTGCAACAATTTCTGGGGTTTGCCAATTTCTACCGGCGATTCATGCCTAAGTATAGCTCGATCGCCCTCGATCGCCCTCCCTGACTCGCCTCACCTCCCCCAAGGTGGCGTTCCGGTGGACAGAGGAGGCTGCGTCGGCCTTTGCAGCTCTGAAGACGGAATTCTCTTCCTCCTGGGTCCTGACGCAGGTGGACCCCGATCTACAGTGCCTGGTTGAGGTGGATGCCTCTGACTCGGGGGTGGGGGCAGTATTATCGCAGCGCTTCCCGGCGGACGGAGTGATCAGCCCCTGCGCCTTCTTCTCTCGGAGACTGTCACCCGCTGAGAGGAACTACGACGTCGGCGACAGAGAACTCCTGGCGGTGAAGCTCGCGCTGGAGGAGTGGCGGCACTGGCTGAAGGGGGCCGCGCTACCCTTTGTGGTATGGACCGATCACAAAAACTTGGAGTACCTGAGGACGGCTAAGCGCCTGAATGCTCGCCAGGCGCGTTGGTCCCTGTTCTTCGGGCGCTTCAGGTTTACCATCACCTACCGCCCGGGGTCAAAGAACGCTAAACCAGATGCTCTGTCCAGGCAGTTCGCCTCGGAGGTTTCTGAGAAGCAGTAGCACACCATCCTCCCGGCCTCGTGTGTCATGGGTGCCCTATCGTGGGCTATCAGGAACAAGGTCCTGAAGGCACAAGAAGCCGAGCCGGATCCAGGCTGAGGCCCTACGGGAAGACTGTTCGTGCCATCGTCCATTTGGGTTGACGTGATCCACTGGGCCCATTCGTCTAAGCTCGCCTGCCACCCCAGGATTACCCATCTGGTGGAGCTGCTCCAGAGATTGTTCTGGAGGCCAGGTCTTCGGAATGACGTCATCGGCTACGTCCGTGCCTGTCCCCAGTGCGCCACCGGGAAGACATCATCATCGCCGCCAGCGGGTCCCTCCATCCTTTGCCGGTCCCTGGGAGGCCGTGGTCCCACGTTGCCCTGGACTTCGTTACTGGTCTCCAGGTGTCCAACAGCTTCAACATCGTTCTGACCATTGTGGACCATTTCTCTAAGGCCGCCCACTTTATCCCTCTACGTGGGCTTCCAACGGCACGAGAGACAGCGGACCTTTTGGTGCAGCACGTCGTGCATCTGCATGGGATCCCTACGGACACTGTCTCCAACCGAGGTCCCCAGTTTGTGTCCAGCATGTGGAGGAGTTTTTGCAACGCTTTGGGGGCTACGGTAAGCCTGTCCTCTGGTCATCACCCCCAGAGCAACGGGCAGTGCGAGCGGGCCAATCAGGAGCTGGAGGCCGCTCTGCGCTGCATCATCGCTTCCAGCCCGGAGCAGCCATCTGCCGTGGATTGAGTATGCTCATAACCTGACTCTATCTTCTCAATTGGTATGTCACCTTTCAGGGCGTTGCTGGGCCCCCGCTGTTCCCTGAAGAGGAGGGGGAGGTGGCCGTACCTTCAGTCCAGGCACTGTCGTCGGCTTTGGGCTGCTACACGCCAGGCCCTTTTACGCACAGCGGAGCACAACATTAGAACGGCAAACCGGCGCAGGAGGCCTGCTCCCCAGTATCAGGTGTGTCAGCAGGTATGGTTGTCTACTCAACATATTAACCTGAAGGCTGAGAAGAGGAAGCTGGCCAAGCACTTTATTGGGCCCTTCCCGATTGTCAAAGTGGTTAATCCTGTGGCTGTGCGTCTGGGTCTACCCCCTCTCTCCGTGTTTGTCCCATATTTCACGTCTCCCAGGTCAAACCAGTGGTCTCTGCCCCCCTCCTAGGGCTCCACCCCCACCAGTGTTGATCGACGGCAACCCGGCATGGGGAGTCAACTCCATCTTGGACGTCCACCACCGGGGTCGCGGCCTGCAGTACCTGGTGGACTGGGAGGGGTATGGCCCCGAGTGGAGGTCCTGGGTGCGTCCGTCGTTTGTGCTGGACAAACGGCTCATTAAGGACTTCCACCAGGCGCACCCAGGTAAGCCAGCGCCAGGAGGCGCTGCTCAGGGGGGGGGAGTACTGTCATGACTCACTCTCGGCCGTCACCCGCTTCAGCTGCGCACACACCTGTGGGTAATCAGCCCCAGGCTATATAGCCCGCTCTGCCTGGAGCTTCTGCACAGAGCTGTCTGCTTTGCTACGATCTTCGTCCCGCGCACGCCTGATTCCTCTCAGCCCTGCTCATCGTCTTAAGGACTCTCCGTTAGCACATAAGCTCATCATTAAACTTGCCTTTTCTCCCAGGCTCTCCCCTGTGGACAGGTGGATCCCTTTGGCGGCGGTTCTCTTCCTCGCAGCGGCGGAATCTCACCCTTCACCACGCCGCGCATCACAGCTCTTCGCCGGGTGCGCTCTGCAGACGCTGTCTCCCTGGAAGGAGGCCCAAAGCCCAAGCCGGCGCCAGCACAAGAACACCTGCAAGTAAGCCCTGCCAGTTTACCCATTCACAGTTACAAGGCTGAATCTAACATCTGTGTTTGGCTCTGTCCCTAGGGTTGCCAGGCTGAACGGTGCTCTGTCTCGCCCCCGGCTGCAGCTCGTTCACCCACAATACACTCACATATCACATACACGCACCCACACACCTGCTGGTGAATCAATAAAGATAACTGTATTGAACTTGAGCCTGTGTGTGTGTTCCCTGGGTCCGACAATATGTCGCTTTCACCTCGATATGTTTATGTTTTGCAGTGCTGTTAAAGGAGAGCATTACACAGATTATACAGCCTCATATAGAGCCGTTTATCAGTTGTGACAAGAACTGAAAACAGCTTTTATTAAATCATGTGGACTGTGCCACAGCTGAACACCATCTGAGTGTGACTCCAGTGCAGGAGGTCGTGGGTTCAGTCCCAATCTATGCCACCAGTTGGACTTGGTCTGTCCCCTCTGTAACATTTGGCATTGTCGGCAGACTCGGTGGCCATCCCCAGGTGCATGTAGCTGGTAGGACTGACTGGTGGTGACATGCTCCATAAAAGCAAACTTGAGTCATTATCTAGATCAGGGATGGGCAACTCTGGCGGTACTGAGGGCCGCTAAATTTTCTCCTCACTTCCTGAGGGCCAGATTTACATGTAAACCTACCGTGGGGGGTATGAGTGAGTGTGTGTGTTTGGGGGGGTGTAGTATTTCCTGAAAAGTTAAAAGTTTCACAGTTAAAACTGAAAATGTAAATGAAAATAAAAGCTAATACATGTTTTGTCATATTAGAATTAAAATTAATGACAAAGTTATATCTGCTCCGCAACAGACTGGCGATCTGTCCAGCGTGTACCCTGACTCTCATCTAAAGATGCTGGGATAGGCTCCAGCCATCTCTTCACCCCCGAAAGGGATTAAGCAGTAGAAGATGGATGGATGGATAAAATTATATCATGACCTCATTTTTAAAACTCTTTCCATCAAAATGATGAGCAAAGAGAAATTCCGGATAATAATTAACAAAAGAAGCCAAGAAGAAAAGGAAATATGATGAGGCTTTGCTTGGTGTTGGATTCATTGTGGGTAAGTGGGCCCCTGTGGAGGGCAGAGAAATAGCTGTGTGGGCTTGGTTGTCATGAACCCCCTCATGCAGCTCACAGAGGGGAAGAAGGAAGAATGGGATTTATGTGGGGGATTCACCACAACACATTTATTGAACACAAACGCAAACAGTCCAAAAATAAAGACTCACAAAAAGGCTGCTGTGTACACAAATTGGCAGACGCAAAGAGCGAACAGCAGGCAGACCACTGTGTACCGTGGCCACAGACAAATCATACAAACAACATATATGCTCTGGAGAACTTGGAGTCCTTTAAGAGGCTCAACTGGCTGAGGAGGAGAAACTGGGCAAAAGAGCCTAAGCATAGCAGCAGAACTGCAAACAGAAATGCTAACAGTCTTTACTCACGAACACAGGAGCAGTCCAAGTCGTCCAAGCCTCACATGAGCACACACAACCCTTCAGGGACATCTGACCATCATACGGTGATTAATGACCCTATGACTGGGCACAATGGTCCAGCAGCGTTTGACTGGCAAGGGCCGCCTAAGTACAAACATTGCTGGCACCACAAATTGGGCACACCTGGGTGAGGCAAGGGAAAGACAATTACCTGGGAGAATCAGCTGGCTGTCAAAGACAGAGGGGGTGTGGTTGGACCAGCGAATGTTAGACAACGGCCACATGAAAATGGGTCAAATAGGCTGCGTAACAACCGCCGGCCAGAGCGATGGCTCCAGGCATGGAAAAGAAAAAGAAAACAGATATATATAAACTATATACAATATAGTAATATCTTACAATTCACATTTCACATCTTACATCTTACATGCATGTGTCTTTTCTCACAATCTCTCTGGTAGCACATGAAATACTTTTTTTTCTCAATTTTTTCTTTGACAATTGGAGCTCTTTTTGGGGAAAACCTGGTCTTATGAGACGAGACAGCATTCATCCCACTTTGGATGGCGCTTCTCATTTATCTAACAATCTGGCATCTTTTTTATCCAAATTTCCAAAACCCTGACTACTCAGAGTTGGGACCAGGAAGCAGAGTCGCAGTCTTACACGCCTCTCTGCAGCTCCTCTTCATCTGCCACCCCTCAGCTTAGCCCCTGTCTTCCCCATCAGAGAATCGTTGTCTGCTCCCTCCAAAGTCAATAAAAATATGATGTATAAGCATCCCAAAGTGATAAAGCAAAATATTGGTAAAACTCAAATTAAACATAAAGCCTCTAAATTGAATGATTTGACCTCTGTTCCTCCTCATAATTTAAAAATTAAATGTGGTTTATTAAATATTAGGTCTCTAACTCCCAAGTCTCTGTTAGTCCATGATCTGTTAATTGATCATCAGATTGATTTAATTTCCCTTACAGAGACTTGGTTAGGGCAAGAGGATTATGTTGGTTTAAATGAATCAACTCCCTCTGGTTATTTAAACTGTCAAAATCCCAGAAGTTCTGGTCGTGGAGGAGGAGTAGCAACAATTTACCATTCCAAATTACTAGTTAATGTAAAGCAAAAAACATGTTATAATTCCTTTGAGGGCCTGGTCCTCAATATTGGGCACTTTAGCAATTTTAGGTTAAACCCAATTTTATTTGCCATAGTTTATCGTCCCCCATCAACCTACTCAGAATTTTTATCCGAATTTGCTGATTTCTTAGCTGATTTAGTGCTGAAATCTGATAGAATAATTATAGTAGGGGACTTTAATATACATGTGGATGTAGATAGTGACTGCCTTAATGTGGCATTTAATTCAATATTAGACTCGATTGGGTTTTCTCAGAAAGTAGGAAATTCTACTCATTACCTCCACCATACATTGGACCTTGTTCTGACATATGACATAGAAATAGAAAATCTTGTAGTGTCTCCTCATAACCCTGTACTGTCAGACCATTGTCTGTTAACCTTTGATTTTACTATTTTTGACTATTTGGCTCCTAAAGAAAAATATTATTACAGTAGATGCCTCTCAGATGATGCTGTTACCAAATTTATGCAGATTGTTTCCTCTATGCCATGTGTCAACACAATGGAAATAAGCTATAGACAGCTTGCTCCTTCTGTAATTGATAACATGGTGGATAGTGTTACAGCTTCTCTGCATCAGACTCTAGACTTGGTGGTCCCCTTAAAAAAGAAAAAGTCTAATCAGAGATTTCTAACTCCTTGGTTCAACACAGAAACTCGTAGCTTAAAACAGAAGACTCGTCAATTAGAAAGAAAATGGCGCTCCACTAATTTAGATGAAATCTCTTTAGCTTGGAGGAATCATCTTGTAATTTATAAAAAATCTCTTAGAAAAGCTAGAACGAGTTATTACTCTGCATTAATAGAAGAGAACAAGAATAATCCCAGGTTTCTTTTCAGTACTGTAGCCAGGTTGACAAAGAGTCAGGACTCTGTCAATCCTAGCATTCCCTTAGAGCTTACTAGTCAGGACTTTATGAACTTTTTCAATAATAAAATTTTATCCATCAGAGATAAAATCAATCAGATTCTTCCCACAGTTAACTTAAATACTGTAACTACTACAACTCCATCTATTGATGTCTGTCTTGAGAGTTTACTCCAATCGACCTTTGTGAGTTAGACAAAATAGTTTCCTCATCCAAACCTTCAACTTGTCTTTTAGACCCTATTCCTACCAGGTTATTTAAAGAAGTCTTCCCACTTATTGGTAGCTTTATTCTTCATATAATCAATTCTTCATTAACTTTAGGCCATGTACCGCAGGCTTTTAAAACGGCTGTAATTAAACCCTTACTCAAAAAGCCAACACTAGATCCAGGAGCTTTAGCTAACTATAGACCAATCTCTAATCTCTCTTTCATTTCAAAAATCTTAGAAAGAGTTATTGCTACGCAATTATTTGACCACCTGCAGGGAAATGGTTTACTTGAAGAGTTTCAATCTGGGTTTAGAATCCATCATAGTACTGAAACAGCCTTAGCGAAGGTCACTAACGACCTCCTCATTGCATCTGATAATGGACTAGTTTCTGTACTTTGTAGAGGACGACTTCACAAACGAGACTGAGTTTATTTCTCAGGAAAGCTTTATTTGGAGTCACATCCTCTATCATGAAGTATTCTCAACAAAAGAGAGTGAACACATTTCCCTCACAGCTTTTATACCCCCAGAGATACTAAACCCCCACATCAAATATATCACACCTTCACTTCACAGTCAGTTCAGTAAACATATGAACCCCCCAGTCCTTCAGTCACATATAGCCTCCGAGACTTGCTGGCATCTCTGTCTTCTTCTCCACTCGGGGGCTCCTGGTGGGACATTGTCTCTGACTTCCCGTCTTCCCAGCACCCAGCTCCTAGCCGAGGTCCCTGCTGGGGCATTGTTCCTTTGGACGTTTGATCTGTAGAGTATGCCCCGTCATGCCTACTGAATACATGTGGGAGAAAATGCGTACCCTACAAGCATGCCATATATGCGCCTTAAATATGCGCCATATAACCACCCCCAAACGTTCAAATAAGGACAAGTTACACCTCAAATGCATAGAATCATGACACATCACACAGAACGAGAGAGGAAAAAATTTGGCACAACAGATCATACATCCCACTGTCTGGGCTTCAATTCCCTGCCATATCTGCTGTGCGCAGGTCTCGCTCTGCCTGTGGCTGTCTCTTGCATCTGTGAACCAGAATCATTAACACATCGTTGGGAAAACTTAGCAGAGCGTCTCCCCGGCGGCCTGCCGCGGCGGGGGGCTCTGGCCAACTGTACTGGGTCATCAGCTAACACAAAAGCGGGTTTGAGTCTGTTAATGCAGACTAAGTCCTTCCTGTCTCCCAAATCAAGCAAAAAATGCTTTTCCCTGGTTTCTAACACTCTGAACGGGCCATCATAAGGTGGCCTTAAACCTAACCTCTGTGCGTCGTGTCTAACAAAGACGAATTCTGCATTCTTTAAGGCTTTGGGCACAAAAACGCGTGGAAAACTGTGATGAACGGGACCGGGGAGGGTGTGTGACCCCGCGTCGCCCTGCAGCAGCTGAGCGGGGAGGTGCTCTGGAGCGGGGTTCTCAGGGAGGAAATCTCCCGGTAACCGGAGGGGTTGTGCGAAGACGAGTTCGGCCGGAGAGGCTTGCAAATCCTCTTTAGGTGCCGAACGCAACCCTAATAAAACCCATGGAAGCTTATCAATCCAATTTGTGTCCGTGAGAGCCGCTCTGAGGGCTGCTTTCAATGACCGATGGAAGCGCTCGCACAAACCGTTGGCCTGGGGGTTATACGCGGTTGTGCGATGAATTTTCACCCCCAGGCTGAGTGCCATGGACGACCAGAGCTCAGAAACAAACTGGGGTCCTCTGTCGGACGTTATGTCCGACGGGATACCAAAACGTGCGACCCAAGCTGTTAAAAAGGCACGCGCAACGTCTGCTGCTGTGGTTGCCGCCAGAGGAACTGCCTCTGGCCAGCGCGTGGTGCGGTCTACCATGGTTAAAAGGTGTGTGAACCCCTGCGACAGTGGAAGTGGTCCCACTAAGTCGATATGCACATGATCAAAGCGTTTGGCTGGGATGTGAAAAGGTTCTAGAGGGGCTCGTGTGTGTTTGTGTACCTTTGCTCTTTGACACGCAGCACAGGCTGCAGCCCACTCTTTGACTTGTTTACGCAGCCCCGGCCAAACAAACTTCTCTCCTACCATTTTGATGGACGCGCGGATGCCCGGGTGTGCCAGCGAATGTATTAAGTCAAAAACACGGTGACACCACACAGCCGGGACCATGGGACGGGGGCGCCCCGTGGAGGTATCGCAGATTAGGGGGGGAATGCCTCCGTGAAGCACCCTGTGCTCCAGCCTTCGCCCTGTTGGCCCAGACTGGAGCGCGCGCACGTCCGCATCGTTAACCTGCTCAGCGGCCATGGCTGCATAATCTAACCCCACGCAGACCGGGGCTGTGAGCGCTTCCGCGCCGCAAGCCTGGCCCACGTCTACAGCCGCCGAGTTTGCCCCCTGGGGGCCTGTCATTGCAACTGCACGCGAGAGACAATCTGCCACTACATTGTGTTTACCCGCCACGTGTTGAATGTCGGTAGTAAATTCTGAAATTGCAGCCAGCTGCCGCTGTTGTCGGCCCGACCAAGGCTCTGAAACCTTAGCCATTGCAAAAGTTAAGGGTTTATGGTCCACAAACGCGGTGAAACGGCACCCTTCCAGCCAAAACTGAAAGTGACGGATGGCCAAATGTAGGGCCAACAGCTCCCTGTCAAACGCGCTGTATTTATGCTCGTTATCGTGCAATGTTTTGCTGAAAAACGCGAGTGTTTGCCAGCACCCTGCCACCAGCTGCTCGACCACCGCTCCCACTGCCACGTCGGAGGCGTCTGTGGTTAGCGCCATGCGAGCTGCTGGCACCGGGTGTGCCAATAACGCAGCGTTCGCGAGGGCTGATTTGACCTGTGAGAAAGCGCGCTCCCGTTCCGGGGACCACTCGACCTTAGATGCAGGCTTTTGCTTCTTTAATGCCGCGTACAATGGGTGCATGAGCCGTGCCGCGTTTGGGAGGAAACGGTTATAAAAATTGACCATCCCCAAAAATTCCTGTAGCGCCTTGACTGTCTGCGGTTGGGGGAAATCCGTTATCGCGCGCACTTTATCCGGCAGCGGGACCGCACCCTCTGGCGACACGCGGTGTCCCAAAAAATCGATTTGTGCTACCCCGAATTGGCACTTCGCTGGGTTAATGATCAGCCCGTGCTCTGTCAGCCTCTGAAAAACGGCTGTGAGGTGGTTTTCGTGCTCGGCTTCGGACGCGCTGGCTACCAAAATGTCATCCAAATAAGCAAACACGAAAGGGAGGTCGCGCAGCACTGCGTCCATCATGCGTTGGAACGTCTGTGCGGCGCCCTTGAGGCCGAAAGGCATGCGCAAAAACTCGAAAAGCCCGAAAGGGGTTATAACTGCCGTTTTGGATATGTCCTGCGCACGGACTGGAACTTGGTGATAACCGCGCACCAAATCTATTTTGGAAAAGACGCGCGCCCCCGCCAAATGCGCTGAAAAATCCTGGATGTGCGGAATCGGACAGCGGTCGTGGGCTGAAGCATTATTTAATCTACGGAAATCACCGCAAGGGCGCCACGAGCCGTCAGCCTTGGGTACCATGTGCAGGGGTGACGACCAAGTGCTGTTCGAGCGCCGAACAATGCCCAGTTTTTCCAAGTTGGCGAATTCCTCGCGCGCAATGGCCAGCTTAGCTGGGTCCAAACTCCGAGCCTTTGCAAAAACAGGGGGGCCAGAGGTACCTATGAAATGTTCTACCCCGTGTTTGGCGACTGCCGCTGAAAATGTCGGGACCGTGAGTGTTGGAAACTGGTTGAGTAATGCATGAAACTTACCACCCGCAGCTGTGACATTGGAATGTGCAGAAGGCAGGGCCACCCGAGCTGTGCAGGAGATAGAGTAGTAGCATTTACAATACGTCTATTAGCAAGATCAACTAACAAACTGTTTGAGCATAAAAAGTCAGCACCTAGCATGTTGTTATTAACTGTAGCAACAACGAAGGTCCACTCGAAGGTGCGCCCGTGGAGGGACAGGAGTAGCGTCTTCTCCCCATAGGTCTTGATCGTGGAGCCGTTCGCCGCTAACACCAGGGGTCCGCTGGCAGGCACCAGCGTGTCTGCGTAGGTAGGCTTGACAAAACTTAGCTGGGATCCCGTGTCCACCAGGAATTCTTTCCCTGAATTCGTGTCCGTTACGAAAAGCAGCCTGTTCTTCATGCCGAGAGTCGCAGCTGCTACCGGCTCCCGGTCTTGGCGTTTCCCTGGTGCTGGTACCGGCACGGTAGAAAGCATCTGCGCGCTTTCTCGGCGAAATGCCGATGGTAGAAGCAGAGGGTGTTGTCAGCTCCGCTTCTCCTGGCCTCCGCAGCTGCTGCCGTCAGTGGATCCGGTGCCGCAGCCTCTGGTCTCCCCCCTTCTCGCGGAGGGGCGTTCAGCTCTGCTGCTGCCGTCGTGGCTGCGCGCCGTCTATGGGAGTCGACGAGCCGCTGCGCCACCTGGCCCAGCTCGTGGTAGTCACGGTTGTCGCGCGGCTGCGAGCTGGCCAGGGTGACTCTCACTGCTGGCGGGAGCGTTCTGAGGAAGAGGTGGGCGAAGATAAAGCCATCGTCATCTTCACCTCTCAGGCTCATCATCTTTGCCATCAGATCCGCTGGCCTGTCTGCTTCTCCCTCTGTCAGCGCCAGGAGCTTCTCTGCTCGCTCTTCCAGCGAGGGAGTGAAGGCTCGAATGAGGGCGGCTTTCAGTGCGCCATACTTGTCGTCTTGGGGCGGGTGGTTGGTCAGGCTCTCCACCCGCTGCACCGTGAGGCTGTCCAGCTTCGCGATGACATGGTAGAACCTCGTTGCGTCCACTGAGATTCCCCGAAGGTGGAACTGCGCCTCCACGGTGGTAAACCAGGAGCGCGGGTTATGTTGCCAGAAATCGGGCAGCTGTAGTATGGTAGCTGCGTTAACCCGGTTGGCCCCTGAAGAGTCCGGTGCGGAAAGCTCACCGTCACCGGACATCGTGAGTCGTAGGTCACCAGTGTAGAGGACGACTTCACAAACGAGACTGAGTTTATTTCTCAGGAAAGCTTTATTTGGAGTCACATCCTCTATCATGAAGTATTCTCAACAAAAGAGAGTGAACACATTTCCCTCACAGCTTTTATACCCCCAGAGATACTAAACCCCCACATCAAATATATCACACCTTCACTTCACAGTCAGTTCAGTAAACATATGAACCCCCCAGTCCTTCAGTCACATATAGCCTCCGAGACTTGCTGGCGTCTCTGTCTTCTTCTCCACTCGGGGGCTCCTGGTGGGACATTGTCTCTGACTTCCCGTCTTCCCAGCACCCACCTCCTAGCCGAGGTCCCTGCTGGGGCATTGTTCCTTTGGACGTTTGATCTGTAGAGTATGCCCCGTCATGCCTACTGAATACATGTGGGAGAAAATGCGTACCCTACAAGCATGCCATATATGCACCTTAAATATGCGCCATAACTTGTCCTTTTAGACCTTAGTGCAGCTTTTGATACTATCGATCATAATATTCTACTTGATAGATTAGAACACTATGTTGGACTTAATGGATCTTCGTTGCAGGGGTTTAGATCTTATTTATCTGATAGGTTCCAGTTTGTTCATGTAAATAATGAGTTTTCTTTCAACTCAAAGCTTAGTCATGGAGTTCCACAGGGATCTGTGCTAGGCCCTACTCTTTTTAGTTTATATATGCTTCCGTTAGGCAACATTATTAGAAAGCACTGTATACATTTTCATTGTTATGCAGATGACACACAATTATACCTGTCAATGAAGCCAGATGATAGTAATCAATTAGCCAAGTTAGAAGCCTGTCTTAAGGAAATCAAAGCTTGGATGACTTGTAATTTCCTGCTATTAAATTCAGATACGACTGAAGTCATTCTTGTTGGTCCAAAAAACCTTAGAAATTCCTTTCCAAATCAAACTTTCAGTTTGGATGCAGTTACTCTTTCTCTTAATAGCTCTGTGAGGAACCTTGGAATTATTTTTGATCAAGATCTGTCCTTCAATTCACATATTAAATTTGTTTCTAAGACTGCCTTCTATCATTTGTGTAATATTGCCAAGATTAAGAGCATCTTGTCTCTGAGTGATGCTGAGAAACTGATCCACGCTTTTGTTAGCTCGAGATTAGATTATTGTAATTCTTTATTATCAGGCTGTCCTAAAACATCTTTAAAAAGTCTTCAGCTGATCCAAAATGCTGCAGCAAGAGTTTTAACAGGTACTAGAAAGAGAGATCATATTTCTCCGGTTCTGACCTCCCTTCATTGGCTTCCCATAGAGTTTAGAATTAAGTTTAAAATCCTTCTTCTTACTTACAAAGCTCTAAACAATCAGGCTCCTTTTTATTTAAAAGATCTGATACTACCGTATTATTCTAACAGAGCACTACGCTCCCAAAATGCAGGATTACTTGTAATACCTAGAATCTCCAAAAGTACAATGGGAGGCAGAGCCTTCAGTTATCAAGCTCCTCTCCTGTGGAACCAGCTGCCAATCTGGATTCGGGAGTCAGACTCGATCTCTGTTTTTAAGAATAGGGCTAAAACCTACCTTTTTGATATAGCCTACAATTAGGGAGGGATCATGTGTTTCTGAACCCTCCCTTAGTTATGCTGCTAATAGGTTTAGTCAGCCGGGGGACCTCCAGTAATGCACTGGGCCTCACTCCTTTCCTCACTCTCAATGAAATATTTTTTTTGCTGGTCATTAACATTTGTTTGCTCTCTCCCATAGATTGAGTCCCCATCGTGCTGTTTGCTCTCTACATGTCTGTTCTTTTCTTCTTCTCTATCCCCTCACCCCCCAGCCAGTCGCAGCAGATGACTGCCCCTCCCTAAGCCTGGTTCTGCTGGAGGTTTCTTCCTGTTAAAAGGGAGTTTTTCCTCTCCACCGTCGCCAAGTGCTTGCTCACAGGGGATCGCCTGATTGCTGGGGTCTTTCTGCAACTGTGGGGGTTCCCCCTACAGTTGATAGTGCTATGAGATGACTGTTGTTGTGAATTGGCGCTATATAAATAAAGTTGAATTGAATTGAATTGAATGTAACCAATTGAATGAATTTCTCTTTTTATCTCTACATCATTTAACCATGAAATTATGATTAATCCTTTTTAACCTTGTCTTTGTAAATCATGAAATGAATTACAATTAATTTATCACATGACCAGGGAATATACTGTCCCATTACTTCCAATATCCCCTTTTTAAAAATCAGTAAAACCCTGTCTGAGCTCTGGGTTTAGCATAACCTATGAATTTACATAGGAAACCAACACAATGTGCTTTTAGCATCAAACTACACATTACATTGGACAGAAATAGTGCAAAAGAACTAAAAGTACTTCAGCATACTTTTGTGAACTGAAATCACATTTAGGAAAACAATACAGACACAAAATTGGCCTTTTCCATTGCATTTAAACAGGAAAAATCCACTCGCGACTAGCATTAGCATAACGCTAACATTAGCATGGCATTAGCATGCTTCATTTAGTACACACTCGGTTTTCACTCACCAAGATGAGATATCAGCATGAACACAGCAAAAGTCACAGCCTCACGGCCTCTCAAGCTCCTGCTCCCATCAACTTAAGACAATAAAGGTTTCAAATTAGCGTTTGGACAGTGTTTAGATCCATTTATAGCACCTTTCACTAGTAACTCACCAAGAAGACCCACAGGCCTCCACACAGATCGTCCACAGCCTCTCTCGTCCGCTCTCAGATCACAAAAGACCGAAAACCCGGGTGCGCGCCTCGGCACTCTGCTTGGAAGGTGGGGCTAATATCGCTCTTAACGAATGAAAAGACCGAGATCGCCCAACGTGACCATGAAACAGGAATTTAAAAGTTGGATAACGAGGATCACACTTCCTCTTCCCAAAGTAATCGTTTTTCAAAATAAAATCACACAATTGTATTAATACAAATGAAATCTGAGAAAAAGGGTCATTTTCTCAGCTGGGTTACACGCGGGCAGCGAGAAACTCATCCACAAAACTCTGGATAAAGTCTGCCGCCCATTCCTCCTCCAGGCTTGGAGACCCCGCTGCCAATCCTCCTTTCTTTGGGTGAGGTCAACGAGCCGGGGACATAATGCGCTCCAAAACACAGGTTAGTAGAAAAAAGAAAAAACAGTTCAAAAGAAAGAACAGACGTGTGGGTGAATCCACTAAATCTGGGCTGGCTGAACCATTCTGTCATGCACCTCCTTGTGCGCTTTTACGCAGCGCATGGAGGAAGAGAAGGAAGAATAGATTTATGCACGGAGTTTCACCACAACACATTTATTAACACAAGAGTTGACAGTTCCAAAATAAAGGCTCTGTGGCCACACGTGTATTACTTTATGCCTCACATCTCAGAATAGAACAAAGAACTGAGTCTCCTTGGAGATAACAGGAGGGTGTGAAAGGTAGTCCTTGTTATGCAGGAGATGGCCTTGGGAGGATCCTTTGTGTGTCTAGAGACTGTGTAGGGGACCCTTTGTTGGCCAAGGATGGAGAGGGGGAGGCTGAAGGATTAAAGAGGAAATGCATTGTGATTTGTGATGTTAATGCATGTGAATTGTGAGCTGTGAAAGCCTGGGTATATAAGAAACGAATTTGTCTGAGAGTTCCTCTTTTTCAACCTGATCGATGATGGCAAATGTGTAATAAAACTGCCTTGAGACAAACCTTGCCTTGTCATTTACACATTCCCACACTGGTGACCCAAGATGTAGCATGCAGCAAGAGGAGAATTCCCCCGGGCCAGACTCATCAGGAGCCCCCAGCCAAGCCTCTGCCGTTACCGTCCAGCTACTGGACTTTTGGCAGAACAACCCACGCTCCTGGTTCCACTTGGTCGAGGCACAGTTCGCCCTCCGGGGGATAACGGTGGATGACACCAAATTCTACCATGTGGTTGCAAAGCTCGACAACCACACGGCTCAGCATGTGGAAAGCCTCTTGGAGCAGCCACCAGCCAGCGACAAGTACGGCGCATTGAAGGCTGCACTTATCCAACACTTCACTCTCTCAGTCGAGGAGAGAGCAGAGAGACTCCTGGCGCTGACCGACTTGGGAGACTGCACGCCCATCGACTTGATGGAGAAAATGCTGAGGTTGAAGGGCACGGACGACGACAACTTCCTTTTCACCCACATCTTCCTCAGAACCCTCCCGTCAGCCACGAGAGCGGTCCTGGCCAGTTCGCTGTCGCTGGCCCAGCAGGACTTATGCGCACTGGCCCGAGAGGTGCACCGGATTCTCAACGCCAGCAAACAGCGCGCAGCCACCGTGGCAGCAACGGAGCTCAGCGCGACGGCCGGAGATGGCAGGGAGCCAGGGATGGCAGTAGAAGATCCACCGACGACGGCAGCAGCGGGGGCCAAGGATCGCGGAGGAGACACCCTCTGTTTCTACCATCGCCGCTTTGCAGAGAAGGCACGCAAATGCATACCACAGTGCCAGATTCAAGTGCTCGGGAAACGTCAAGACCGGGGGTCGGTAGCAGCCGCGACCCTCGGGGAGGAGAACAAGCTGCTCTACTTAATGGACGCACGCTCGGGGAGGCACTTCCTCGTGGACACAGGCTCCCAGTTGAGTTTCATCACACCTTCCTATGCTGACCGGTTGGCAGGTTCCAGAGGTCCCGGGGTGGCAGCAGTGAACGGCTTGGAGATTAAGACCTTTGGTGAGAGGACTCTGCTTCTGTCTCTACACGGCCGTACATTTGAATGGACTTTTGTTATAGCAGCAGTTAATTTCAAGCTGATTCAAGCTGATTTTTTGTGCTCACATGGTTTGTTGGTTGATCTTGCTAACAGGCGCCTGGTTAATGCACTTTCTTTTGACTCTATCCCCTGTACAGCTCGAATGGCCCGGCCAACAGCACAAGCCAACGTCACAGCTGCAAGTGGTAAATTCCACACACTGCTCACTCAGTTCCCAGCACTCACGGTCCCCACATTCTCGGCAGAATGTTTAGCCGTTGCCGTGTTTAGCCATCGCTAAACAGGGGGTGGAGCATTTTATTACCACCACCGGACCGCCCGTTTTTGCAAAAGCTTGGCGCTTGGACGCAGCTAAACTGGCCATAGCGCACGAGGAGTTCGCCAACCTGGAGAGGATGGGCATCATCAGGCGTTCGAAAAGCCCTTGGGCTTCCCCGCTACACATGGTCCCTAAATCTGACAGCTCGTGGCGACCTTACGGGGATTTCCGCAGGTTGAACAACGCCACAGCGCATGACCGTTACCCAATCCCACATATCCAAGATTTTTCCGTTCATTTGGCAAGGGCGTGCGTTTTTTCTAAAATAGACTTGGTCCGTGGTTACCATCAAGTCCCAGTGCACGCTGAAGACATACCCAAAACAGCGGTGATAACTCCATTTGGCCTATTCGAGTTTTTATGCATGCCATTCGGGCTTAAAGGGGCTGCACAGACATTCCAACGCAAGATGGACGCGGTGCTGCGCGACCTCCCTTTCGTGTTCGTCTACTTGGACGATATTTTGGTAGCCAGCGCGTCCGAAGACGAACACGAAAACCACCTCGCGGCAGTTTTCCGAAGGTTGGGAGAGCACGGTTTAATAATCAACCCAGCAAAGTGTCAGTTCGGGGTGATGCAGATTGATTTTTTGGGGCATTGCGTCTCTCCCGAAGGAGCGGTTCCGCTTCGTGACAAGGTGCGCGGGGTGACAGATTTTCCCCGGCCACAAACGGTCAGGGCGTTACAGGAGTTTTTGGGAATGGTGAATTTTTATAACCGTTTCCTCCCCGCGCAGCACAGCTCATGCAACCATTGTACGCCGCGCTCAAAAAACAAAAACCCGCGAATAAGATCGAATGGTCTCCGAAGCGAGAGCGAGCATTCTCGGAGGTCAAAGCAGCCCTGGCAAACGCTGCGTTGTTGGCGCACCCAGACCCAACGGCCCGCATAGCGCTCAGTACCGACGCGTCAGATGTGGCCATAGGGGCTGTTATGGAGCAGCATGTAGCCGGGGCTTGGCAGCCGCTCGCCTTTTTCAGCAGGACTTTGCTGAACATAAATACAGCACGTTCGACAGGGAGTTGTTAGCCCTCCACTTGGCCATTCGCCACTTTCAGTTCTGGCTGGAAGGACGCGGTTTTACCACGTTCGTGGACCACAAGCCATTAACTTTCGTGATGGCCAAGGTTTCGGAACCGTGGTCAGGCCGGCAGCAGAGACAGCTGGCTGCCATCTCAGAGTTTACTACCGATATTCAGCATGTGGCGGGTAAGCTGAATGTAGTGGCAGACTGTCTCTCGCGCGCCGTGGCGGCCCCAGTCCATGTAGGGATAGATTACGCAGCCATGGCCGCGGAGCAGGTTGGTGATGCAGATGTGTGCGCGCTCCAGTCTGGACCAACAGGGTTAAGGCTGGAGAACAGGGTGCTGCAAGACGGCATGCCCCCCCTAATCTGCGACGTCTCCACGGGGTGACCGCGTCCCGTGGTACCGGCTGCTTGGCGCCGCCGCGTTTTTGACTCAATCCATTCTTTGGCGCACCTGGGAGTGCGCGCGTCAGTCAAAATGGTAGGAGAGAAATTTGTGTGGCCGAACATTCGTAAACAAGTTAAAGAGTGGGCTGCAGCCTGCATGGCGTGTTAACGTGCCAAGGTACACAGACACACAAGGGCTCCTTTGGAGCCGTTTCACATCCCTGCTAAGAGGTTCGATCATGTTCACGTGGACCTCATAGGCCCCCTTCCGCAGTCACAGGGGTGCACACATCTTCTGACAATGGTGGACCGCACCACGCGCTGGCCTGAAGTGGTTCCACTGGCGTCAACCACAGCCGAGGAGGTGGCGCGCGCTTTTTTAACAGCATGGGTGGTGCGTTTTGGAGTCCCGTCGGACATTACGTCCGACAGAGGTCCACAATTTGTTTCCGAACTTTGGTCAGCAATGGCCCGCAGCCAGGGTGTAACGATCCACCGCACAACCGCGTACAATCCGCAGGCTAATGGGTTATGCGAACGTTTTCATAGGTCGCTGAAAGCGGCTCTCAGAGCGTCACTGACGGATGCAAATTGGGTAGACAGGCTACCGTGGGTTTTATTGGGGTTGCGTTCCGCACCTAAAGAGGAATTAGAAGCCTCCCCGGCTGAGCTAGTTTTCGCACAGCCACTTCGGCTGCCTGGGGAGTTTCTCCCAGATACTCCTGCGCCAGATAGCTCCCCGTCTCAGCTGTTGCAGCGTGGCACAGAATCGGGCAAGCTGCCCGGCCCCATTCACCACAGTTTTCCATGCGTTTTTGTGACTAAAACTTTGAAAAACGCGGAGTTTGTTTTTGTCAGACACGATGCTCATCGCCCCCCACTGCGACCACCTTATGATGGACCATTCAGAGTGCTGGAAACAGGGGACAAGCATTTTTTGCTAGATTTGGGGGGCAGGAGGGAAAAGATTGGCATAAACAGACTCAAACCCTCTTTTGTGGTGGCGGACGAGCAGGTGCTGTTGGCCAGGGCCCCTCGGCACGGTAGACCCCCTCGGGGAAATTCCCAAGAACACCCACAGGGACTGACAAACAGTTTTCACCCCCAGACAGCAGCTCCCCAGCATGACGGCGCTGCAGAGGTGGTGAATCCTGCTTACAGCAGATACGGGAGAAGACTGAGGCCCAAGCAGCACGTGGGCTGATGTGTAATGATTTTATCATGACATGCAGACTGTTATTCTGTTGTTCCATCTTAGATGTTTGGGGGGGGGGGTCATGTGGCCACACATGTGTATTACTTTATGCCTCACATCTCAGAATAGAACAAAGAACTGAGTCTCCTTGGAGATAACAGGAGGGTGTGAAAGTGTAGTCCTTGTTATGCAGGAGACGGCCTTGGGAGGATCCTTTGTGTGTCTAGAGACTGTGTAGGGGACCCTTTGTTGGCCAAGGACGGAGAGGGGGAGGCTGAAGGATTAAAGAGGAAATGCATTGTGATTTGTGATGTTAATGCATGTGAATTGTGAGCTGTGAAAGCCTGGGTATATAAGAAACAAATTTGTCTGAGAGTTCCTCTTTTTCAACCTGATCGATGATGGCAAATGTGTAATAAAACTGCCTTGAGACAAACCTTGCCTCGTCATTTACACATTCCCACAGCTCACAAAAAGGGTGCTGTTCACTCATTGCGTCAGCCATTTGTGTACACAGCAGCCTTTTTGTGAGCCTTTATTTTGGAACTGTCAACTCTTGTGTTAATAAATGTGTTGTGTTGAAACGCCGCTCGTAAATCCATTCTTCCTTCTCCGTGCACTGCGTAAAAGTGCACGAGGAGGTTCATGACACTTAGTAATGTCTGGGTCCCCAAAATGGGTATTAAAAAAAAGTTTAAGATCCACTGGTATAAATGAACAACAACAAAAAAAATAGATTACACTAACCAGTCTCTGAACTTTTATTGCTGACATGGGCTTTTAACAGTGTGCTTCAGTCACACTCTTTAGAAAGAAACCTCAAAGCTTTGAATATTTTTCTGCACAATTAAGTAAAGCCTCCAAGCTCCATGAGGCTTCACCTCCAAACAAAAATAAATACTACAGCTCCTCAGCTGCACAATTTATTCTAGTTTAGTCTAGTTTATTCTAGTTTAAAAGCAGCCTACTGTATACATTTAGTACTGTTTGCAGCCTATTAATGTGGTTTTAGTGTGGTCTCATTCCTGACAACACTCTGGTGCACACTGCTGCTCTCGCTAGTGACTCCTTCACTCTCACTCTCTCACTTGCAGAGAGCGGCACTTAGGTTTCGATTAGCGCTTCCACTGCTGGCGGATGTCATAATTGCATTAAAGAATGTGGTTCCAAACGTGATATAAATAAATAATGTATTTTTGGAAATGGACTGGCAGACCGCAGTGGATGAGGGGGTGGGACGCATGCGGCCTGCAGGCTGCCTATTGCCTATCCCTGGTCTAGATGAAGAGAGAAAATTTAAGGCATTATGTAGAATACAAACTTAACAAGCATTCATATGAGTGTTGCAAAATTGAAAGAAAAAAGTCACATACGTATTTACAACAAAAAATTTACAAGAAAACAGCTGCAAATGTATGAGAAACAAAGATGTAAATTTGTGAGAATCAAACTGAAAATTTACAGAAAAAGTTGAAATTTTTTGAGAAAAATGTTGCAAACTTGCAAGAGAAAAATCACAAATTTATGAGGAAAAAAGCTGCAATTTTTTGTGAAAAATGTTGCAAATTTGTGAAAAAATTAAAATTTACAGGAAAAAGTAATAAATTCATATGAAAAAAGTCACAATTTGATTAGAAAAAAAATTATAACTTTATGAGGGAAACAATTGCAGATTTAATAGACAAAAGTTGCATAATATTTATGAAAAAAGTTGCAGATTTATGATTAAAAAAGTTGCAAATTTTGAAGAAATGTTCCACATTGGTGAAATTGCTGGTGAACTATGTGAAGAACCTGTGGAGATGTGGAGATGTGTGAGAGTATCTGAAAGGATTTTGAGCTTTGATTTGTAACCTGAGTGACTTGTGTCCTCAGGTCTGATCTCTGTGCTGAGCAGCAACACAAACCAAGGTCAGTCACCGTCACATTTTTAATCAAATATTAAAGCCAGAATCAGGATTCATTACTGTGCTCCAGGTCAAACAGGCGCCTTCTCCTCCTCCTCCTCCTCTTCTTTAACCTTTACAGCTCACCTGATTGTGGAGCCCAGTCAGTCTCAGTTCTTTACCGGAAGCTCCGTGTCTTTGATCTGTCAGTACACTGGTTCTGCTGGATGGACTCTGAAGAGGAACACGAGCAGACAAACCAGAGTGGGCTGTGGGGATGGGTGGGGGGAAGCAGTTGGTTCTGTCTGCATCATCAGTCCGATGTATCAACGTGACAGTGGGTCTTACTGGTGTGAGTCCTCAGACGGATCCAGCAGCAGCAGCAGCATCAACCTGACTGTCAGTGGTAAGATGAGACTGTGGAGTCACTGTTGATGAGTCTGTGTGCAAGTGGATGAAATGATAAGGTGCAAATGTATAAATGTAAATTAGGTACAAATTTGCAAGAATAAAGGAGCAAAAATATGATAAAACCGGAGTGGTGGCTTAGAGGTAGAGCATCCACCCCACAACCGCGAGGTCAGGGCTCAAGTCCCAGCCAGGTCATGCCAAAGACCATAAAATGG
The DNA here is from genome assembly GCA_020510985.1 of Pholidichthys leucotaenia. NCBI lineage: Eukaryota > Metazoa > Chordata > Actinopteri > Cichliformes > Pholidichthyidae > Pholidichthys > Pholidichthys leucotaenia. Next base: position 41,483,933 of record CM035836.1, read on the forward strand.
AACTTCCTGCCATCCAGCTTGGTGCTCAGCAATAATGGAATGGAGGAGGGATGGTTACCCAGCCACAATGGGTGCACAAGCCAGCGTACTCCCAGTGCCGGTCCCAAGCCTGGATATAACAGGGCAGAGTTGTGACAGGAAGGGCATCCGGCATAAAAAACTCTGCTCCAATCTATAAGGCTACAGCAGATACACTGATGTCTGCTGTAGTGACTCGTCCAACCCACTTATAGTGGAAAAAACAGACATTAAAAGAATAACAAAAACGGAGCAAAAATGTGATAAAAGATGACAGTTTAAAATTTTTAAAAGTCACAAATTATAATTTAATTGCATAGAATGAAAATGAACCAGCATCCAGATGAACATTAAACTTAGAAAATGTTGAAAATTTACAGAAAAAATGTTGTAAATTTGCAAGAAAAATTTTGCAAATTTATGAGAAAAAATGTTGCAAACTTTCAAAAAAAAATCATAACTATGACAGAAAGTTACAAATTTACGAAAGAAAAATCACAAATTTATGAGGAAAAAAGTCATAAATCTACAAAAAACACAAAATCATTCAAATTTATGAGAAAAAATGTTCAAATTTACAGGAAAAAGCTGCAAATTTTTGACAGTGCTGCAAATTTGCAAGAGAAAAATCATAAATTTCTGAGAAAAAAGTTGCAAATTAATGAGAAAAACATTGATGACACTGGTCAACACCAAATTTATTGCCTAAGTTTTTTTTTAAAGCTGATTTAGGACAGTTTTGATGAGCTGAATCCAAAAATCACATTGGTTTTGCTCAATCAGATCAACTTTTTGAATTATGGCCACATGTTGTTTTATAAGTTTTTGTTTACATGCCCGGGTATTTTCACTTTATATGATGCAAAATTCTTTTTATGTCTTGAAATTCTCTGAATTTTGAACAATGATGACGTAACATTCAATTTACATGTGCGTACCATTATATAAAGGTCAGTACATGCACAGTACTAAGTAAGTACTAAATAAGTACAGGTTTTTACTGAGCACCTGATCGAAAGAAACGGATGTCATTTTTGATTCAGTGGTGCAAAATTGTCTTAAATCAGTTGAAAAAACACAGACAACTTACAAAACAATTATTTTTGTAACCCTATGTAATTTATGAGAAAAATTTGAAAATTTACAGAAAAAAGTTGCAAATTTTTTCGAGGAAAAAAATGTGGCATACTTGCAAGAGAAAAATGATCAGTTTGTGAGGAAAAAAGTTGCAAAATTTAAGAAGAAAAAAAATTTGCAAATTTCTGAGAAGAAAATGTGAAAATATATCGGGAAAAAGGTTGGAAATCTTTGAGAAAAATGTTGTAAACTTGCAAGAGAAAAATCACAAATTTATGAGGAAAAAAGCTGCAAATTTTTGAGAAAAATGTTGCAAATTTGTGAAAAATTAATATTTACAGGAAAAAAGTAATAAATTCATATTAAAAATGTCATAATTTGATTAGAAAAAATTGCAACTTTATGAGGGAAACAATTGCAGATTTAATAGACAAAAGTTGCATCATATTTATGAAAAAAGTTGCAGATTTATGGTTAGAAAAAGTTGCAAATTTTGAAGAAATGTTCCACATTGGTGAAATTGCTGGTGAACTATGTGAAGAACCTGTGGAGATGTGGAGATGTGTGAGAGTATCTGAAAGGATTTTGAGGTTTGATTTGTAACCGGAGTGACTTGTGTCCTCAGGTCTGATCTCTGTGCTGAGCAGCAACACAAACCAAGGTCAGTCACCGTCACATTTTTAATCAAACATTAAAGCCAGAATCAGGATTCATTACTGTGCTCCAGGTCAAACAGGCGCCTTCTCCTCCTCCTCCTCTTCTTTAACCTTTACAGCTCACCTGATTGTGGAGCCCAGTCAGTCTCAGTTCTTTACCGGAAGCTCCGTGTCTTTGAGCTGTAAGTATGGCGGTTCTGCTGGATGGACTCTGAAGAGGAACACGAGCAGACAAACCAGAGTGGGCTGTGGGGATGGGTGGGGGGAAGCATCTCGTTCTGTCTGCACCATCAATTCCATGTCTCAACATGACAGTGGGTCTTACTGGTGTGAGTCCTCAGACGGATCCAGCAGCAGCAGCAGCATCAACCTGACTGTCAGTGGTAAGATGAGACTGTGGAGTCACTGTTGATGAGTCTGTGTGCAAGTGGATGAAATGATAAGGTGCAAATGTATAAATGTAAATTAGGTACAAATTTGCAAGAATAAAGGAGCAAAAATATGATAAAACCGGAGTGGTGGCTTGGAGGTAGAGCATCCACCCCACAACCGCAAGGTCAGGGCTCAAGTCCCAGCCAGGTCATGCCAAAGACCATAAAATGGAACTTCCTGCCATCCAGCTTGGTGCTCAGCAATAATGGAATGGAGGAGGGATGGTTACCCAGCCACAGTGGGTGCACAAGCCAGTGTGCTCCCAGTGCCGGTCCCAAGCCTGGATATAGCAGGGCAGAGTTGTGACAGGAAGGGCATCCGGCATAAAAAACTCTGCTCCAATCTATAAGGCTACAGCAGATACACTGATGTCTGCCGTTGTGACTCGTCCAACCCACTTATAGTGGAAAAAACAGACGTTAAAAGAATAACAAAAACGGAGCAAAAATGTGATAAAAGATGACAGTTTAAAATTTTTAAAAGTCACAAATTATAATTTAATTGCATAGAATGAAAATGAACCAGCATCCAGATGAACATAAAACTTAGAAAATGTTGAAAATTCACAGAAAAAATTTTGTAATTTTTAAGAAAAATTTTGCAAATTTGAGAAAAAATGTTGCAAACTTTAAAAAAATTATAACTATGAGAGAAAGTTACAAATTTATGAAAGAAAAATCACAAATTTATGAAGAAAAAAGTTGTAAATCTACAAGAAAGAAGTTGCAAATTTGAAAAAAAAAATACACAAAATTTTGCAAATTTATGAGAAAACTAGAAAAGCACTCATAGAGCGCATACCTCCACCAAGGCTCCTTCCGTTTCTCATGGATCACCTCCATAATGTAATGGGCTTGTGTGTAGGCCTATCGCCACTTGTGGTGAAAATTGCATCCAAGTCTGTCCATTAGTTTTGGAGTTTTGTGGCTGACAGACTGTGAGAAGAGCCTTGGCTGAGGTATGCATTCCCAGATCATCCCCAAAATGTAATGGGTTCCTCTCTAGGCCAAGAACCACCTCTGGTGAAACAGACAGACAAACAGACAAATGGCAGTAAAAGCATTACCTCCTTGGCGGAGGTAATAAACTCAAGTGTTGCTGTTGTGTCCATCTCCTCCATCTCCAAACTCCCAGGCTGCGGGCGTTGCAATTCATCGCACAACTGCGTACAACCCACAGGCCAATGGGTTATGCGAGCGTTTTCATAGATCACTGAAAGCAGCACTCAGGGCTTCACTGACGGATGCAAATTGGGTAGACAGGTTGGCGTGGGTTTTATTGGGGTTGCGCTCCGCGGCAAAAGAGGATTTGGAAGCTTCCCCCGCAGAGAGCTTGTTTTTGCGCAGCCCCTATGGCTGCCCGGGGAATTTCTGCCAAATAATCCCGCGCGGGTCAGCTGCCCGTCTCAGCTTTTGCAGCGTAGCGGAAACACAGGCACGCTGCCAGGCCCGGCCCACCACTGTTTTCCATGTGCTTTTGTGCCTAAAAATTTGAAGAACGCAGAGTTTGTGTTCGTCAGACACGACGACCAGCGCCCTCCATTGCACCTGCACACATGTTGAAAATGGCCCTATCTCACAATGTTAAAGAATCCTTTAAAAAATTCCTGGATCCAGACGGTGATCCGGATCATCCCCAAAATTTAATCAGTTCTTCCTTGTACCATTTCCAACAACGCCTGAAAGTTTCATGGAAATCCGTCCAAAACTTTTTGAGTTATCTTGCTAACCAACAGACAGACAGACAGACAAACAAACGCCGGCAAAAACATTACCTCCTGCGGCCTGCTGCAGGAGGTAATGTGCAAAAATATGTGCATATTTTCAGGAAAAAGCTGCAAATTTTTGACAGAGTGCTGCAAATTTGCAAGAGAAAAATCACAAATTTCTGAGAAAAAAGTTGCAAATTAATGAGAAAAACATTGATGACACTGGTCAACACCAAATTTATTGTCTATGTTTTTTAGAGCTGATTTAGAACAGTTTTGATGTGCTGAATCCAAAAATCACATTGGTTTTGCTCAATCAGGTCAACTTTTTGAATTATGGCCACATGTTGTTTTTTACGTTTTTGTTTACACGTAAGGGTATTTTCACTTTATATGATGCAAAATTCTTTTTTATGTCTTGAAATTCTCTGAATTTTGAACAATGATGACGTAACATTCAATTTACTTGTACGTACCTTTATATAAAGGTCAGTACATGCACAGTACTAAGTAAGTACAGGTTTTTACTGAGCACCTGATCAAGAGAAACGGATGTTATTTTCAGATTCACCGGTGCAAAATTGTCTTAAATCAGTTGAAAAAACCCAGACATCTTACAAAACAATTATTTTTGTAACCCTGTGTAATATATGAGAAAAATTTGAAAATTTACAGAAAAAAGTTGCAAAATTTTTGAGAAAAAAATGTTGCATTCTTGCAAGAGAAAAATGATAAATTTGTGAGGAAAAAATTCCCAAATTTAAGAGAAAAAAATTGCAAATTTCTGACAAAGAAATGTGAAAATTAATCAGAAAAAAGTTGCAAATTTTTAAGAAAAATGCTGCAAATTTGCAAGAGAAAAATCACACATTTATGAGCAAAAAGTTGCAAATTCATGAGGAAAACATTGCAAACGTGAGAAAATTCTTAAAATTTTCTTAAAAAAGTTTCATATTTTGGAAAAGAAATATTGCAAACTTGCAAGAAAAAAAAAATCAAATTTATGACAAAAAATTAGCAAATTTATGAGAGCAAAATTTGAAAATTTCCAGGAAAAACGTTGCAAATTTTTGAAAAAAAGTTGCAAATTTGGAAGAGAAATTCCCTAGTTGATGAGGAAAACAGCTGCAAATTTATGAGGGGAAAAATGTGAAAACCTACAGGAAAAAGCTGAAAATAATTGGGAATTTTGTTTGCAAATTTGAAAGAGAAAAATGAGGAAAAAGAATCAAATTCATAAGAAAAAAATACATAATTTCTGTGAAAAGAGTTGAAAATTTTTTGGGAAAAAATATGCAACTTTCCAGGAGAAAAATCAAAAAAATTATGAGAAAAAAATCTGCAAATTTATGAGAAAAAAATGTAAAATTTACGAGAAAAAAGTTGCACAGTTTTGAGAGAAATGACCTCCTGACTGTCGTCTGTCTCTGTGTTGAGATGGTGCAGTGATGCTGCAGACTCCCGTCCTCCCTGTGATGGAGGGAGATGACGTCACTCTGACCTGTACAACAACCACCCCGTCCTCCAACCCACAAGCTGACTTCTACAAAGATGGCTCCCACATCGGACAGGAGCCTGCAGGTCACATGACCCTCCGTCGCATTTCCAGGTCTGATGAAGGTCAATACAAGTGTGACATGAGTGGTAACCGGCAGTCTCAGACCATCTGGATCTCTGTCAGAGGTGACCCTCTCACCTGTCTGAGTCTGATCAGCTTTCGTTAACTCACTGTTAGCTCACCTTCACTCATGACTCATTTCAGGAAAACCAACCAAACCTCCACCTGTCATCGTCCCTAAATCTGGCTCCAGCTTCACCACCCCTGCTCATCCTCTTCCTCCGTCTGGTTCTCCTTCTCTTCTTCTCTTTGTGCTACCACCAGTCTGCGCTGTGGTTCTGCTGGTGCTACTGGTGTTACTGGTTTTACTGGTGAGGCAATGTGTTCGCAAGAAACATCAAGGTGAGACATAATGAATCAAGTGGAATCACATTAAACATTCAGATGGCATTTGTTTAGTTATAGTCCTGTTATCAAAAGCAGGGCCGGCCCTAGCCATTTTTATGCCCTAGACGAAGTCCCCGATACCAGGGAACCCATGTTGCTGCTCAGTAAACACCCCACATCAACATCATCATCACGCTACACATCCACAGACGGAGGTAAGCCTCCACAATAAAGTTAGGACCACAACTTTAATCCACACCAAACAAAATCACAATATGAAGCAGTTACATCATAAAACTGCAAAACTACGGTAACGTGCCTGTCCACACAGTTTGCAGAAAAACTCACGCTGTTGCAGCAGAGACCCGCATACAATGAGCCAAGTTTTATCGCTGTACAACCAACATTCACTGAGCCAGCAGCCACAGAAGAGCAAACACAGACTTCACTTTACCCCAACGGCACACACGTCTGGCCAATGTCGGCGTCGGTACATTGAGCCGATGTTGACTCGATGTATGTGTGTTGTTGAGTAAATTTGGTCCTACCTTTGTTGTTTTATTAGAAATCATATTCGAGAGGCGAAACACAGGGCGGTGGCTGGAGCTGTTTGTAGCAGAGAAAAAGCAGAGTTTGTCAAAGCAGGTCATCTGGCCTCTAGGGATAAGGGAAGCTGAGCTATCTTCTGTCTTTAGTCAGGTGTCATATTTATTTATTTTACAAGTCTCTGTGGTGATTCGCTCTGCCTGCCTGTTGCCTGATCCTCCACAGCTGTGCGCACACCTGCTCTCCTCATCAGCTGTACTATTTAAGCTGTGCTGCCCTCTGGTCTGAACGGAGTCGTCTTTCTCCCTGGTCTGATGAGACCGGCACACCACTTCTTCTGTCTCAAGAGATTCCTTCTCTTCATCGTCGTTCTCCGGAGAATCCTTGTCTCCCTCGTCGGTCACCTGGGAGTTCCTACTCCCCAACATCAAGTAAGCCATCTTCACCTTCATCGCCACTCTATGCTCTGCTCCCCTGTGCACAGGTGGAAATCTGTGGCGGCGGACCTCTTCCTCCTGGCAGTGGACCGAGCACACTCTACACCTCAACAACTCCACCCTTCATTCCATCTGCAACTGGGCCTGAAGACGCTGTCTCCCTGGCCGGAGCCTTCGGGGCCAAGCTTGAGCTGTTCACCAACTCGTCGGCATTAAGACTAAACATAACTGTACGTTCTCTTCAGAGTGTTGGCACTAATCATCCCTGTCTCTGCTCTTCCATAGGGTTGCCAGGCTGTACGGTGCTCTGCTCTCCCGGGCTGCTACATTTACACATACACGCACACACTCATTACACAATAAAGATAACTGAGTTTACTTCTGAGTCTGTGTCTGCTTACTGGGTCCCGAATCATGTCAGTATGACTCTGTCAAAACGACCCAGGAGACAGTGTACTAGCACACAAGGTTAACATCTTAGAGGCTCGAGTTGACCAATTATCACAGCAACAACAGGTTATACTTACTCAGCTGGTCCAGATTAACTCCCGCTTGGATCACCTGTCAGGTGCTCAGCCCTTCCCTCCAGCTTCGGGTAGCTCTACCGCCCCCGCTAGCTCCATTCCTGCTCCGACTCCACCATACAGGCTGACACCAGTTCCCACGCCCATATGCTTCAACAGTAAGCTAGGGGAGGCTAGGGGATTCCTGTTGCAATGTGGGATAGTCTTCCAGCGGGTGCCAGGGGATTTTCCCACCAATCACAGCCACATAGGCTATGTAGTTAATCTTCTGGAGGGGTGGGCATTAGCCTGGGCTTACGCGGTTATGGCTAGGGCTGATTACGCAACTTTAACTTATGACCAGTTTGTCAGTGAGTTTAACGAGGTGTTTGACCACTCCAACCGTGATAGCGTGCTTACCTCCCGGCAACTTAACTTAAGGCAAGGGAGCAAATCAGTAGCCAACTAC
>CM035836.1:41491923-41831849 GCA_020510985.1 Pholidichthys leucotaenia
AGTGAAGAACTGATTCAGAGCCTTTAATTATTTATTTATTAAACTTTTTTGCCATTTAATCAAGATAGAAGGATAAGATTAGCTCTCCACAATGCATGCAGGTACTCTGTGTACTGCTGTGCCTGAATATTGTATTTATTTTTTCCAGGGATGGCAATTTTCCACCGATCCGCGGATTTCCGCCGATTTATTTTCAAATTGATCATTTCTGTGAATCATCTAAATTGTCAAAATTGTCACCGATTTTAGTGAAAATCAACACGATTACATAAGCGCTCAGCGCTTCCCCGGGTCAAGTCGTCTCCCGTGATAACTCGGATGTTTTGTACTCAAGCTCCTGCTGTATTGTAAACAGCCCTGCGATTGGATAGTTGCAAACGATTGGACCAATCAAATGGCTCGTTGTATGCTTTGTCAAAAATTCATGCCGGCGTGTTCTCAGGGATGTGATTTTTCCGCTAATTCGCCGAATTCCGCTTTTTTTTTTATCTTCCAGGAAGATAAAGTACGTTAAGTACGTTAGCGGCTTGTGGTCCACGAACGCAGTGAAGGTGCGCCCTTTCAGGCAGAACTAGAAGTGGCGTATGGCCAGGTGAAGAGCCATTAACTCTACCGACCACGCTGTATTTACGCTCACTGTCGTGCAAAGACCTGCTAAAAAAAAAAAAAAAGGTGAGCAGCTGCCAAGAACCGACAACGCATTGCTCCACGACGGCCGCTATGCCCATGTCCGAGGCGTCGGTAGTGAGCGCTATCCGAGCCACCGGGATCACCTGCTCCCGCAGGAGTCCAGTCGACTCTGTCTGCCGGTTTCCGTTTCTTGAGTGCAGCGTACAACGGCTGTATGAGCTGGGCTGTGTGTGTGTGTGTGGGGGGGAAACGGTTATAAAAGTTAACCATCCCCAAAAACTCCTGCAGCGCCCTGACATTGATGTTGAGGAGAAAAAATAGCAAAACAATTTAGTTAGATTACTTTTATGATTCCAAACAGTTTGAAATTGACAGTGCACAGTGGACAATGACTCATAACTTTTGAATATTTCTAAGACTTGGCTACATCAGTGATTGTGCAAAATGAACTGCTCAAGACTCAATGGAGATTGAAACTGGTGATCTGAAATGAATGCTGAAATTATAAAAAGTAATGGTATGTTGGAATTTTATTTCTATTATGGAATAGATAAAATTAACTGATTTTGATTTGATCAAGTGTTAAAGCAACCGGAGTGGTGGCTCAGTTGGTAGAGCATCCGCCCCACACCCGGGAGGCAGGGGTTCAAATCCCGGCCGGGTCATACCAAAGACCGTATAAAAATGGTGCTTTCTGCCTTCTAGCGTGGTGCTCTGCATAATGGAATGGGGAAAGTAAAGTTACACACAGAGCTACCAGAGGACTGACCCCCCGCTGTAGCTTTCACTACTTAAAGTAGCTGTGTGGCCTAGGGTCAGAAACGGAGATAGGCGCCGCCCATATACACCTTCAGGTGTGAAGGGATTAACTAAGTGTTAAAGCATGTGGTGGATAATGCTTGTTGGAATATTTTAGGAATGCTATCTTCTTGGAACATAAGTCCATATTATACAGTAATAAGTGGCTTTCAGCTGTTTGTTTTATGTCATTTAAGCACAGTTCTGGGACTTAAAAATCATAAAAACCCAGAAGCTTCGGGGGGCTGCGCTCCCCCGGCCCCCCCATAAGTCAATCGACCAAATTAGATTTCAGCTGAAATCACAATTTCCTGTTGCCATCCCTGTTTTTCTACTGCATACACCCTAATGCTGCCATTCATTTTTGCCACTCAGTATTTTTTAACTGACATAAGTTCTGTTCGGTGACATCATATGCATACCCTGTATAGTTTTTTTTTTTTTTTTTTAAAGAGCAGTTATGAATTGTTTATACAACATTTTTTTGTTTTTTAACCAAGAGAACGCTTTCAAAAAAGGCAATTTAAAAAAGGATTTATTTCATTTACTGGCCCAGCTGTGTGTGTGTGTGTGTGTGTGTGTGTGTGTGTTTTGCAGGCATAAATTTAAAAATGTGTGTTTATATGCACATTTTTTATGTATAAATGCAGAATACGTGTCTTTTTGTCTGGTAAATAAATGTTGACATATAAGAGCATCCTCACCCTCAATTGTGTGTGTGCGTGTGCTGGACTGTCAGAAGGGTTGGTGCCCACAATATAATGGTAGAGGAAAGATTTTTTTTTTGTGACTCACACTGACGGCTCAGTACAAATCGGCAGAGATGGCCGATGTGGAGTCCGTCATGACGGCCTACAGTTCTAACATGGGCTGCAACCTGTTTTGTGGCCTTGGATTTTCCATCAAGAGTGGCGCTGGGGAAGAGTGGTCGGGCTGCGGACTGTGAGACTGGCTGGTTCTGAGAGTTAGGGATGATGCTGTGTGGGATGAACAGTTGCTGGGCACTCCGGAAAGTGGACAGGCTGTGTTGCGCTCAGGGTCGCCACAGAAGGGCCCCGGTGCCAGTGTTGAAGCTGCCCTGGATGTGGGCGCCGGGTGGCACGGGAGAGGATCTGCGGTGTTGAGCGATGCCCAAACGGTGGTCTCAGGCGTTCCCAGAGCACGGCTGTGGAGGACTGGTGAACATGGGACCACAGGGGCAGGGTCAGCAGCGGCGTTACAAATGGTCAGGGCAGGACCGAGTGGCACTGGAGGAGGGAGTTCCAGGCAGAAACGCCTCAGGCTGTGCAAGACCCTGCGTGGAGTTGCAGACTGGGTTCAGGCTCGGGTGGAGGCGATGTCCAGGCGGGTGAGGGAAAAGCAGAAGATGGAGCTGTACCAGGGTCGGCTGCAGGTGATGGATGTGCGGCACGATGGTTATCTTCTGCTGTCAGCTGGCTCATGGTGCCATCCTAATGACCTACGGCGTGCCCTGAGGAGGGCGGAAAGGCATGGTGTTGTGTCCATAATGTAGGAATGACGAGTGAGTTTCACCTCGGTTAACGGGTTTATTCAGTATATAACTCAGATTATATACAGAGGCTTACGGCACTCCCCTGCTGGCCAGGTGGCTCCACGATGAAAGAGGCAGAGCCTCTTCCGCCCACTCTTTTATACCCTGGGCGGTGTCACCGCTGGAAACCGGTAGTAGCCACCCCAGTCTGTCTCCTAACCAACCCGGCCGCCATCTTGCTAATACCAGCCTAGTTACAGACATAACACACAGCCCCAGATGGATGGAGCACTCTGAGGTGTGGAGGAGAAGACGCTTCGAGATTGAGGCAACCAGCTGTGGTCCGGGAAGCGGACTGCCTCCAGGGGCGGACTGATGATGGGTCTGGGGGGGGGGGGGGCACAGGTCATCCTCACCGAGTCATAGATGTGTTATGATTGTTTTGTCTTGTTCTGTGTTAATGGTTTTGGGGATTATTTTAGTATTGTATTTTATGTAGGAGACACAGCAGTAGGTTTTTTTTTTTTTTTTAACTGGTCTATTACATAGCATCATCATCATCATGTCACAATGCACCGACTGGCAAAAGTCCACCACAGACCTTGCGACAGATGTGCTTATTTGCCAGGATGTCCAGTCTCACCCTGTGTAACTGGGAGTGGTCATATACAGTGGGGTAAAAAAGTATTTAGTCAGCCACCAATTGTGCAAGTTCTCCCACTTAAAAGATGAGAGAGGTCTCCCAATTTTCATCATAGGTATACCTCAACTATGAGAGACAAAATGAGGGGGGAAAAAAATCCAGAAATTCACATTGTCTGATTTTTAAAGAATTAATTGGTAAATTCCTCGGTAAAATAAGTATTTGGTCAATAACAAAAGTTATTATTACTTTTACTCCAGCCATGATCGTGTTTAGTGATGTGGGATGATGGGAGCTGTTGTCTGCTAATTGTTTAAACAAAAACTAAATATTACTCTGTTATTATACGACAGCCGACAACTTTAATTACGTGGAAAATTATCTTTTAAATTGACAAACATCGTATGTGTAATGCGTGGCAAAATTTGATCGGGATCAAAAGATAATTTCACTCTTGCCATTCATTTTAATCAAGCATTTTTTGATTTAAGGTTCCATTGCGCCCCTGGCAGCTTGGTGGTGCAGTGGTTAGCACTGTGGCAGCACAGTAAGAAGGTCATGGGATTCGATCCCACCCCCTTGGGTGGTGACCCTTCTGTGTGGAGTTTGCATGTTCTCCCCGTGTCTACATGGTTTACCCCAGGTACTCTGGTTTCCTCCCACAGGCCAAAAACATGCAAGTTAGATTAACTGGAGACTCTAAAGTTGCCCTAGGTGTGAATGTGTGTGTGAATGGTGAAGGGATGGCGCTGTACCATGGCTGCCTCATCCATCTAGGTGGATGCCCTATAATATCCTCACTGTGGGACTATTAAATGATTATAAAAAAATAAATAAAAATATGCTGAAGTAGAGATGGCGTGACTTTTTTTTTTTTTTTTTCTAGGTTGGGAAGGACATGCCCCCCTGTCCCCCGCTTCATTTAAGCCTAAGCATACACACCCTCTCACCTGCTGAGGAACATCTGTCAGCTGGATGATGCTGATGGGTTTAGAGTCCAGACTGTTTCTCTTCCTGTGCTTTCTTATGGAGACACAACACTCGTATGTCACACCTTCATCAGTTGTCACATTCCTGAGAACCAAAGACAGGTCTCCGTCCTTCATCTGTCTGTCCTGCAACGCCACCCAGTTCATAAAAAGTGGATACCGATGTCTTGCATCATACTTTTCGTGCCGGTACAAAAGGACATAGTCTGACTCCAGGTCAGCTCTGCTCTAGCCACAGGTTGAGACACAGTGTAACTCCTTCTGACCTTCTCTATTCTTCTCCATCAATGCTCTTAGAGCAAACATTGCATCTGTAGTACTCTTTGTATTAGTACTGTTTGTACAGTTGATTGTAGATGTAAGGATGTGATTTGGGGTCAGCAAAATTATCTGAAAATTATCTGAAATTTTTATTTCTTATAATTTATTTATGTTATATAAGATAAGATAAGCCTTTATTAGTCCCACAACGGGGAAATTCCAGGATTGCAACAGCACAGGGATAGCAACACTCAGAGCAACAATCAGAAGACAAGAAAAAAAACAAGCAAGCAAGAGCAGCTAATATACATATGTACATATTACTATAAAATATATATATACACACATATGTCTTATATTTTCTTTATTTTATGATTTTTAAGTACCAGAATGAATGAATGAATTTATTTATTTCGGATAGTACATTACAGGTTAAAAGAAACTGTATAATATAACAACAAGGTCAAATTAGACAAAGACTCCTACTACTATACAATTCCACGTGAGTTATCCGAAATGGGTGATGGCTGAAGCCGCAGCTTATATTGCCAACTGTGCTTAAATGACATAAAACAAACAGCTGAATACCACTTATTACTGTATAGTATTGGCTTATGTTCCAAGAAGATAGCATTCCTAAAATATTCCAGCAACCATTATCCATCACACGCTTTAACACTTGATCAAATCAAAATCAGTTAATTTGATCTATTCCATAATATAGGGATGTGATTTGGGGTTGGGGAAATTATCTTAAAATTTAGCAGGGGGTTTTGGGGGACACAGTCCCCCAGCGGGGTCCGGGGCAGAGCCCCGGTGGGGGGGCAAGGGAGGCAAAGCCCCCCGAAGCTCCTGGGTTTTTATGATTTTTAAGTACTAGAACTGTGCTTAAATGACATAAAACAAACAGCTGAAAGCCACTTATTACTGTATAATACTGACTTATGTTCCAAGAAGATAGCATTCCTAAAATATTCCAACAAGCATTATCCATCACATGTGTGGCGTTAAAAATATTTTTTAAATAAAGTCCAAAACATCTTCAGCAGGCAAGATGAAGAAAAGTGAACTCCTGTGGCAGATATAAGGCATTTGATCGTGTTAATCACAGGATATTGTTTAGAAAAATGATTGACAGGGGGGTTAGATAGATAAGTTTATTTGACAGGGACAGTGCAATAAACATAGACAATTAATCATTGACAATCAATCTGATGTGTTGCACAAAGAGTGTATAGCTATTAGCTAATTTGCAACTCTTGTCCCTGGACCCTGGTTCCCAAGTACTTAGTACGTATCCTGATTTACTGGTTTGCACATCAGAAGATGCTGGTGAAATGGGGGAAGAGTCATTCATCCCCATCTGGTGTGAGCAGTGGTGTCAGACAGGGCAGTATATTGTCCCCTATTCTATTTAATCTTTATGTGGATGAGTTGTCAAAACAGCTGAATGCCTGTAAAACTGGGCGTTTAATAGGGAATAAGTTAGTGAATCATTTTATGTATGCTGATGATCTAGTTATTCTCAGTCCAAGTAGTGCTGGTCTTCAGGAGTTATTAAGAGTGTGTAGTGCTTATGGAGAGGAAAATGACATAAAATATAATACAAATAAGAGTTGTGTGCTGATTTGCCGCACCAAAGAAGATTTGTTAATGAAATCCCCTGTCTTTGAATTGGCAGGCAGGGAATTGTCAGGGATAAAATTAAATATCTGGGACATTTTATTAATGATAGAATGACTGATGATGATGATATTTTCAGACAACGCTGCAAAATCTACATGCAAGCAAATAATCTTGCATGCAGTTTGGTTTTTGTTCAGATGAGGTGAAACTGGTTCTTTTTAAAACCTATTGTACACCTTTATACACTGCTCATTTATGGATAAATTATAGGAAACAAAGTATGCAGAAATTACAGGTCGCTTACAATGATGCTTTTAAACCTCGATGGTGCAGTGCTTCTGAGTTACTTGTCTTATGTGTAAATACACTGCATGCAGTAATAAGGAATCTTATGTATAAATTCATCTCTTCAGTGCTCTGCACTGTGTGTCTATATATGTACATTTATAGTAATATGGACATATGTTTACTAGATGTTGTTTTTTCTTGCCTTCTGATTGTTGCTCTGAGTGTTGCTATCCCTGTGCTGTTGCAATCCTGGAATTTCCCCATTGTGGGACTAATAAAGGCTTATCTTATCTTATCTGTCAGCTTGATGTATCTAGAAATGTAATCATTCAAGTCATGTCTAGCATTAAGCTCAGTTCTATTCGCTGTCAGTCACAGTTTAGAAGGCACTGGTACAGTAGACTTTTAAGTCTTTTTAAAGTCTGTACTGTCTTTGTACTTTTAGTAGTTGTGTCTTATTGTTTTGTAACTTTTTGATTGTTTTTCTTATCTGTTTTCAACTGTCTTGTTTTATTTTATTTATTTATTTTATTTTTGATGGTCCATGAGTCTGGAATAAAGTCTTTGATTGATTGATATAAAGGTCTACATTTAACCATGAGAAACTCCAGGTTAGCTGAGCAGTGTCTCCCAACAGCGACAGAGTTCGTGCACCAAGCCTTGCTGCTCTGTCTGCCCGCAGAGTGTGCCGTCCGGCCAGCTCGACGGCACCGTCAAGTAATTCAATTCAATTCAGCTTTATTTATAATGCGCCACATCACAACAAAAGCCGTCTCGTGGCGCCACACAAGTACTCCACTATGTAGCCATATTTCCGTGAAAATCATGATATTGCAGTTCATAAGTTTCTTATTGTTGGTGATCCGAAGCCGTAGCTCATTCATTCTGTTCGCCACTGACAGTACATGAGCGCGGAAAACGCTGGGTAAAGAAAGCGGTGTTAGCTTTAGCTTAGCTCTTAGCCCTCCGTGCTTCCCCCGCCTTTGTTTACGGTTTCTACGCCGCCTGCGAGCACTTCCGGTCGGCTGGGTAGCTTACCTAGCGTCGGGTGTTCTTCAGAGCTCAGGGATGAAACGTAGGTTGCTGATAAAAAGGTCGTCATTTTGTAATCCAATGTCCAAAAGTTCATTTCGGGTGTAGGATGTTAAAAGCGAAGCTGTTCTGAACGAACAGACCCGAAATGAGCAGAAATATTGCTGCTAATCCACAAAATCTGAAGAGACGCTGAGCCTCGCGTTGTGCAAGCGCCGCCATCTTGGTCTGAAAATTTTTGGAAGATAAAAAAAAAGCGGAATTCCGCGAATTAGCGGAAAAATCACATCCCTACAGGAGAGAACAGCGTTGTTATTGCTGAAAAAAGTGAGCTTGCCACCAATAGGATAAATAAGCAAAAAGATGCACAATATCACAAAACACCATCCATGGTTTGCAACAATGACGTGTCAACCCCAATCTCCCTGCTATTGCGAAGCCAATCTGCGAACCTGTGAAGCCACATCTACCGTGTTTACTCGCTGAAGAATTTTTTGCAAATGGCGGTTGTATATTCTGCAGAATAACGTTAAGTCTGCGGAGAGGATCGTTGGTACCGACCTACCCTCCATTGAGAACTTATATCGGTCCATAACCAGGAAACGGGCGGGAAACATCTGTGCTGACCCATCACACCCCGGCCACAAACTGTTTGAACTTCTATCTTCTGGTCGTCGTTACAGATCACTGAAGGTCAAAACCACCCGTCACAGGAACAGTTTCTTTCCTCAAGCCATCACTCTGAACTCCTAACATTCACCTAGTCCTACCTGTTGCTGTACTCATGACTTTTCATCCGTTATTACATTGCACATAACTCTCACACTGCTTTTTACTTCATTCACATTATATCACTGAATCTGAGTTCACATTGAAATACTGTGTGACTGTATATTTTTTCATATATTTCTGCAAAGTGTGGTTAGTCTGAGTAAATAACTGCATATATTCCTGTATATATTTGCATCCTTTTATAGAAACGTGGACAGACTGTAATTTACTGTACATACTCTGTTGTCATTGAATCCTTATTTAAATCTTATTTAAATCCTCCACCTGAACGAGAGCAAGTTTTTAGCCAAAGTCAAATTCCTTGTATGTGTTGTGCATACTTGGCCAATAAAGCTGATTCTGAGAAGACAGCGCTCTCATGACGTTATGCCCTGACCAATGAGTGGCCTGCAGTCTGTTGATGTCACATTTTCAGCTCGACTCAGCACAGTTGGAACCCGACTGGCGTAGGTATGAAAAAAGTGCCTGGTACCTGGTATCAGGTACTAATAGAAAACCCTACAAACCGAGTAGAGTCGAGACGAATAGGGCTGAGTGGGTACTAGTGGAAAATTGGCTTAAAGCACTTTGCTGCTGCAGCAGCATTCAGTTGGTTTCAGACATTACAGTTCTGAAAAAACTATTAATTTATTGTAACTGCAACACTGCTGCCGCATGAGGCTACTGTGAGACTGACCGAGACTGCCTGTGATTACTTTAAGGGGACAGGAGAGCCTCACGGTACCGCCCACTGCTTGTTGAGGATGATAACTGCAGAGCAATTTTCACGTCAGTGTCCAAAACACCAGAAAAGTCTTTGACAACACCAGGAAAAGTCGTGACATTTGTCACTAGTCACTTTTGACAAAAAAAAAAAGTCATCCAGGAGGGCTGAAAAATTGCTAGATTTAAAGACAAAAGTGCCAAGTTGGCAACACTGGGCAGATTCTGGAAGGCTCTACAAGAAAAAAGGTGCAGATTTATGAAGAAAAACCTTGAAAATTTACATTAAAAAGTTGAAAATTTACAAGAATTTTTTCTTTTTCCAAATTATGAGAAAAAGGTGCAAATTTATGAACAAATTTAGTTGAAAATTTACAGAAAAAAAGGTTGCAAATTTCTGGAAAAATGTCACAAATTCTGAGGAAAAAAGTTGCAAATCTATGAGAAAAGAAGTTGAAAATTTACATTTTAAAAAACTGCAAATTTACCATAAAAATTTTGGAAATTCGAGAGAAAGTTGCAAATTTTTAAGAAAAAGTCACAAATTTAGGAGAGAAAAAAGTTGCCAATTTGAGAAAAAATTTGAAAATTTACTTGAAAAAAATCTGCAAATATATTACAAGAATATCAGTCTTTTAAAGAAATTGCAAATTCATGAGAAAAAAATCAGAAATTTGAGGAAAAAAGCTTAAAATTTCTGAAAAAATTTCAGATTTTTGATAAAAAGTTGCCAGTCTTTGAAAAAAAGTTAAATTTAAAGGGAAAAAATGGCAAATTTACAAGAAAAAAGTTGCAGATTTATGAGAAAAAAAAATGGAAAATTTACAAGAAAAAAAAAATAGCAAATTCCTGAGAAAAAGGTCTCAAACTTTTTTACACAAACCTTGAAAATATACAGCTTTGTTCATTTCTGTTTACAGTCGGTGGTTCACAGTGGTTCTTCACTTCCATGATATAGAAATGTTCATGATGATATTAGGGAGGACAATTCTCTCTTTTTTCCAGCCTGGGAGGGGCAATAATTTGCAATTTGCATTTTTTCTTGCTTCTCACATAATTTCTTTTCATGTATTTTGGAGACTGATAGTGTCCTGCAATAAAACACCTCACAGAAATACAACTTTGCAAAACGTTACTTGCGTACATGTAATTAAGAAATGGAAGCAGTTACAACCACCTCTGGTTTAAAAACATTAAAATAACTAGTGCATACCTGTGCATGCCCGTAAAAAACAAGTGTAAGCAAGTATTTCTGCATGTCCTTAGAAAGCAGGTGTAAACAAGGGTGTAAGCAAGCATGTCAGCACTCGTTCAGTGATGCCTGCCTTTGATCTTTGATGTCATAGCGAGTCCTATGATCTTTGATGATGTCTTAGCAAGTGCTATGATCACAAGTGATGACTGCCTTTGATCTTTGATGGTCATCACGAGTCCTATGATCTTTGATGATGTCATAGCGAATCCTATGATTGTGATGGCTGCCTTTGATCTGTGATGATGTCACAGTGAGTCCTATGATCGTGACTGATGCCTGCCTTTGATGTTTGATGATGTCATCACAAGTCCTATGATCTGTCAGCAAGTCCTATGATTGTGACACTGTGACTGAGATTTCTTACATCATAGGGGTCCTATGATCTTTTGACAAGTCCTATCGGCTATATGACATCATGTAGAGATCATAGAAACAGCAGTGTTATGGTTTGTATGACATCATATATGCATCATGTAGACATCGTAGGAGCATCATAGGCGGTCCTATGATTGTCGACATCATAGGAACTTCATAGGACATCACGCAGACATAGGCGGTCCTATGATCGTGACACATTGATAGAGATTTCTTGAATTATATATAGAGTGATTGTCACAAGCAGAGCCGGCTTGGCTTTCCCCAGCTCGGTCTCGATCTCTTTGGGGGTCTTGGCTTTACTGGTTATGCACATTTCTGTGTATTGTTGTATTGTTTTTCATTTCTTCAGCCACTGCCTGACCGGCATCTGTGAGTCAGCTTTGTGACCTACTTTCTCTCACGCTGCTGACAGTCTGTCGGTCCAGCCACGCCCCCTCACTCTCCCTCTGACTCCATCAGCTGTTCCAGCCCCGGTAATCATCTTTCCCGCACCTCGTCCAGGTGTTCCCAACTTGCCACGCAGCGGCGTGTGTTCATAGCAGCTCTTTGTTGGACAAACGCCACTGGATCATTGTACGGGTCACACTACCGTTCTTCGTGGTGTAACCGTCAGTCTTTGAAGGACTTTGCTTGCTGCTCTTCTGGAGGACCTGGTTTGCTAGGCTGTGAGTAACTGTAGCATTTCTCTGTGCAGTTGTGCTGCTACGCTGGTAGTGTTTCCTTGTGCTGCACAATTGCTACGCTTTCCCTCTGTACAGCCTAGCATCTTTGAACTCTTTCGTTAGCCCGAGCTGTCTAGCCATTTGTATGGTTTGCCCAAGACCTGTGTTTAATAAATGTGTGTGTGGTGAAACCTTGCTTTTAAATCCTCATTCTTCCTTCTCTCCACCGTGTGCAATGGAAGGGCGCACGGGGGGTTTTGACAGTGATGATGTTTTTCATGTTTGTTTTTTGTTCTTCTTCTGGATTTGATTGGTGGTTGGCAACCAGCTTGAAGGTGCATTACTGCCACTGACTTGATTATCATCACTCTATATCTTTGTATAAGTTCTTAAAAGGAGTTCTGAACAACTCCTTATGTGTGGAAAAAATTATCCATCCTTGGACTGTGTCTGACCTTTAGTTTTTATTCCTTGGTTTCATCAGCAAATGAGACGGTGGTGACATGGATGTCAGGATGATGATGATGATGGCACTGACAGCGATCATTTCTGAGGGAAGGGAAAGTTGTTACGTCTGGAACAACGAGAGACTGGAGTCGGTCTGATCCCAAGCAATGAACTGAACTTTATTCTTTGTCTTCTTTTAGATTTGATTGGTGGTTGGCAATCAGCTTACAGGTGCATTACTGCCATGTACTTCAGTCTATATCATCACTCTATCTGGTCAGGAGCTGTATTGCTTCTATCATCATTGCTGTGTCCAAACAAACCGCAACTCTACGTATCTTCAGACATCACTCTTCATCTCCTCATACTTCACTCTATATCATCACTCCCCACCCCCCACAACAGTACTACTTGTGGCTTATATATTCATGCCTGAGTATGTGTAAGCGCAAGGGGACATTGAGATAATATATGTGGCTGACCTCACGCCTTAGAAGAGGACAATGGGTCTGGACTGCCCGTGGAGAACACCTGGACATGGAGACACGGCGGCAGAGACCTGAAAGGACTTCCTGACCCCCTGAGGCCAGGTTGGAGACCGAAGGACACGGAGGGGGTTTAGAGTCAAGAGGGAGATGTAACAAGGATGTGTGATTAAGCCTTTGTTGTCACTTGTATAAATAGAGGTGTCCAGACTGCGCTCAGCCTCTTATGTTTTCTGAGAGATTCGATGGGGATGTGACCTCAAGAATAAAACCTGAATTATGAAACTATTCAACTTCTTCATTTCATGCTCCCCACACTACTTCTTCTTCTTTTAGATTTGATTGGCGGTTGCCAACCAGCTTGCAGGTGCATTACTGCCACTGACTTGAGTATCGCCACTATGTATCTTCGTATAAGGAGTTCCTCTAAGGAGTTCTGAACCACTCCTTGTGAGAGAAAAAAATTATCCGTCCTTGGACTGTGTCCTGTGACGTTTTCCCCATAGCTTTGTGATGATTTCCTCATAGCTTTGTACTGTTGTACAGAAGGTCTTTTTAAAGCTTGGGAAGGGGGAGGGTTTGAAATCACACCTCGGTGACGTCACGCTTGTATTTCCTGTGTCGAATTTCTGTTACTCTGTGTTCGGAATGTTCCCTCTCCCTCCCTTCCTTCCTTCTCGCTATATAGTGAATTTAGATATAGTGGACTATACAGTAAACTCAATATAACAATAAAATTAACAGCTTTCAGACACTACTGGGCTTGTTTTCGCGGCACAGTTAGTGACCTCATGACGTGAGACAGTCAAACATAAACTCACGGTGGTAAAAAAAAAAAAAAAAATTCCTGCATGTAATGTGTAGTAAATATGTATTAAATCAAATCGCTTTATGTTGTGATGTGAAGCTCTCCTCCCACTGCTCTGTTAGCTGCGTATTGCATTATGGGATATATTGGCTAATGTAGTGACCATCCGTTGTTCACTACTTTTCAAAATGTAGTGTGGAGAACCCACGCTGGGATATTCATCTCAGACTGGAAACAAAGGAGAGGCAGTAAATTCCTCTGCCGGAAGAGCGTGGGGGATTAAGCAACTGAGGACAATAGGAATTGTGATGGGAGAAGGTATTGTGATGTAAGACCCCAGGCAGCAAGAATAGGCAGCTGTGGGGACAATAGGAATTGTAATGTGTAAATGTATTGTGATGCAAGATCTCAGGCAGCAGGGGGAGTGAGTGTGGCGATATAAAGGAGAGACCCTGTGGCAGAAGGTCAGTGTTGTTTCTGAGACTAAGAGATGTGAGAGAGTGAATAAAGATCTGCCATGAATGCCTGGCCTGTTTATTGCTGTCTCCACACTGGTGACCCTTGACGAATAATGGAACACGAGGCAAATACCCTGGAGACGGCCCAGTCGGGAAGCCCCAGCAACACGTGTGCCGTTTCGGTCAAACTACCAGACTTTTGGCTGCACAATCGGAAGTCTTGGTTCCTCCACACCGAGGCCCAGTTCGCGCTCCGGGGAATAACGGCAGATGAAACTAGATATTAGTATGTGGTCGCAATGCTGGATGCTCGCACGATTCAGCAAGTAGCAAGCCTGCTCCAACAGCCCCCAGCCCACGACAAATACGGGGCTCTCAAAGTGGCGCTGACCCGGTGCTACACGCTCTCGGACTGTGAGAGAGCAGAGAGGCTCCTGACACGCTCCGAGTTAGGAGACAGGTCGGCGGTTGAACTGATGGAGATGATGTTGGCGTTGATGGGCACGGACGACGGGTATTTTCTGTTTGCCCACCTTTTCATCCGGAACTTCCCAACGGTGGCCAGAGCGGTCCTTGCCAACTCACCGTTGCTGGCCATGCGTAACTACCGTACACTAGCCCAAGAGGCAGATCGGATCATCATCACCACCAGGGCCCTCACAGTGAACGCAGCAGAGTCAGAATCCAGTGAGACAGCCAGCGAAAGTGAGGAGCCAGCAATGGTAGCGACAGCGGGGGCCGAGAAGCGCCAGAGAGACACGCTTTGCCTCTACCACTGCCATTTTGGAGAGGACTCATGCCGATGCGTGCCACCGTGCCAATTCAAACGTTCGAAAAAACGCCAAGACCGGCAGTCGGTAGCAGCCGCGACCACCGGTGAAGAAAGATAGCTGCTCTATGTGACAGACTCACGCTCAGGAAGATGGTTCCTCGTGGACTCCGGTTCCTAAAAGAGCCTCATCCTACCATCTTACGCCAACCGGCTAGTGGGTGCTAGCGGCCCTGAGCTGACAGCCGCAAACAGCTCGGACATTAAGACTTTTGGTGAAAAGACACTGACTGTATCCCTACATGGCCGTATGTACGAGTGGACATTTGTCATAGTGGCATGCAGTTTCCCAATCTTGGGCGCTGATTTTTTGTGCGCACATGGGCTGCTAGTCGATGTTGCTAACAGACGCCTGATCAATGCAATGTGTTTTGATTCCCTCCCCTGTACAGCTCGAGCAGCTGGGCCAACAACGTGAGCCAACGTCACAGCTCCTGGTGATAAGTTCCACGCAGTGCTCACTCAGTTCCCAGCACTCACGGTCCCGACATTTTCGTCGGCCATCACTAAACACGGGGTGAAGCACTTTACCACCGGGCCGCCCGTTTTCGCACGACCTCAGCACCTGGACGCAGCTAAACTGGCCATAGCGTGCGAGGAGTTTGCAAACTTGGAAAGGTTGGGCATCATCAGGCGCTCAAACAGCCCATGGGCATCCCCACTACATATGGTCCCTAAGGCCAAGGGATCATGGAGACCATTTTTTTTTTTTTTTTTGGACTTACTTTAAGATAAGCTTAGATAAGACTTTATTAGTCCCACAATGGGGAAATTCCAGGATTGCAACAGCACAGGGATAGCAACACTCAGAGCAACAATCAATATGTACATATTACTATAAAATATATACTGTATATACACACACACAGACACACAGTGCAGAGCATTGTAGCTGGATGGAATAAATATATGAATATGTAAACACAGTGCGGAGCAATGTAGCTAGATGGAATAATATGTAGATATATAAACACACAGTGCGGAGCATTGTAGCTAGATGGAATAAATATATAGATATATAAACATAAACACACCCAGTGCGGAGCATTGTAGCTAGATGGAATAAATATGTAAATATATAAACACACACAGTGCAGAGCATTGTTGCTAGATGGGATGAAACAGCACAACCGTCTACTTAGTTATCCTACATGGTATGATTATGTGCCCATACATATTCTCACTCTCCATAGCGGCCGGTATTTTCCTAGTTGTATGCCGGAGGGGACCATTGTGTAAGTCTATTGCATCTTTTGCATTCAAAAAACTATTAGTTTGTTACGTCTTTTTGCTATCTCTGCGAGCAGCCCTGCTTAGGTTGTACAGTCTGACAGCCATTGGTAGGAAGGACCTGCGAAACCTCTCGGTTGTGCACCTGAGATGATGTAGTCTGCTGCTAAATGAGCTCCTCAGTGCATTCAGTATGTCCTGCATAGGGTGGAACTCGGACTCCAGCAGAGATGACAGTTTAGCCACCGTCCTTCTCTCTCCTATCTCCTCCACCGGATCAAGGCGCTGCCCCAGGACAGAGCTAGCTTTCTTGATCAGTTTGTTCAGTCTCTTCCTATCGGCTGCAGTAATGCCACTGCCCCAGCAGACCACTCCAAAAGTGATGGCTGATGCCACCACCGTGTCATAGAATGTCTTCAGCAGCACGCCTTGTACACCAAAAGACCTGAGTCTCCTCAGCAGGAACAGCCTGCGCTGTCCCTTCTTGTAGAGTGCATCAGTATTGTGTGACCAGTCTAGTTTATTGTTCAGATGAACACCCAGGTACTTATAGGCTGTCACCATCTCGATGTCTGTTCCCTGTATATTTACTGGTGCTGTGAGGGGTTGTCCTTGCCTGCGGCAGGCCACCACCAGCTCCTTAGTTTTTCTCGCGTTGATCTGGAGGCAGTTCCGATGGCACCAGTCCACGAAGTCCTGGATAAGCCCTCTGTACTCAGCTTCATCTCCATTGGAGATGAGGCCAACGATCGCAGAGTCATCAGAGAACTTCTGTAGATGGCAGTGTGTTGTGTTGTGTGAGAAGTCCGCAGTATAAAGAGTGAACAGGAAGGGAGCCAGCACCGTTCCCTGGGGGGCCCCCGTGCTACTGATGATCGTGTCGGACACACAGTCCCGGGTTCTCACAAACTGAGGCCGGTTCGTGAGGTAGTCCAGGATCCATGATGACAGGTGCTGGTCCACCCCTGCGCGCAGCAGCTTGTCCTTCAGGATCAACGGTTGGATGGTGTTGAAAGCACTGGAGAAGTCAAAGAACATGATCCTCACCATATTCCCGGGCTTCTCCAGGTGGGACAGAGAACGGTGAAGGAGGAAGATCACCGCATCCTCCACCCCAATGCCATGCTGGTAGGCGAACTGGAGTGGATCCATCGCTGGTTCCACCAGGGGGCGGAGGTGAGCAAGGAGCAGTCTCTCCAGGGTCTTCATCAAGTGGGACGTCAAGGCCACCGGTCTGTAGCTGTTCAGGTCTTTGGGGTGGGAAGTTTTTGGTACAGGTACCACACAAGATGTTTTCCACAGCTGTGGTACCCTCCCCAGTTTCAGGCTCATGTTGAAGATATACGTCACAACTTTGTACCCGTAGGTAGATTTGTTCTGCAGTCTGGTGACAAGCCACCAGCTGCCGGTCGCTGTGTGCGCAAGCGCCCCTTAACTCCCTAACCTGCATGTTTTTAGCATGTGGGAGGAAACTGAAGAAATCCCGGAGTAAACCCACGCAAACACGGGGAGAACATGCAAACTCCTCACAGATCACTGTTGGCCGGGGGCAGGGATCGAACCCACGATCTCATGATCCCCGCAATCCCCCGGCCGAGGGTAAACTGTGCTGCAGCGGTGCTAACCACTGCGCCACCGTGCAGCTGTGCATGCGGAGATTTCCGCAGATTAAACAACGCCACAGTGTATGACCGCTACCCGATTCCCCATATTCAGGATTTTTCCCATTCACCTCACCGGGGCACATATTTTTTCTAAGATAGCCCTGGTCTGTGGTTACCACCAGATCCCGGTGTGAGCGGAGGACATACCCAAAATGGCGGTAATAACCCCATTTGGTCTGTTTGAGTTTTTACGGATGCCCTTCAGATTAAAAGGCGCGGCACAGACATTCCAATGCATGATGGATGCAGTGTTGCGTGATCTGCCGTCTGTGTTCATCTACTTGGATGACATCCTGGTGGCCAGTGCATCCGAGGACGGACACATAACCCACCTCATGACGGTTTTCTGGAGGTTAGAAGAGCATGGGTTAATGATCAACCCGGCGAAATGCCAGTTCGGCTTGACGGGGATTGATTTTTTTGGGGAACCGCATCTCACCGGAGGGAGCGATACCCTTGCCGGACAAGGTGCGCGTAGTGGCGAATTTTCCTTGTCCTCAGACGGTCAGGGCACTGCAAGAGCTTTTGGAGATGTTTAACTTTTATAACTGTTTCCTCCCTCGCGCAGCTCAGCTCATGCTGCCATTGTATGCCGCACTCAAGAAACAGAAACCGGTGGACAGAGTCGAATGGACTCCGGAGTGAGAGCAGGCATTCTCTGAGGTTAAAACAGCCCTGGCAAACACCCCTCTGTTGGCGCACCCAGACCCGGCAGCTCGGATAGCGCTTACTACCGACGCCTCGGACGTAGCCATAGGGGCCGTCGCCGGTTCTTGGCAGCCACTCACTTTTTTTTTAGCAGGTCTTTGCGTGACAGTGAGCGTAAATACAGTGTGTTTGACAGAGAGTTGCTGGCTCTCCACCTGGCCATACGCCACTTCCAGTTCTGGCTGGAAGGGTGCAGCTTCACTGCGTTCGTGGACCACAAGCCGCTAACGTACACGATGGCCAAGGTTTCGGAACCATGGTCGGGCCGGCAGCAGCGACAGCTGGCCGCGATCTCGGAGTTTGACCGATGTTCAGCATGTGGCCGATGAACTAAATGTGGTGGCAGACTGCCTCTCGCGCGCAGTAGTGGTCCCAGTCTACGTAGGGATAGATTACACGGCCATGGCCACAGAGCAGATTGGCGATGCGGACGTGTGCGCATTCCAGTCTGGACCAACAGGGTTAAGGCTGGAGAGCAGAGTACTGCAAGACGGGGGACCCCCCCCAATCTGTGATGTCTCCACAGGACGCCCGTGCCCGGTGGTCCCAGGCGCTTGGCGCCGCCACGTGTTTGAGTCCGTTCACGCCCTGGCGCACCCAGGAGTGTGCGCGCCAGTCAAAATGGTGGGAGCGGAGTTCGTATGGCCAGGCCTGCGCAAACAGGTGAAAGAATGGGCTGCAGCCTGCGTAGCGTGCCAACGAGCCCAATGCACAGGCACACAAAGGCCCCTTAGGAGCCGTTTCGTATCCCGGCAGAGAGGTTCGACCATGTTCACGTGGACCTCGTGGGCCCCCTCCCGCCATCGCATGGGTTCACGCACCTTCTGATAGTGGTCGACCGCACCACACGATGACCAGAAGCAGTCCCGCTAGCGGCAACCGTGTCCGCGGCGCCCGCCTTTTTGACAACATGGGTGGCACGTTTTGGCATCCCTTTGGACATCACGTCCGATAGGGGCCCTCAGTTTGTTTTCGACCTCTGGTCCACAATGGCCCGTAGCCTGGGTGTCGCAATTCATCGCACAACTGCGTACAACCCAAAGGCCAATGGGTTATGCGAGCATTTCCATAGGTCACTGAAAGCAGCGCTCAGGGCTTCACTTACGGATGCAAATTGGGTGGACCGGTTGCCGTGGGTTTTGTTAGGGTTGCGTTCTGCACCAAAAGAGGATTTGGAGGCTTCCCTGGCAGAGCTGGTTTTTTCTCAGCTGCTGTGGCTCCCTGGGGAATTTTTTACTAGATAACCCCGTGCTGAACAACCATCCGTCCCCGCATTCTCGGCATAGCACAGAAACAGGCGTGCTACCTGGCCCGGCCCATCACTGTTTTCCACGCGCTTTTGTGCCAAAAACTTTGAAGAACGCAACGTTCGTGTTTGTCAGGCACAATGTCCACCGCCCCCCATTGCGCCCACTCTACGATGGCCCATTTAGAGTACTGGAACCAGGGGACAAACATTTTGTGTTAGACTTCGGGGGTCGCCGGGAGAAAATCTGTATAGACAGGCTTAAGCCTGCCTTTGTGGTGGCAGATGAGCAGGTGATGTTGGCTCGAGCTACTGGGCGTGGAAGACCCCACTGAGAACTCCCCAGGTAAACGATTCATTAGAGCAGTCACACGAGCAAGCTGAATGTACCCCCCCCCCTCGCCATTGTCCATCCACAGATGGACACACCCCCAGGAACCCCCCATCTGCACAGCAGCACCGCGGACCCGAAGACCCCTCGTTACAGCAGATATGGGAGAAGGCTGAAGCCAAAAGGACATGAGAGTTGACGCTCAGTCTGAGACTCTGGGGGGGGGGGGAACCCACGCTGGGATATTCATCTCAGACTGGAAACAAAGGAGAGGCAGTAAATTCCTCTGCCGGAAGAGCGTGGGGGATTAAGCAACTGAGGACAATGGGAATTGTGATGGAAGAAGATATTGTGATGTAAGACCCCAGGCAGCAAGAATAGGCAGCTGTGGGGACAATAGGAATTGTGATGTGTAAATGTATTGTGATGCAAGACCTCAGGCAGCAGGGGGAGTGAGTGTGGTGATATAAAGGAGAGACCCTGTAGCAGGAGGTCAATGTTGTTTCTGAGACACAGATGTGAGAGAGTGAATAAAGATAGTCTGCCATGAATGCCTGGCCTGTTTATTGCTCTCTCCACAGTGGGATATTTTGAGTGTAATATATAGTGAATGAAATTTTCAGTTTAGATTTCTAACAGTACTACAAAATGACTGATTCACTATATAGTTAACTATATGGTGAAGGAGTGAACATTTCAAACACAGCATTACAGTATCCATCCATCCATCTTCTACTGCTTTTCCGAAGGTCTGGGTCGCAGAGGCAGCAGTTCAAGCAGAGAGGCCCAGACTTCCCTCTCCCCAGCCACCTGCTCCAGCTCTTCAGAGAGGATACCAAGACGTTCCCAGACCAGCAGGGAGACGTAGTCTCTCCAGTGAGTCCTGGGTCTGTCCCAGGGGCCTCCTCCCAGTAGGACATGTTCAAAACACCGCAAGTGGGAGGTTTCTTCCAGGAGACATCCTGATCAGATGTCAAAACCACCTCAACTGGCTCCTTTCAATGTGGAGGAGCAGTGGTTCTACTCCAAGCCTCACCTGGATGACTGAGTTCCTCCCCCTATCTCTGAGGGTGAGTATGTGGGAGGGAACTCCTGCACTGCATCTGGAAAGTTCACAGCGCTTCACTTTTTCCACATTTTATGTTACAGCCTTATTCCAAAATGGATTGATTTTTTTCTTCAAAATTCTACACACAATACGCCATAATGACAACATGAAAAACGTTTGAGATTTTTGCAAATTTGTTTAAAATAAACTAAGAAATCACATGTCTCCCAGCTGTCCTGGGAACGTCTTGGTATCCTCTCTGAAGAGCTGGAGCAGGTGGCTACGGAGAGGGAGGTCTGGGCTTCTCTGGCTGAGCTGCTGCCTCAGCAATCCAGACCTCCGGAAAAGCGGAAGAAGATGGATGGATATGTTAATTTGTAAGAACAAAGTCCCAAATTTGTGAGAATAAAGTCACAAATGTAAGGTATAATCCGGGGTGCGGTTACATGGGGCAGGTTGTTACACTTCTGTTTTTCTGACCTCTGTGCTGCTGTAGCAAATGAATTTCCCCAGTGTGGGGTTAATAAAGCGTTATCTTTATCTTATTTGAGTACACGGGTGTGTCATGAATAAACGGCAGGGAGGAGAGACTCAGACGCTGAACTGCCTTTTTTTTTTTCCTCTTGTTTGTGGTATTTATTAGAAAAACACAAAAGTCCAAACTGTGCACAACCAACAATACAAACAAAGCACAAAGCAAAACTTATGAACAAAGGTAGCAATAGAGAAGACAGGATTCACCAAGATAATAAATGTCTGAATGGGGAAAGAGTTCAGATGCAGACAATACTGAAGACTCCAGCAATACAGGAATGAAATAACTGCCCTTAAATAGGGCCAGTAACAGGTGTGAATCACATGAGCGGGCTGGAGGAGAGGGTGATGACAATCAGCTGTGAGCCATGAGCAGAGGAGATGGGGTTGACAGCTTGACAGGGGCACCGCCCACAGCCAGGGAAAGACCCGGAAGTGCCTCTGACAGCTGCAACCCCGGAGAGAGAAAGAAAGAGAAGAAAACCGGCAAGAAACAAATACAGTGTGATAACAAATAAAGACAAGTAAACTCAAATATGTAAATAACTAACCTGCAATGAACATAAACAGGAAAATAAGTCATGCTAAGAAACAAAACAGAATACATGAAAACCAACTGAGGATAACATAACAGGGATAGAACTCAAAAAAATGCAACACTATACAAATATGGAAAGAAAGGCAAAGAGACGGAGCACAGTGGAATCCCCCGTGCTCAGATCGTGAGAGGGTGGATCCAGACAGTTCATTCCTGTAATTCCTCTAGGGTTGACTGGAAATGCTCCCATTGGGAAACTTTCTAATTTATTGTTTCTCTTTCCATTTGACACATATGAGCGCACACACACACACTTCAACAAAAAAAAAAAAAATCAGATTTGTATAATAGAAAAAAAATATTTTTTATTTCTGCTTGAACTGCTGCCTCCGTGACCTGGACCTCTGGAAAAGCAGTAAAAGATGGATGGATGGATGGATGAAGAAAAAAAATTATAAATGATAATTGTCAAAATCAAAACAAAAACTTTGAAACCCTGTATAGTAACAAGTGTAGTCAGCGCACCAGCCAGCCCCCACCCCACCGCCCGCCGCAGTAGGCACAGCCACCCCACGGAAAACCACCGAGGCCCCCTGGGTGTAGCTAATGTGAAGCATTTAAAAAAATATAATTGAGTGTCATCGGGCAGCGCGGTGGCGGAGTGGTTAGCATTGCGGCAGCACAGCGACTCAGCCTTGGCCGGGGGATCCTGGGTTCAATCCCAGCCCCCGACCAACAGTGATCTGTGTGGAGTTTGCATGCTCTCCCCGTGTCTGCGTGGGTTTACTCCGCGATTTCTCCAGTTTCCTCCCACAGACCAAAATCATGCAAGCTAGGTTAATTGGCATTAAAACTGGGGATTCTAAATTGTCCTTAGGTATGACTGTGAGAGTGAATGGTTTTCTGTCTCTCCTGTGTTGGCCCTGCGATGGACTGGTGACCTGTCCAGGGTGGACCCTGCCTCTCACCCAAAGATGCTGGGATAGGCTCCAGCCCCCCGCGACCCAAAAAGGATTAAGCGGAAAAAGATGGATGGATGGAATTGAGTGTCATCAGCGTAACAATGAAAATGACTAGAATGCTTCCTTATAATGTCTCCCAAAGGCAGCATGTACATGTGATTTCTTAGATTTTTTTTCCAATATATTTTTATTAAAATCAGTTTCAGAAATTACAAAGAAGTTGGCATAATACTTCTTGAAACAAGAAATAAAGATACACTTATTAAGCACATATACATATATGTATATAAGATCTAATAGTGCATCAACAAGTACTTCACACTTAAGCACCAGATTTTTTTTTTTATATCCCCTAGAACAGGGGTCAGCAACCTTTACCACTCAAAGAGCCATTTGGACCCGTTTCCCACATAAAAGAAAACACTGGGAGCCACAAAAACCCTTTTGACACTTAAAATGAAATAACACTGCATATAACTTTTTTTTCCCCTTTATGCTATGTATAAACAAACTATAATGTGTTGCATTTATGAAATCAGGGAACTCCTGCAGAGAAAACAAAATTACATTTCTGCATGCAACAAAAACATTTTGAACTCAGAAAAAAAAAAGACATTGGGTTGAAGGTTGACGTTGGGTTGAAAGGAGAGTGCTATTTCTAGCACTGATGACTCCTGATCCTTCGATAAAAATCTCGTCTTTTCGTGTTGGAAAAGAATTCCAACACGAACCAGGGATGTGATTTGTGGTTGGGGAAATTATCTGAAAATTCAGCAGGGGGTCTGGGGGACATAGTCCCCGAGCGGGGTCCGGGGCTGAGCCCCGGTGGGGTGGGGTGGGAGGGGGCAAAGCCCCCCGAAGCTCCTGGGTTTTTATGATTTTTAAGTACCAGAACTGTGCTTAAATGACATAAAACAAATAGCTGAATGCCACTTATTAATGTATAATATTGATTTATGTTCCAAGAAGATAGCATTCCTAAAATATTCCAACAAGCATTATCCATCACATGCTTTAACACTTGATCAATTCAAAATCAGTTAATTTTATCTGTTCCACAATAGAAATAAAATTCCAACATACCATTACTTTTTATAATTTCAGCATTCATTTCAGATCACCAGTTTCAATCTCCATTGAGACTTGAGCAGTTCATTTTGCACAATCACTGATGTAGCCAAGTCTTAGAAATATTTCAAACTGTTTGGAATCATAAAAGGGGATGGTTAACTTTTATTACCGTTTCCTCCCTCGCGCAGCCCAGCTCATACAGCCGTTGTTAGTTAATGACTCTCCACCTGGCCATACCGATTACCGGAAGTGGCCATACGCCACTTCCAGTCCTGCCTGAAAGGGCGCAGCTTCACTGCGTTTGTGGACTACAAGCCGCTAATGTACTTAACGTACTTTATCTTCCTGGAAGATAAAATAAAGCGGAATTCGGCGAATTAGCAGAAAATCACATCTCTGAGAACACGCTGCCATGAATCTTTGAAAAAGCATACAACGAGCCATTTGATTGGTCCAATCGTTTGCAACTATCCAATCGCAGGGCTGTCAAGCTACTGCAATACAGCAGTAGCTTGAACACAACACATCCAGGTTATCGCGGGAGACGACTTCCGGGGAAGCGACGAGCGCTAATGTAATCGTGTTGATTTTCGCTGATGGTGATTAAACTTTAACACGTTTTTTTTCTTTAGATTTTACAAGATCACCATAATCTTCAAATTTAGAATTACATTTTAAAAACTAATGAACTAAAATAAAATACATTTTAATTAAATACTCATTTATTTTCCAAAGCCACAGGGAGCCACAGCAGAGGGATGAAAGAGCCGCGGGTTGCCGACCCCTGCCCTAGAACAACCCCCCCACCCCAGCTCACAAAATCAGTAGAGGAAGTACCTCAACAGATGTATAATATGAAACAAATACACATAATAAAGTAGGAAAAAAGAAAGTACAAATATATATATATATATATATATATATATATATATATATATATATATATATATATATATATATATATACAGTATATATATATATATATATATATATATATATATATATATAACAAGGCACATGCTGACATAATTAGATGGGTTGTGGGGAGCCTTGAATAACGAAACCGAATTGCATTTAATTTCAGTTTATTCCAAGTAATCATTCCCACTGCATGCTCTCATTCCTGAGCAGCGAACAAAGAGGAAGAACACACCACAGTTCACCCTTTTAAACATTCTCACCTCAAACCATCTCCCTCGCAGGGGAAATCACACATCTCTACCAAAATCCCTTTATTCACATTCATCAACCTTTTATTTACATAACTCCCCCTTCTCTCCTCTCGAGCCTCAGCGGTCAGGAAGTCTTCTGTCCACTGTCCTCCGCAGGGGGTCCAGACTCTGCGGCTCCGCACCGCAGGGGACTGCAGCTCTGTGGTTCTCCTTCATCGTGAGGTTAAATCACATATGCAGTGTCCAACATATACATGTCTAACAACACAGCCTTATAACCCCCCCCCCAAACGATGGAGAACAGACTATTTCCTAAAATTCAATAACACCTTAATCACTACTGAATAATCAACACCAACATTCAGTCTGTGTGCCGCTTGGGCTTCAACCGTCTGCCGAATCTGCTGTGGGTTGTCCCCGCCTTGCCTGCGGTGCCATTCTGCTTCGGCTCTGTTGACTGAGGGAGAGAGTGATTATTTGCCCCTTGCGGGGGCCTGCCTCGTCGAGGCGCCACTGCGACCGGTACAGACACGTCCTTCATGACAAAAGCAGGTTTTAGTCTGTCAATACTGACTGTCTCTTTTCTGTCTCCAAAATCTAGCACAAATTGCTTATCACCTGCCTCCAGCACTCGAAATGGCCCTTCGTAAGGTGGTTTGAGCGTTGCTTTTAGGGCTTCGCGCCTGACAAAAACGAAGTCGGCATTTTTCAAAGCCTTGGGGACGAAAACTCGTGGAAAAGCGTGATGAACCGGACCCGGGAGCGTGTCTGCTCCCGTGCCAACTAACGGTCCCAGAGCAGAGAGAGGTGGGGGCTCTGGGTGCTCTGGTAAAAACTCGCCTAGCAGCCTCAGAGTTTGTGCGAATACCAGCTCCGCTGGGGAGGCGTCTAAGTCCTCTTTAGGCGCAGAACGCAACCCTAATAAAACCCATGGAAGTTTATTTACCCAATCTGCATCCGTGAGCGACGCTCTGAGTGCTGCCTTCAAAGACCTATGAAAACGCTCGCATAAACCATTAGCCTGAGGGTGGTAAGCCGTAGTGCGGTGAATTTTGGCTCCTAAGCCGTTGGCCATCGCTGACCACAGCTCAGAGATGAATTGCGGTCCTCTATCGGACGTAATGTCCGACGGAACCCCGAAGCGCGCCACCCAAGCAGTTAAAAAAACGCGAGCCACCTCCGCGGCCGTGGTCGTCGGAAGTGGGACCACTTCCGGCCAACGTGTGGTTCGGTCCACCATTGTCAAAAGATGCGTGAACCCCTGCGATGCCGGTAGGGGGCCCACAAGGTCGACGTGCACATGGTCGAACCTTCTGGCCGGAATGCGGAACGGTTCTAACGGGGCTCTTGTGTGCTTGTGAATTTTGGCCCGTTGACAGGAAATGCAGGTTTTTGCCCATTCCTTCACGTGCTTGCGCAGGCACGGCCAAACAAACTTTTCCGCCACTAGTTTCACCGACGCGCGCACCCCCGGGTGCGCCAGTGAGTGGACCGAGTCAAAAACACGGCGGCGCCACGTGGCCGGAACCACCGGACGCGGGCGCCCCGTCGACATGTCGCAGATCAGGGGGGGCATACCGGTTTGTAAACACTTGCTCTCCAGCCTTAACCCTGTTGGTCCAGACTGGAGCGCGCGCACGTCTGCGTCCGCCCCCTGGTCCGCTGCCATGGCTGCGTAATCTATACCCATGTGCACCGGGGCTGCGCGCGCCACCGTGCCGCTCTCCTGCGGTGCGGTCACGATGGCCCGTTCTGCCTCTGCGCGTGTTGGAGTCGTGAACGCGCGCGAGAGACAATCTGCTACTACATTGAATTTGCCCGCAACGTGCCTAATGTCAGTGGTAAATTCCGAGATTGCGGCCAGCTGCCTCTGCTGCCTGCCGGACCACGGGTCTGAAATTTTGGCCATGGCGTATGTGAGCGGCTTGTGGTCCACATAAGCGGTGAAGCACCGTCCTTCCAGCCAGAACTGGAAATGACGAATAGCCAAATGCAGCGCCAACAGTTCTCTGTCGAACGTGCTGTATTTTCATTCAGCCGCGCTTAAAGATTTGCTAAAGAAAGCCAAAAGCTGCCAAACTCCGGCTACCTGTTGCTCAATAACGGCCCCTATGGCTAAATCTGAAGCGTCTGTCGTCAGCGCGATACGTGCCAAGGCTTTTTTAACCTCTGTGAACGCGCGCTCCCGCTCCGGGGACCATTCGACCGCCTGGGTCGGTTTTTGTTTTTTGAGCGCGGCATATAACGGTTGCATGATTTGAGCTGCGTGGGGCAGGAATCGGGCAGGAATCTGCCACCCGGTCCGCGTATGTTGGGGTGATGAAGCTCACTTGGGCTCCGGTGTCTATGAGGAACTCTCGTCCGGAGCGCGCATCCGTGATGTAGAGCAGCTTGTTGCGTTCTCCGAGGGTCGAAGCTGCTAGCGACCCCCGGTCTTGCCGTTTCCCGAACTCCTGAAGTTGCAGGGCGGCACACACCTGCGTGCCTTCTCCGCGAACCTCCGATGGTAAAAGCAGAGATCTTCTCCTCCGCTGTGTCGTGTCCGCGCCTCTGCCGCCGGACCATTGGCTCCACCTCGTCGCGGCCGTGCTGCCGCAGTCGTCGGCCAGTCTGGGTCTGCCGCCTCTGGCTCCCCGCTGTCTCGGGTCGCCGCTGTGGTTGCTTGCCCGCCGCAGGCGTCCAGGATCCCATCTGCTTCCTGGGCCAGCTCCCGGAACTCCTCCAGGGTGTGACACTTTTTGCCGGCCAGCGTGCTTCTCGCATGCGTCGGGAGGTTGGAGAGGAACTGAAAAATGAAATCATCGTTGTCCAACCCTCTCAGCTGTATCATCTCCTCCATCAGGGCACTCGGCCTGTGTCCTCCTTGGTCTAGCAAAGACAGGATCCTCCTCGCCCTCACTTCGGCCGAGGGGGTGAAAAACTTGATGAGGGTGGATTTCAGCTTGCCGTACCTGTCGGTCGCGGGTGGCTGCTCCACCAAA
Organism: Pholidichthys leucotaenia; assembly: GCA_020510985.1. Taxonomy (NCBI): domain Eukaryota; kingdom Metazoa; phylum Chordata; class Actinopteri; order Cichliformes; family Pholidichthyidae; genus Pholidichthys; species Pholidichthys leucotaenia. The sequence continues at coordinate 41,519,984 of CM035836.1, forward strand.
CTCTGCACACACCGAGCTGTGCTGTTGTCCAGTTTAGCGATGACATGGTGGAACTTAGTGTCATCCACCGTTACTCCTGCGAGCGCGAACTGCGACTCTGCTTGCAGAAACCACGACCGTGGGTTATCCTGCCAGAAATCAGGCAGCTTAACGGCCACTGCGCTCGCCAGCTCTGAGTGCTGTGAGTCCGGGACCCTGAGACCTTCTCCGGTCATTCTCAACGTCGTCAGTCACCAATGTGGGGAGCCTTGAATAACGAAACCGAATTGCATTTAATTTCAGTTTATTTCAAGTAATCATTCCCACTGCATGCTCTCATTCCTGAGCAGCGAACAAAGAGGAAGAACACACCACAGTTCACCCTTTTAAACATTCTCACCTCAAACCATCTCCCTCGCAGGGGAAATCACACATCTCTACCAAAATCCCTTTATTCACATTCATCAATCTTTTATTTACATAACTTCCCCTTCTCTCCTCTCGAGCCTCAGCGGTCAGGAAGTCTTCTGTCCACTGTCCTCCGCAGGGGGTCCAGACTCTGCGGCTCCGCACCGCAGGGGACTGCAGCTCTGTGGTTCTCCTTCATCGTGAGGTTAAATCACATATGCAGTGTCTAACATATACATGTCTAACAACAAAGCCATATGGGTAAGACTTTTAGATTAGAAAAGTGAGATATAAATCATTGCCATTTCTGGTAAAACCTTTCTGTGCATCCTCTTATCGTATATTTTATTTTCTCAAGTTTTAGAAAAAACATCATGTCCTTGAGCCATTGGGAAATTGAGGGATATCTGACAGATTTCCAATGCAGCAATAAAGTACGCCTTGCTATTAAGGATGTAAAGGCCACAATATCCCTTTGTGCCGAATTCAAAACTACAGAGGAGTCAGGAATCCCAAATATGGCAATAAATGGAGAAGGCAGCAGTCACTTGAAGAACCGTGGAGATAACTGTAAAGTAACTAGACCAAAAACTGTATAATTCCGGACAAAGAAAAAACATGTGGCCAAGGTGACAGGGAGATCCCTTACATTTATCAAAGCTACCATCAACTTCTGGGTAAATCTCAGAGAGTCTCGATTTTGAGAAATGGACTCTATATAGTACCTTAAACTGAATCAAGCTAAGACGAGCGCATGAGGAAGACGTTCTAATTCTGTTAATGGCATCCTCCCAAAGCTCTTCAGTCATCTGTATACCCAATTCTCCACAAATTTTTTATTTTGACACTTGATTCATCGTTTAATGTTAAAATGGAATTATAAAGCTTAGATATCAGCCCAGAAGGAAAATTAGAGAAACACTTGGAAGCAAAATTATGAATTTGAAAATAACGAAACAAATGGGTGCCAGGTAAGTTATAATTGGAAGATAAATTGGTAAAACTATCAAAAAGCCTGGATGTATATAAATTCCTTATATGTTCAATACCCCTGTCATGCCAGTCGGAGAATGACGAATCTGAGAGAGATGGGGGAAACAAATGATTTTTAGTTAAAGGACACAAAGAGGAGGCAGCTACAAAACCAAAGCGCCGCCTAAACTGAAACCAGATTTTTAATGTGTTGAGAACCACTTGACTGTCTGTATACAAAGAGGGTTTTGTAGGCAAAGAGGAAAAAATTAATGCAGGTATTGACGACCCACGACGGGCTGATAATTCCATTCTACACCAAGGGGAGCGAAAAGACTTTAACCAATAGCAGATTTTATGTATATGTGCCGCCCAATAATATGATTGAAAATCAGGTAATGCAAGTCCCCTGCTAAGTCTACATCTTTGCAATAATTTTTTACGAACTCTAGGCTGTTTACCATTCCAGATAAAGCCACAAATTATCTTAGGGCTGCACGGTGGCGCAGTGGTTAGCACTGCGGCAGCACAGTTTACCCTTGGCCGGGGGATTGTGGGGATCATGGGATCGTGGGTTCGATCCCAGCCCCCGACCAACAGTGATCTGTGTGGAGTTTGCATGTTCTCCCCGTGTTGCGTGGGTTTACTCCGGGATTTCTCCGGTTTCCTCCCACATGCCAAAAACATGCATGCTAGGTTAATTGGCTGTTCTAAATTGTCCCTAGATATATGTTTCCTATAAGCCCTTAGAATAGAGGGTTAGTATTAATGAAAGCGCTTTGAGTGGTCTTTGTGACTAGAAAAGCGCTATATAAGTGCAGGTTAGTTAGTAGTTAGTTAGTTATCCAGAGAATCGAATCTTAGATTTTATTTTTAATAAATATGCAAAAATCTCACTTATTTTCACGTCATCATTATGGGGTGTTGTGTGTAGAAATTTGAGGGAAAAAAATTAAATTCCTTTTGGAATAAGGATGTAACATAAAATGTGGAAAAAGTGAAGCGCTGTTAAGACTTTCCGGATGCACTGTAAAAAGTGAAGCAGTGACATTTCATACTAAACTGGTCTGGGCCTTTATTTGCAAAACATTGCACTGGATCCATGATTAAAAGTCTATATACCCCCACCCCCCCCAAAAAAAGCAAAAATGGTGTACTGTGCAGAAATGTCATTTATAAACTGGGCGTTCCTCCATTTTCAAGCAAACAGGTTTCCTTGATAAACTCCATTCCACCTGGAAATGGGTCACATTTGTGTTTAAAGCCACACAATCATTAGATTGTGGAGAACGAAAGTTACCTTCAACTTTTCTCATAAACTTGCAACTTTTTTTGAGTAAATTTGCATCATTTATATGGATGCTTTTTACATTTTGTTTATTCTATGTAATTAGGGTTGTCAGCAACATAGGTGGAAACTTGCTGGGAAATCTGTTGCTTTTGTTCTGATACTGAGAAACCAAAAATCAAGGCACTGTAGGTGGGGCCATGATAAACAGTTTTACATTTGTGCAAATATCTCAAGAGCGGCTGTTCCTAGACTCAAAATTCTTTCATCATTCCATTCTCTGAAACCTTCTGCAACTTTTCTCCATGGTCTGATGCTCTAAAAACAAAGTTTTCTGCACCCTATTTTCAAATATCTCCAAGTGAACTGAAAATGAACTCCTCCTAGGCCATTCATCCAAATTGCTTGAAATTAAGCAGAGATCATCTACAGACATTGATAATGAAAAGATGCTAAAATTATCCAAAAATGTCAATCTGTTTTGATTTTATAGGCCAATCAAGTTGTCCACGTAGTTTCAGATATCACTCTATAAAAGCAAGAAATCTGTGTGTCTATCACGCTTCATAGGACAGCCCATGAACTCAGGCATCATAGGACGACTCGTAATGCCTATATGACGGCACATAGACAAATGTGTCTTTATGATGTCATATACAGTGAGTCCATGCCAGAAAAGCTCTTTTTGAAGGAAGAAGAGAATGACAAGACTAAAGCATGTTTCTAGGACATCATAGGAGGGCCTCTAATCTGTGGCTCATCATCATAGTGCGTCCTATGAACTGAGGCATCATAGGATGACTCGCCACGCCTGCATGACAGCAAATGTGTAACCTTGACGAATGCCACTCTACACTACAAATGTGTAAAATGCCAAGTGCTGATTTTCTCTGGGTGCTCCATGCACGGGCCTTCCTGAACAGGGTCGAAAGCCACTTTTTCAGGATCGTGCCCATGAACTGGAATTATGACGCACCTATCCCTCAACCAGTGATCAGAACGAAGAAGAAGACCCACCAGATGGAGAGCAATAGAATGAGAACTGCTGCGTGTCAGAAAGGATGCTGTGAACATGAAACGCCTCAGGTTCCACCAGTACGCCACAGGCATGACTCTGAACAACACAGCCGTCTGACACAGGAGGAGACCCTTCAGTGGTCTGAACGAAGAAGAAGAATGTCTATATGACGGCACACAGAGCACATGACTCCCTACAAGCTCCGGTTTCTTGGTTTCTACGGGCATGCACGGGTCTGCCTGATGTCCTATGATGTTCCTATGATGTCAGTGTTCATAGGACCGTTTACTGGTTGTCTACATGATGTCACATAATCGAAACTCTATATGACGTCAGATAAACTGTAAGGCTGCTGTTCCTATGATCTAAGAAGGATGTCTATATGACATCATCCAGAGCGCAGGAATCACTACTATTGACCATTTGCTGTGACATCACACCTTTTGTTTACGCCGCCATCTTGAACGGCGGAAGCGAGTGGACGGCGCATTCAGCAGCTGTTCAGCGTTGTACCAGATCTCGATATATTTACCTGATTTCAACCTACGTCTTTGTTTTATTTTATGTTGGCATTGAATTAGACTATGTTGTTTCACTGCTGTGCCTTTGGGTGTACAAATCGCCAGAAAAAGGGATCCAACTTGAAGTTTTACCGGCTCCCAGCTGACGAAGACAGGCGCAGGAGGTGGGTGGCAGCGCTAAAGAGGAAAGATTGCATAGCCGCCTTACTCGCGGCTATGCAATCAACATTTTATGTGATGCACGCAATGAAATAACCTGAAAATTATATATAACAATTAAATTTATTACTTAAGTCATGATATATTTTACATGCAATAGCTAAGCTAGTTGTACAACAAAGAAATATTATATTCTATTTGGCCAATACATTTTATTATTTTTAGTAAACCTCAGGTGATGATACAACCACAATCTACATGCCACACACACTTAGTTCTTCAGATTTTTCTGACTCCTTGAAATTGCTCTACAATCTGGACAGCACCACTTTTTCTTTGGAACATTTTTCAACCCGAGACACTGTACATGGAACTGACCAATTTGACAAAAGCCAGACTCACAGGTTACAATAGATGCATCACCACAGGTTTTTCTGCAGTAGCAAATGACACTAGTATTATCACCTTTTGGGGTTTCTTTTGTCTTACAAGATATATGAAACAAATTTGGATTTTTGGTATACCATTTGGCGAGTAGTTCTGGTAAAATGACAGACCTGTGATATTTACCAACAAGTTGAACTTTCTCATTAAAAAACAGATCATCAAACTCAATTCTTTGAACATTACAACCTTTTTGAGTCCAGAGAACAAAGTCACAGTAAGAAAGTTCTGTGACACCCAGTTGAGCTTGGATTTGGTAGAAATATTTATGAGATGGTTTCAGCTTGATGTCGCCATCACTGTTGCTTGCACAAAACTGAGGGTCTTCCACCGCTTCCTCTAAAGCCTGATTCCTCTTACAGAAAGGACATTTCACCTCCACCAGACCCTTCCCACAGCAGCTACAGGAGACAAATCCATCCGGAGAGGCACCCATAAAGGGGAAGCGCTGACTGAGGACTAGTCCAGCATCACACACTAGTAGATCCTGGTGCTGAGAAGACCTGATTTCTTCATACTGATCACAGGCCACTTTCTCATGGTCGCATCCCCATCTGTAAACAAATCGGCAAAATTATTGACAGAGTACCAAAAAAATGTACCAGTATTCCTTAAAAACAATATAGAACTATTTTCTGAAAGAAATCTGAATATTTTACATAGCACAATGAAATGACAATTTTTTTTAGAATTATGTCTTCTTTACAATTTAAATGTTGTCAGTTTCCATGATCAACCAACTTAGTACTCAATGATTCAATACAGCACCAAAAGTAGCTTCCAGTAAGTAGCTAAGCATAGCAGGATAAAAAGAGATGATTACCGGTAAAAAAACAATTCAGGAATTGCATGCAGCCTTGGCGGAGGTTTGCGCTCTCTGAGTGCTTTTCTAGTCTCTTACTTTGTTGCTTTACTGGTAAAACTAACTGGGTAGCATATCTTGTTCAGCAGGCTTCTCGAAGGAGCGTCAAGATGAGTCTGTGCAGCTTCTTTGAAGATGGATGCCGTTATTCTGCCAACTCGCTGCTGATGCCACAACACACACTTGTTCTGCGATCTGGTAGTTTCTTCAACAAATTTTACCTGCAGAAGAAACAATGTCTGATATAACTAACCTAAATTTTCCTGCATAGATATTATCACATCCCACATAATGATTATGTAGCATTTAATAGACTGTAAAGCACTTTAAAAGTTGTTATTTTTAGAAATAATTTTAAAACATTTGCAGAAAAATTACCTGCTCAGGAGTGACTTTCAGAAGTTGTTGTACCTGTTCACATCTATTCAACAGCTGCTCAAAGGTAAGCTGAAGACAATCAGGACTAAAAAGGGTATCCAGAGAAGCAGGACAATCATTGTGGGCCACCTGAAAATATAATTAGATGTTCTTTTCAACTGACGTGTAGTTATACAGTTGTGGAACACTGCATATTTAGTTCTGTTCATCAGTCTTCATTCATTTTCGATTATACATTAGACATGATGCCATTTTCATTCATCTAAAAAATCAAGGAAAAAAATTGTACCAAAGCTATTAACCTGTGGAATGTACTCCTGATTATAAGGCTCAACCAGAGATAGTATAGCACACCGTTTGCCTGTCATTCTAGAAGTTTGATGCAGCCTTTGATACAATGCTCGGTGATCATCATCTGATGGAGGGGCAATGGGCTTGCTTTCCTTTTTACGGGGAATATGTTTTTTTTTCTGCATTGACATCCGTTGTTTTGTTTTGGGTTTTGAAAAATTGATATCACGCAATGCAGCAAAAGGAAGCTTCAAGTTTGCTGTTGGTGTATTCCAGGCGCAGGGAACATCAGTGCAAGTCTGGCCTTCGGACAGGCGGACAGCACACTCAACAGCAAACAACACAGCTGCAACATGCGAACAAGTCTTTCCTAACCCTGCCATACAAGTACAGTGTGAAGACAATATGACACCATCTTGATTCATGATCACCCAGGGTTTCAGTGGGGGGTCCGACATCTTCTGGGAGTGATGTACCTGTAGTGGATAAATATTCTTATAATTAATATGTGGGTATGATGACTTTTTATCTGGATATAAGTCTTTCTTGTATAGACTGAACAATAAAATTTGTAATATATCTAATAGTGTTGGGAGTTGTTTATCCAGTATTCTATTGATAAGACAAATATTTGAAAATCCTTTTACAGAATATATAGATCTATAAAAATATTTAATTATTTTTTAATTTAATTGAGATACTATATATACAGATAATAATAATAATAATAATAATAATAATAATTGAATATTTTATAAAATTTTAATAATTTATCACTTAATAGATTCTATATAACATGACAAATCTATACAGTAGGGGAGAGAATAGAGTCTGAATTTTGGAAAAAATAAAGGAAAAATACCTGAGCCTTCACGACATAGTGGACCGTTGAAGTGATGACTGGGGATATCAGCACATTTCTCACAAGCCCAGCAACAAAATAACTATAAGCGTCCAAACTTTTGTAGGCTTTCAGAGACTCTCCAGTGTACCTAGACGGTGTGTTGACCAGGTAGTTGTAGATGTCCATATAGTGTACGTCAGGTTTGGGGCAAAAATCTATGAAACTGGTGAATTTTTCAAGCGACAAGTTGTAAGGGTCCACGCCAATAACACTGATATTTTCCATGTACCGGTCACGATGTTTTTTATCTAGTAGTTGCGCTACATCGGACAAAGCCGGCACATCTGACTGAGCGGACGCCATGTTGAAACGCACTCACACAGCGCCCGACTTGCCGTCCAATATGGCGGTATCAACAAAAATCACGTGACGCGGGACGTCACTGGCAAATGGTCAGTAGGATACACGACTTTAAATCACACCCATTCAAAGCAGTACATCATGTCTGTGTGTCACGATCATAGCACATCATAGGATGGGCTATGGTGACTGCATGATGTTCTATGATGATCCTAGCATATCATGCAACATAGGACTCGCGATGCCGTCAGAGATGACTGGCTACCTATGATGTAGGCATGATGTCCTATGATGCCTGCCTTGATGTATTTGTCATATAAATAGACCATCACTCACGATGCTTGCCTTCATGTCTTTCGTCGGCCTCCGTCAGTCTATGATGACCATGGAAGAGAATCCTAAACGTCTACTCTGCTGGAACAGCACCGCCTGTGGCTGAACAGGCCGATGCGCGAATGACAGTCCCTGTCACACAGGTCACACTTGTGGGTGGTCTCCGTGCTGCTGGGTCTGTGGCGGTTCTTCCTGCGGGTCCTTTTTTCATCTGCTGCAGCAGTCAGTCTCTCTTCACCCGCCTTGAGCTGTAGTAGTAGTAGTAGATTAGTTTATTTGACAGGGACAGTGCAATAAACATAGACAATTAATCAAAGACAATCAATCTGATGTGTTGCACATAGAGTGTATAGCTATTAGCTAATTTGCAACTCTTGTCCCTGGATGGGCTTTAGAAAAAAGAATCAAGATAAAAAATATACACAATAACCACATACATCAATGCAGAAAAATTATAAATACACAATTATAAATATTATAAATATTATAAATACACAAATATAACAGCCTGACTCACATTTAACATAAATACTATAAATATTATAAATACACAAATATAACAGCCTGACTCACATTTAACACATATAACATAACTCACATTTGCCTATTTCAGGCCTTCCTCCCTCCGTCACTCACTATAAACAAACACATTTATTCCTTCCCTTCATTCACTCTCACTTTGCAGACAATTAATTCATACATGAGTACATTCTTGTTTATTTTTCAGCCAGTTTTTAACATTTTTAGTGAATGTTTTAAAGTCCGTTATTATTTTAATTTCATTTGGCATTGTGTTCCAGATGTGACTGCCCTTTATAGAGAAAGCTGTTTGTCCAAATGTGGTTCTGCGGTGGAATATTTTACAGTTATTGTTAACAGAACTCCTGGTGGCTCTGCTGCTGTCCTGTCTTTGGACAAAACCAGCAAGTGGCTCGGGTGCTGATTTATGGAAACATTTGAACGTTAATTTCAGAAGACAGAGGTCAATGAAGCTCTCAAAACTCAATAGGTTGTATTTTTTTAAAACATTACAGTGATGCCACCTAATGGGCTTTTTGTCCAAGATTTTTAGGGTTTGATTATATAATGAACCTATATGTCTTATTGTGGAAGGGGCTGCTTGAGCCCAGACTGTCAAACAGTATGATATATGAGAAAAAACCATAGAATGCATATACAGTGCAGCTGCTTCGTAAGGTATGTAATATCTAATTAATTTAAAGCAGTTCAGATTTTTTTTTACTGTTTTTGAAATTTTCTTTATATGAAGATTAAATTTGAGTTGAGGATCTAGTACAATGCCAAGGTATTTGAATTCTGTAGCTAAACTGATGTCATGATCATGTATATTAACTTTAAAATGTTGCAGTGTAGCGGTTTGATTAAACCCCCCACAACACACAAACAGAACACAGAGACAGTCAGCTCGCACTCCTGGGGTTTGTTCCGCTGCACGCTGAGTTTACAGCCTTGAAGTTAAAGTGTTCATGCATTTTGCCCTTACTGTGACCTAGAGACTCAGATCAATATGTAGATGTGCTGGTTAGCCTCTTTGTCTGACACTTGGAGCGAGGTCTAGCTAATCTGCCCATTGTGATGTATGTCTTACAAATGCAAATACCTCCTGCCTGTTCTGTTGTCCCTTTGATCATTCTAAACTGTGGGGTACGTCTCTTTGATGTATTGTTATGATCAAGTATTTAAGGTGCAACTCTGTAACGCAATCTCTCTCTCTCAATCTGACTTCAACCCTGCTGCAGGACACAGATTTTGTGTCCCCTCTTCACTGAGAGCCTGAGGAATTCGGCTTCAGCCTGCTCACGCTATGGCTGGAGCCGAGTTCCCGTGACGGCGGTATGATTAATAAAACCTGCTTAAAACCACAGCATCACTGCTTATTTTTTCATGCCGCTTCACTGGTGACCCCTCGAACACGCACACGTTTTGTGCGAAAGCAACCTTCCGAGCTGGACAGCCACACAGCTGCGTTGGTGGCCCCTTGAAGACGCACACGTTTTGTGCAACGCAGCCTTCTGTTTTGGATGGCCACGCTGGCGAACCGACGCTGAAAAAAACGAGCGGCCAGCGAACGCAACACCCGGGCATGAATGCTCCGTCGCCTGAGATCTGCACAACCACGCTGGACCGGCCGCTCTCACTGAGAGCGCACGCACCTCGTCCTCCCTCCACGACGGCAACCTCCAGGGCCGACGGGGAGCGCAGCGCGTGGAACTGAACGCACCATGGCCGCACGAGCGACAACGATCGTCTCCTCCCTCTCACCGCTCCAACGCAGCTGCACGAGCCCGGGGCACAAAGATCGTCTATTCCCTCCCGCCGCTCCAACGCCTCTGCACGGGCCTGAGGGACTAAAGATCGTCTATTTCCTCTCAACGCTCCAACGCACCATGGCCAAATCTACAGCAACAGCTCAACCTGGATTTTATTGGCGCCGTCTGCGCTGATCTCCGCCAAGTTTCTGCACCCTGACTCACCACTCCAGCGGCCCACCCACGCACTGAACCCCCGCACACGCATCGGGGAGTTACAAGGACGGCGCATCACGCATGGGACAAGTAATGGCTCCACAGACTGCCTTCCTCCTTCGCCGCTGCCTTTCAGGGCTGCTCGCTCACCTGAGGCACGCATGCAGCATACTGGAAGGATTTGTTAACAGTCTCAGCCACGCCACAGACCGCCATCGTCCTCCGCCGCTGCCCACAGAACCTTCAGGGTTGCTCGTTCACCTGAAGCAAGCACGCAGCTCGCCACTGGATTTTTTAATGGTCTTAGCCACGGCACAACGGGATTTCAGCCGTCAGCTGTTCCCAGGAGCTTTGGGGTTGCTTCAGCACCCAAAGCCAACAGTCCCTATGCTTTGTTTACTTTTTCTCTTACAGCCGCTCCTGCTTTTCTTCATGGCCACGAGAGGAGTCAGAGACTAATTTTTCTTCTTGTGGACCGCTGCACGTTCAACGGGACCAGCCCTTCGACATTGCGGACCCACAAGCAATTTTTGCGCGGCTCAGGACGATTTCACAGCTCCTGCCGGCACTTACTACCCCTCCCCTCCCTCCCCCTCCGCCTGCAGCGAGCTTCTCCCACAGCTCGCTCACACAGATGGATCATCGAGGTCGCGGCCCCCTACCGTTTCCCTCTTGGGGGGGAGCGTGTGTGGCGGTTCGTTTTAACCCCACAACAGACTAAGGACACTCAGCCCTCTTTTCTCTGTTTTCCTGCTACACTACTGAGATGCAATGTGCCATTCATGTATTTGTGATGCAAACATGCATGTATTGTGATGTAATGCGCCATTCGGTATAGTGTGCATATGGCTTGTCCTTACTGTGCTTTTTCTGAGCATCTTACATATGTAGATGTGCTTTGGTGTATTAATGTCTACAGGTAGACGAGTTTCTTCTGTCTCACCTATGTGATGTTAATCGTTGCCTTTCATGCATGGTATCCACATCGCGGAGCAGCAAACACTTTTGGTGCGACTACCCCCCCCCCCTCCTGCACAGAGCTTTTCCCTGCTCGCTGCCCAGACTGCAACATCGAGGTCACGGTCCCCTACCGTTTCCCTCTTGGGGGGGAGCAGTGTAGCGGTTTGATTAAACCCCCCACAACACACAAACAGAACACAGAGACAGTCAGCTCGCACTCCTGGGGTTTGTTCCGCTGCACGCTGAGTTTACAGCCTTGAAGTTAAAGTGTTCATGCATTTTGCCCTTACTGTGACCTAGAGACTCAGATCAATATGTAGATGTGCTGGTTAGCCTCTTTGTCTGACACTTGGAGCGAGGTCTAGCTAATCTGCCCATTGTGATGTATGTCTTACAAATGCAAATACCTCCTGCCTGTTCTGTTGTCCCTTTGATCATTCTAAACTGTGGGGTACGTCTCTTTGATGTATTGTTATGATCAAGTATTTAAGGTGCAACTCTGTAACGCAATCTCTCTCTCTCAATCTGACTTCAACCCTGCTGCAGGACACAGATTTTGTGTCCCCTCTTCACTGAGAGCCTGAGGAATTCGGCTTCAGCCTGCTCACGCTATGGCTGGAGCCGAGTTCCCGTGACGGCGGTATGATTAATAAAACCTGCTTAAAACCACAGCATCACTGCTTATTTTTTCATGCCGCTTCAGCAGGTTACATTTTTTGATTGAAAAGCACATTGAGACTGTTTTCTGAAGGTTCAGCAATAGATGGTTCTTGAGGAGCCACTCTTGGACATCAACCATACTTGTAGACAGTACATCTGCAGCCTGTGCTGGAGTCTTGGCAGCTGTGTAAATAACTGCATCATCTGCATAAAGTTGGCATGTTGCAGCTGAGCAGTGTAACGGCAAGTCATTAATAAAAATGCTGAAAAGTAAAGGACCAAGAATGGACCCTTGTGGGATACGCATGCGGTTGTTTAAAAATGAGGATTTATCCTGGTGAACTTTTACACACTGTTCTCTATTCTGGAGATAAGATGCAAACCATTCTAATGTATTTGGGGAGAAGTTAAAAGATACCATTTTGGATAAAAGCAAACTGTGGTTTACAGTATCGAAAGCCTTTTTGAGATCTAGAAAAACAGCTCCTACCACATTACCCCTGTCCAAGGACTGTTTGACGTTTTCAATAAGGCAACAATTTGCTGTTTCTGTTGAGTATCCTGGTCTAAAACCAAATTGATGTGGATGAAGAAGTTGACTGTCTTGTAAGTAGTCTATCAGCTGTGTAGCTACAACTTTTTCAAGAACCTTAGATAGGACTGGTAAGATAGAGATTGGGCGGTAATTGCATATATCGTCTTTACTGCCTGATTTATGAACTGGTATGACGACAGCTTTTTTCCAGCCAGATGGAAATGTACTAGACCTAATGGAGAGATTAATGAGATGAGTCAGTGGTTTGATTAATATTTTGCTGTGCATTTTGAGAAAGGAGGTGCTCATATTGTAGATATCATTAGTTTTTGAGTTTGACAGTGTTTTAACAATACCAGCAATTAACTTCTCATTTACCTCATCGATGTGAAAAGTATCTGTTGGAAGTATGGAATTTGTGTTGTTGAGCACATTTGGCAGCACAAAAATTTTTAAGTCTTCCACAGAGCCCACAAAGTGTGAATTAAATTCATTTGCCAAAGTAGCCTTGTCACTGACGGTCTTGCCATTGATTCTAAGTTCCTTACCCCCTTCTGATCGTTTTTTTTTATTAGTTAAGTTATTTAAATGCCTCCATAGGGAACTGTTGTTACCCTTTGCATGATCTATCAGTTTATTGTAATAAGATATTTTTGATTTTCGCAGCTCATGTACCACTTTATTTCTTAAACTTTTGTACACAAGGTGATCATTTTGTAGTTTGGAGGTTAGTGATGTTTTCAGTGCATAGTCTCGCCTCTTCATAAGTTTTCTTATTTCATTATTTAACCATGGTAGGCTAATCTTCTGTTGTCTACTTTTAATTTGCTTTGAAAATTTTTCTATAGACTTTGTGATTGTTGCAGTTATAAAATTACAACAATCATCTACTTCACATGTTGACATGAGCTGCTCCCAATTTTGATTCTCTAAGTAATGTTCAAACTCCTCATTTTTTGATTTGGGGATAATAAAATTTGATTTGTCAATATCGACTCCCCCAAAATACTGTAGTCGCTTTTTAGTAAGTTTCCTGACAGCAAGAACCATGTTATGATCTGAGAGACCAGTTACAAGATTATAGGTTCTGGTTATTCGTTCTGGTTTATTAGTAAATACCATGTCAATAAGTGTTCTGGATTGTTTGGTTATCCTGGTGGGTCCTTTGATGATTTGCTGGTAATTAAATTTAGTCATGAGGCTTTTCAGTTTTTGTTTGTCTTTTTTATCAGACCAGTTGATATTAAAGTCACCATGAATTATTGTTTCTCTGTTCTTCTCAAGTTGTTTAACCAGATCACTTAATTCATTATAAAAGGAAGAGTTGTGTGACGGTGGGTTGTACAATACTGCAATGTTGAAATTCATTACCGGAGAGAGACATACATTAACAGCTAAACATTCAAGTGAAGTATTCAAATCAACCAGTTGACATTTATATTTCTCTTTGATGTAAATTAAAACACCTCCTCCCCTCCCTACCTGCCTGTCTTTTCTAAAACACTGGTAGCCCACAATATCGATCATATTAGTGTCTATGTTACTGTGTAGCCAGCTTTCTGAGAGACAAAGGTAGTCCAGATTTGAGTCCAACAGCAACACCGAAATCTCATCTCTTTTGGGGATTATGCTCCGTATGTTTAAATGACCGCCGAGGATCCCCTTTGGTTTAGCCTTGGTGTCCCAAAGAACTCGTGCATGATTAACAGTTTGGAAAAATAAATGTTGTTTTTGCTTTTGTACAGCTCGGTTTTGTGCTAACCCAGTGGTCTGCTGTTTAATAGTGGCAGGTCCAGGGTTAAGGTGAATATCTCCTGCCAGAAGTAGCAGAACTAACAGAACTTTAATTGTATATCCTCTGCCATATTGTGATTTTTGCTTAACAGCCATGTTTGCCTTAATTTGGAAGTTTTTGCTCAGGGCTTTTAAAGACCACATAGAGTGTAGGGTGAGATGTCCAAGCCCAAATCCATACAGATAAAACTTTTTAACTTCACCTTTGGTTGAGTTTGTCGGAAAATCCTTCTTGTTGCAGGTCCAGACACACAAAGACAAAACGAAGAGGAAGTAGAGAAGTAGAGAAGGCTTATTAGTGGTGCCCATCAGCCCACTTTTTAATCCGGTGGCAGCCATCTTCAGTCTTTCTTGGAAAGAAGGAAAAGGAAAATCTGTGGATAGTAAAATAAATTCTGCTTATATCGCCAGAATCTGATCCGATCGTCCTCGAATCCAGCTGGGCCTCAGCTAGCCAACTAGCCCCTTCCGTTGCTGGTCTCGTTGCTCATAGTCGCCGTAACTGGTCTCCCGTCCCGCTCCTCCAACCGAGTCTCGTCACACACCGCCGCTGCCACCGAGCTCCGCTGAGGTCACGGTAAATCCTCCGCTAGGCACCGCCACCTACCGTCGTCTGCCTGGGTGAAATCTCTGCTGAGCCCCGTCAACAAATAGCCGCTTGCCTGGTAGTATCTCCGCTGGGCCTCGCAGCTGGGCTTCGATTCAGGCTGGTGTAAGGTGGAATGACTGGCGCCAGCATTAAGCTAACTAGCGTTAGCTTAGCAATCGCTTCGGGTAGTCTCGTCGCACACCGCCGCTGCAGTCACGGTAAGTCCTCCGCTGGGCACCGCCGCCTACCGCCGTCTGCCTGGGTGAAATCTCTGCTGAGCCCCGTCAAACAAATAGCCGCCTGCCTGGTAGTATCTCCGCTGGGCCTCGCAGCTGGGCTTTGATTCAGGCTGGTGTTAGGTGGAATGGCTGGCGCCAGCATTAAGCTAACTAGCGTTAGCTTAGCAATCGCTTCAGGTAGGGCACATCAGTGAATCACAAGGAAGCGCTGGAATCGCTGGTCAGTTTACTCACAGTGGCCGGATAAAAGCGATCAAAGGGGTAATCCACCGGAGGTATATCCGATCGCTGTAGGTAGTTATTTAGAGACTGGCGCCAGCATTAAGCTAACTAGTGTTAGCTTAGCAATCGCTTCAGGTAGCATTAAGCTAACTAGTGTTAGCTTAGCAATCGCTTCAGGAAGGCGCAGGAAGTCGCTGGAGAAAGGCGATTAAAGGGCAATCCAACGGAGGTGGCAATTCAGCCCGTGCGTGTTCGCCACGAGCGCCGATCGCTGCAGGCCAGCCACTTTTAATGGCAAAATCAGTGACTTTGTCTCAGCACTGAAAAAGTGTGACCATCCCGGTCGCCATCTTGAGAAGATCTCCAAGAAGATCTCCATCTGTCTGGTCAGGGTGCCTCTCCATTTGGAGCGGTCCGTTGCAAGGTCCTCCCAGCGCTCTGTGTTGATATCCAGGGCCTTCATGTCTCTCTTGCAGACGTCTCTAAAGCGCAGCTGTGGGCGGCCAACGTCTCTCCTGCCAGTTGCCAGTTCTCCATAGAGGACGTCTTTGGGGATTCTGCCATCCTCCATACGGTGAACGTGGCCTAGCCAGCGGAGCCTGCGCTGCCTGAGTAGAGTGAACATGGAGGGAAGGCCGGCGCGGGACAGAACTTCTGTGTTGGGCACTTTGTCCTACCAGGATATGTCCAGGATGTGGCGAATGCAGCGCAAGTGGAAGGAGTTCAGTCTCTTTTCCTGCCGGGCATATGTTGTCCACGTCTCACTCCCATAGAGCAGTGTGCTGATGACGCAGGCGTTGTACACTGCCATCTTCGTCTTGACAGAGAGTTTGGGATTCTCCCACACTCGTGTGGTGAGGCGAGCGAGTGTGAAGGCTGATTTTCCAATCCTCTTGTTGATCTCTGTATCAAGGGAGAGGTTGTTGCTGATCGTGGACCCCAGGTACATGAACTGATTCACGACCTCCAGCTTGTAGTCATTAATGGTGATGGTTGGTGGTGCTTCCGTGCCTTGCGCCAAGACGTTAGTCTTCTTCAGGCTGATGGTAAGCCCGAAGTCCTTGCATGCCTGGGAGAAGCGGTCGATCAGGGTCTGAAGCTCCTGCTGTGTGTGGGTTGTGACTGCAGCGTCGTCTGCGAACAGCATGTCTCTGATTAGAGCCTCGCGTACTTTGGTTCTGGCTTTCAGGCGGGCGAGGTTGAAAAGCCTGCCGTCAGATCTTGTGTGCAGGTAGATTCCCTCTGTTGCTGTGCTGAAGGCATGCCTCAGGAGCATAGCAAAGAAAATCCCAAAGAGGGTTGGCGCAAGTACACAGCCCTGTTTCACTCCGCTGCGTATGTTGAATGGCTCTGAGACGTTGCCATCGTGCTGCACTATCCCCTGCATGTTGGTGTGAAACGATTCAATGAGGCTTTGCAACTTTGGTGGGCATCCTATCTTTGGCAGGATCTTGAAAAGGCCCTCTCTGCTGACCAGATCGAACGCTTTGGTGAGGTCGATGAGGGCGACGTACAGAGGCATGTTCTGTTCTCTGCATTTCTCCTGGAGTTGGCGGATGGAGAATATCATGTCTACCGTCGATCGCTCAGCGCGGAAGCCACACTGAGACTCGGGGTAGACACGTTCGGCAAGCTTCTGTAGACAAACGAGAACAACTCGTGCGTAGACTTTGCCAACAACGCTGAGGAGGGAAATGCCCCTGTAGTTGTTGCAGTCGCTTCTCTCCCCTTTGTTTTTGTAGAGGGTGATGATCTTGGCGTCCCTCATGTCCTGTGGTACGGCACCTTCCTTCCAGCACTGGCAGAGGACGTCATGCAATGGCAGCAGTAGGGCGGTCTTGCAGTGCTTGATCAGGTCAGGGGGTATGCCGTCGTTGCCGGGTGCCTTGCCAGCGGACAAGCTATCAATGGCCTTACTGAGTTCGTCGATGGTTGGCTCGGCGTCAAGTTCGTCCATGGATGGCAGGCAGTTGATGGCATCAAGGGCTGACGGTGTCACGGTGTTCTGTCTAGAGTAGAGGTCGGAGTAGTGTTCCACCCATCTCTCCATCTGCTTGTTCTTCTCTGTGATCATCTCCCCAGTGGAAGATTTGAGGGGGGCCGTCTTGCTCTGAGCCGGACCAAGTGCTTTCTTGATGCCATCGTACATACCACGGATGTTCCCTGTTATGGCAGCAGTTTGAATGTCTTGGCTGAGCTGAGTCCAGTACTCGTTGGCACAGCGCCGAGCAGTCTGCTGAACTTTGCTTCTCGCAGCCCTGAGAATCTGGAGATTCTTCTCGTTTGGGTACTTCTTGTACTCAGCAAGTGCTGAGCGCTTGGCTTCAATGACGGGGGTCATCTCGGTCAACTTGGCATCAAACCAGTCCTGTGACTTCGAGGTCTTCCTCCCAAAGGTAGCCAAGGCTGTGCGGTAGATGGTGTTTCGCAGCTCTTCCCACTTCTGCTTTGCAGATTCTCCTCCTTGTGGTACACCAAGTTCCTTCTCAAAGGTGGAGGCAAACTGCTCAACAAGTTCTGGTTGGGCCATCTTGCTGGTGTCAATCCGTGCCTTTCCAGGTTGTCTAGCACGATGGAATTTCTTCAGCTGCAGCTTGACCTTGCAACACACCAATGAATGGTCTGTGTCGCAATCTGCACTCTGGAACGAACGGGTGATTAGCACGTTCTTCAGTGAGGTGCGTCTGGTCAGGATCAATTCTAGCTGGTGCCAGTGCTTTGAGCGCGGATGTTGCCAGGAAACCTTGTGTTGGGGCTTGGTCTTGAAGAACAAGTTTGTGATGCACAGATCGTGATATGTGCAGAACTCGAGCAGCCGCTGTCCGTTGTCGTTCATTCTGCCCACGCCAAAAGGTCCAAGACAGGAGGGCCAGGAGTCGTGGTCAGCACCCACTCTGGCATTGAAGTCTCCAAGGAGAATGAGTTGTTCAGAGTTGGGGATGATCCTGACAGTTGTTGCGAGATTCTCGTAGAACTCGTCTTTTGCCTCTGGTGTGGCTGTCTGTGTTGGGGCATACACACTGACGAGGGTGACTGGGCCTTCAGTGGTGTTCAGGCGGAGGGTGAGGAGTCGTGCAGAGCCAGTGCTGCCCGGTTCCACCATCTTCAGCAAAGTGTTCTTCACTGCGAAGCCCACTCCGTGTTCCCTGTGTTCGTCACTGCCCTTTCCCTGCCAGTAGAACGTGTAGTCCTTCTCTCTCAGTGTGCCTGCATCAGCTAACCGTGTTTCCTGGAGAGTGGCAATATCCACTCCCAGTCTCTTCAGCTCATTATTGATGATGGCAGTCTTCCTGGTGTCGTTGATGTCCTTGAGGTTAGCAGCGAGTCCTGTCATCATAGTGCGGACGTTCCAAGTTCCCAGTTTTAGAGTTGGTCTCTTTTGTTTTATTGTCTTGCCTGGTGCGAAGGTTCTCAGCCTGCTGTTTGGATTTCTCCTTATCCCCATGCACCCAATGAGGAAAGCAAGCTGTGGCGGGACAACACCTTATTGGCTGGGGGCTGCCCAGCTTGAGGCGGGCGGTAGCTGTCCAGTGAGATCTGATGATCCCTCCCACCGTCGGGAACAACCCCTGGCGCCACGCTCTACGCCAATTGAGCAGTGGCTTATAACCGGTAACTGTCATTCCCCGTGTTTTGTCTACGCCAAAGGCGAAGCTGGAGTGTCCTCTCCAGTGATCCGGTGTTCTACCTTCCAGCGTTGGGCGTTGGTAGGATTCAAGCCTGGGCAGGAAGATATGGAGGACAAGATGTTGCCCATGCAGCATGTCCCCCCTCTCCACGTCACTGATGAATCCAAAGGAACAGCAGGGCTGCTACAGTTTGGCACCAGCGCCGTTGCAGGAGCTGCCAGAACGATGTTGAGCACAACATAGAACTGCCTTAGGGGCTCCGACTCCGGATTTTTCCTCAGGGTTGACTCCCGAAGCCTTTCCCGTGACCGGGTATGCCGCAATGCAGCAGAGGTTTGAAATCAGGGTTTACCTTCCCCTAGATGGGCTACTTTCCCAGGTTGATGAACCACCATCTACCCGAAGCATCTGGTTTTAAGGCGCCAGAGATCCGCCCTCGCCCCTTCTCCTATTAGTAAAAGCAGTTCCGCCGGGCTTAGAGTCTAAACCACACGGGCAGGCTAGGAGTTGGACTTAGTTGTCAGAGGCTTTTCGAGACGCACGCCATAAGGAGCATTTTATGAGCACTGGGAGCTTAACCCCAGTGCCGCTCCTGGCTATGACAACCTTGGAACCTTGTCATATAGACCATCACTCACCAAAGAGACACTCATCATCCGATTACCAATAGAACACAGCACTTTAAGTTGAATGGGAGTTGCCAGAAACAGGAAAAAAAACTCATCACCCAATGAAGAACAGGACACACTAATTTAAACCAGGATCAAATGCAGCCATCATAGGACTCGCTATGCCACAGATCATAGGACACAGGACATGTTTAAAGATCAAATGCAGGCATGCCTCACGATAACAGGACTCCCTATGCCATCAACGATCATAGGACTCACTAGGACACCATCAAAGATCAAAGGCAGGCATCACTGAATGAGTGCTGACGTTCTTGCTTACACTCTTTGTTACACCTGCTTTTTATGGGCATGCAGAAATCCTTGCTTATACTTCAGGGATGGCAACAGGAAATTCTGATTTCAGCTGAAATCTAATTTGGTCGATTGACTTACGGGGGGGCCAGGGGGCAACAGCCTCCCTGAAGCTGAGAGGTTTTCAGTAAAACTGAAGTAATTTAGACTGAAAAAAAAAGATAAAAAATGAAATACTAGACTTAGATAAATCATTAAATTTAATGAAAAGTTAACTTACTTTTTCTTCAATGTTGTCTCACTGTCTTTAGTCCAACATATTTAACAGTTCTATAAGAGTTTCTTCACTTTTGATCCATAGTTAATCAAGTCTTTACAATACACACAAAAAGCTTTTCTGGCCACGTCTGGTTTCTTCAGAAATTGTCCGAGTGTTTCTGTTACCTCGTCGAACTTTGAGTCAATTTTCACCTTTACTGTCACTTTTCTCTCAAGCCAATTCCATCGGAACTTATTTTTGACACGTGTCTATTTCTAGCACTAATGACTCCTGATCCTTCGATAAAAATCTCATAATTCCGCTGAAAACGATACCGAAAGCTCAGAATTCCAACACGAACACGCTGCAATGAATTTTGGACAAAGCATACAATGAGCAACTATCCAATCGCAGGGCCGTTTACAATACAGCAGTAGCTTGAGTACAAAACATCCGGGTTATCGTGGGAAACTTGACCTGGGGACATGCCGAGCGCTTATGTAATCGTGTTGATTTTCGCTAAAATTGGTAACATCAGTGACAATAAGGTACCTTACCCCCCCTAAAATTTTCTCAACGGATTTAGACGATTCACAGAAATTATAAATTTGAAAATAAATCTGCGGAAATCCACAGATTGGTGGAAAATTGCCATCCCTGTGGGTGATGAGCTGAAGCAATGTCCAAACAAACAATTTAAAAGGATGTATAAGAAAGATCTTCACAAAGTACGAGGATGAAGGTGTTTGAACCAAGTTGCTTTTCTGAATAATGTGTATTAAATGTATGTATTATTATTTTCTGAGATTTAATTTAAATGATATATGCATTGTGTTGTGAATAGCTAGGAAACAAATGAATGGAAATCAATGATTTGTGGGGAAGGGGTGGGACTGAAGAAGTTTAGACTTCTTCCCACTCCTTTTCAGATATGTATGTGATTTATGTGCAGAGTGAAACTCATGTTTTTTATGGTGGCTTATGCTTTCATTTATATTTTATTTTTCTTAACAATGTTTTCTACACTACTGTCACTGAATGCTCGATGCTACACATTTGAAATAAAAAGAGAAAAGAAAGAAAAAAGACAGGACATCATGGAGACATTCTGTCCATCACAGCACGTCTCCTTCTTGCTGCTGCTCAGTCCTGGCAGGACCACCAAACACTCCAGACTGTAGATGGTGGTTCTGGTGGTCAGAAGGATGATGGGGCAGCATGATGGCATCAGAAGTTGAGGATCATGGGAGATGTGGTTTTCTCTGGATTTGTGGTGTCACTGTCCAGATTTTCTGGACCTTCTTTCTCTTCCAGTCTGGGCTCATGTTCATCCAGATGCTAACAGCTGCATCTGCTGACATCTCCATGGTGTTTAGAGAACCAGAAGTGGTTCCTGTAGAGTTCTCTTCCTGCTTCTGGAACCAGTCACCAGCTGCTCCATGTTGTCCACCCCCATCTGTAGCTTCAGTTCTGAAGCCACAAGTTCTTCCATTACTTTCAACCGGACACACGAGTTCCACATTTCTGACTTTCTTTGCTTCTTCAAAAGTCTGTCATGACTTTACCCAACATTAAGTCCTTAATTATGCTTTAAAATGATCATTAATCCCTAAATCTGCCTTTCAGAAGTCTTCAAATGACACAGAAAAAGTTCCTGTTTGAGCATCAAAGTGAAATGAGCAGAACTGGTTGAATTTGTCAGAATAATTTCTGATGTATTTTTTCTTCTGTATATAACAGAGCCTTGAGATGACTTTTGTTGTGACGAGGCGCTGTACAAATAAAGTTGAATTGAATGTATTTAGGATTTTTTTCTTTTTAAATTTGTGGCTTTTTCTTATAATTTTGCAACTTTTTCCTCTTGGAAATGTGGAACTTTTTCCATTGTCACTTTTTCAGCAAATAAACATTTAAATTCATTAAAAATAAATTTTTGACATTTTTTAAAATAAATTTGTGGTTTTAATATTGTGACAATTTTCTTGTATTTCTGCATTTTTTCTCACAGATTTCAGACATTTCCTCTGTATAAATGATTTTTCATTTTGGGTTTTGAACGGTTTAAAATGTCTGTTATAAATTTGTGGCTTTTTCTGGTAAATTTGCAGCTTCTTTCCCGCACAATTTCAGACCAAATGTGTCATTTATTTTTCTCATATCAGTAACTTTGTCTTATGAATTTGTGATTTTATGCTGAATTTGTCACTTTAAATGTGTGATTTTTCATGTAAATTCACCTGTTTTCTCTTGTAAATGTGTCTCATTTCCTTGTAAATCTGGACCCCCTCCCTAAATTTGAAGTTTTGATGCTTCATTTGTTAACATTTTCTGGTCAATTCTGGACTTATTAAAATCGTATTTCTTCTTCATTTTCCCCATTTGTGGCTTTTAAATGAGAACCTTTTCCTGCTGAACTGGAATCTTTCCCAGTTTTTTCTTGTAAAGTTCACCAAATTAAAACTATAAAGCTGCAGCTCATCTCAGCTAAATTTGTCACATTTTCTCCTAAATTTGTAACATTTTTCTCACTAAATGTGCAACAGTTTTTTCTTGTAAATTCACCTGCCTTTTCTTTTAAATTTCCAACTTTCTGTTCAATAAATGTGTTTTTTAACCAAATCTGTAGTGATTTTATGGACATTGCTGCTTCAGAAAAAGCAAAGTGTCTGTTAATGGTCCAGATGATGAAGAGTCAATTCTCAGTTGTTCACTCCTGATTTTTCCTGACAGGAACTGAACCACCGACCGATGAAACTGGAGAATCAGGCAGCAGAGGAGTCGGATCAGGGGAGCTGCTGCTGGTCCTGATGTCCTCTGTTGGACCCTGGACCTGAACTGTCCCTGCAGAGGAGACACAAGACAGTCACACACAGACAGTCACACACAGACAGAGAAAGACTGACCTTTGACCTTAAGCCTCACTGAGGTCCATCTCCTGATGTCTCTCTCTCTACTCTCCACTGTACATCCATATCCTGCAGAGTCGGTCTCTGTGGGGTTTTTCAGTCTCAGACTGAGGTCTCCAGTTCTCAGCAAGTCTTCATTCATCTCTGTTCTACCTCTGTAGAACTGGTCCTGTTTATCAGACTGGTCAGAACCGTTCTGATACAGGTGAACTATCATTGGTGGTGCTGTTTCATAGCGACACCCCTCCACCTGAGTGTATCCAGGTAGGTCAGGTGTGGTCCTCAAGGGCAGCAGGACAGACTCCGCCCCCTCCTCCACCTCCACCTGGCAGTCTGAGAGGACAGAAAAGACAAAGTTGTTTATGAATCAGGAAGAAGAGAGATCATCCCTGATGGTGGACCAGAACCAGGTGTTCCTGAGGTCCCAACTGTGACAGAAAACAGCTTCTCCAGGCAGCAGATCCTGGTGGAAGTTCTGAACATTTAGGAACCACAATGATGCTTCAGGACTGCAATAATATGAACAACTTAGTTTATTATCAACTTGATCATGTGCTGCAGTGGCAGAAATTCTGTGGAGGAACAGAAAAATGTGGCAGAAGGAAAGAAGAGAGAGAATGAACCAGAGAGACGTGTTAGAGAGGAAGAGAAAGAGGTGAAGAAGAAGGAAAAGAAGGTTTTGATTCTGACAACTTTGACCAGATCTTTGTTCCCTTTCTGA
Organism: Pholidichthys leucotaenia; assembly: GCA_020510985.1. NCBI lineage: Eukaryota > Metazoa > Chordata > Actinopteri > Cichliformes > Pholidichthyidae > Pholidichthys > Pholidichthys leucotaenia. Next base: position 41,543,764 of record CM035836.1, read on the forward strand.
GGAGCTTCACTTGATTTCAGAGTTTGATCAGGATTTGGGGATTGAAACCAGATTTGGTGAGAGTTTGATGTCATTTTTCTGGGTTTTTCTGCTGAATGTGTTGAGCAGTTCAGATGAAACCCTGGAACTGAGTCGCTCACAGATTCCTGATCCAGACAGGAAAAGATGGTCAAAGAAAAACAGGAAGTGGAAGAAGGTTGAAGAAAGAAAGAAATGCAGAAATCCTGCACTTCACTGACAGTCTTTTACTCACCAATTAGAAGTTTGTTCCACACACTTGCTACTTTCTCACTATTGTTTCCATGGAAGTTCTGAACCAATCAGATTTCTGATCAGAGATTTGTCACTTTTTTCTCCCACAATTAAAATTCTCTTTTCTTCCACATTGGACAGTTTTGGACACAAATATGCCGCCTTATTTCTCATTAATTCAAGGCTTTTTAAGACAAATTTGCTGCTTTTTCTTCCGTGTTTTCATCATTATTTGGCAGAAATTTGATCTCTGACAAGTTTCAGTTTTTCTCATTAATGTGTGAATTTTTTTCTTGTGAATCTTTCCATAAGTCTGAACATTTTTCTCTCTAATTTTCTTCTGTCTCCTGACAATTTTAACACAGTTTTTCTATCAAATATTGATTTTTTCCTCATTAATGTAACATAATTTTCTTCCAAATTCTCCCTGTTAAGTTTTCAAATTTCATTTCAAATTTGACATTTTTAAAAAATTTGCTGCTTTTTTTCCTCGTTCATTTAAAGGTTTTTTCTCTCAAATTGGTCACATTATTTCTGGAATATCACAACTTTTTTCACCATTTTTTTCTTCTTTTTCCATATAAATTTGATATTTTTTTCTCACGTTCAATGTTTTCTTTCAAATTTGACGCCTTTTTCTCCCTAAGAATTTTAGTGGAAAATTGAGGTTTTTTTCTTGCACATTTGAACATTTTTATTCTCTCAAACTTAAATCTTTTTATCTTGCAAACTTCAACTTTTTTCCACTTTATTTGACATTTGTTCCCACATTTGTCCAGATTTTTCACTAAATTCACCTTGATTTGGTCAATTGGAAACTTTTCTCACAAACTGGAGACTTTTTGATTTCACAAAGATTCCACTTTTTGACTCTCAAATTTATCATATTTTCTGACAAATTTAATGTTTTTCCTCACAAAATCGTAAAATTTATGATGATTTACTTGCAAATTTGTCACTTCTCCATAAATTTTAACCATTTCAATCAAATTTGATAAATTTTTTCTCAAATTTTGCAGTTTTCTTATAATTGTAACCTTTTTTCACCAAATGTTTTCATTTTATTTGATGTTTTCCACTTTTTTCTTTCAAATTTAAAACGTTTTTGTCATAAATCTGAAACATTTTATTTCAATTGAGCCACTTTTTCCTCTAAAAGTTGATATTTTCCCCAGTTTTGATGAACTTGATCATTTTACTCCTTTTAATGAACTAATTTTTTTCTTCTTCTAATTTCACATGGTTGACATTTTTATTGTCATTTTTTCTAATTTTCTTACTTTTTCAACCCAAATAAACATTTTCTCCAATTCTTTAGTTTTTACTGATTTGGCCACTTTTTCCTCACAAATGTCAAACATTTTTAAGATAAGATAAGCCTTTATTAGTCCCACAACGGGGAAATTCCAGGATTGCAACAGCACAGGGATAGCAACACTCAGAGCAACAATCAGAAGGCAAGAAAAAAAACAAGCGCAGCGAGTATACATATGTACATATAAACATTAGGTTGTCACGTCTTTTTGCTATCTCTGCTAGCAGCCCTGCTTAGGTTGTACAGTCTGACAGCCGTAGGTAGGAAGGACCTGCGAAACCTCTTGGTTGTGCACCTAGGATGATGATAACCCTACTCCACAATCCCACACAGCTGGTCTGCACAGGACTTGAGGAGCTTTGCACTGATGCCGTCCGGTCCCGACGCCTTCCTCGCCTTGATCTTCCTCAGCTCCGTCCTCACCTGGGTCTTAGTGAGGGTCAGGTTGGGGGGCTGTGTGTTGGGAGTGGGGGGGTGATGGTGGAGTGGGGAGTGGGCACTCCCCATGTCTTCAGAGGCAGCAGAGGTTGTCATGCAGTCGGGGGGGAGGGCAGTTGGTCAAACCTATTGAAAAACAGATTCAGATTGTTCGCCCACTCCCTGCCCCCCGTGGCCTGGGGGGAGGTATTCTGGAGCCCAGAGATGGTTTTAAGGTTTCTCCAGACCCCACCAATGTCGCTCTGTTGCAGCTTGTCCTCCTTCTTCCTGAAGCTGTCCTTGCCTTCTCTGATCTTCCTCCTCAGCTCCCTCTGTACGGACTTCAGCATCTCCCTGTTCCCCGACCTGAAGTTCCTCTTCTTCTCTCTCTGAAGTGTTTTTATCTCAGGGTTGATCCAGGGTTTGTTGTTCGAGCAACACCGTATGGTCTTCGTGGGTACGGTGTTGTCCACACAGAAGCTGATGAAGTCCGTGATGGTGTGAGTGAGGCCATCGATGTCCTCACCATGTGGATCGCAGAGCTGCTCCCAGGCAGTGGTTTCAAAACAGTCCTTTAGAGCATCCATTGCCTCCTCAGACCATAACTTCACTGTGTGCATGACCGGGGGTTGTCTGTGCACTAGGGGTTTGTACACCGGCCGGAGATGAACCAAGTTGTGATCCGATCTCCCAAGTGGGGGGAGTGGTGATGAGGTGTACGCCTCCTTATTGTTTGCATAGAATAAGTCCAGTGTTTTATTGTCTCTAGTGTGGCATGTGACATACTGGGTGAACGTGGGTAGAATGGGAGACAGTGAAACATGGTTGAAATCGCCTGAGATGAGGAGAAGAGCATCTGGGTGTTCTTTCTGCAGCCTGCCAGTTACTGAGTGGATGACGTCACGCGCTGTCCCAGCGTTCGCCGTCAGATTTGCATAAATAACAATGCAGATCACGTGTGAGTATTCCCTCGGGAGATAGGTAGGCCGCATGCTAACAGCTAGCAACTCGATGTCTTTGCTGCAGTGTTGTTGCTTAACAGTGATATGTCCCGGTCTGCACCAGTTGTTATTAACATAGATCCTCACTCCACTGCTACTTGCTTTGCCACTGTCAGGTGTTCGGTCTGCGCGTATCGCATGGAAACCCTCCAGTTCAATGTTAGCATCTGCTGCTAGTTCAGTTAGCCACGTCTCTGTAAACAATAGAAGGCAGCACTCCCGGTATATGCTATCGTAGCGGGAGATAGCCGCTAGCTCATCTAACTTTCCCAATATAGATCGTACATTCCCCATAACAACAGATGGGAGGGTGGGTCCTTGGCCGCCGTCTTACCCTAGTCCGACACCCGCGTCGTTTTCGCCTTATTTCTCCCGATACGTCGAGTTTTTCCGTTAGTACCGCGTGGCGGTTAAGTGCTAGCAGCTGTTCCCTGCTGTACCGTCTCCTGCTGTAAACAGTGGCTCCGTCCGCCGGCTCGAGAGACATTTGGGGCGATCTGTGTGTCCGTGATGTATAAGGTGTGTAAGGTGGCACCGGATCAGAAAGTTGTCACCGGATCAGAAAGATAGAGGAAGAAAAAAAACTCAGAATTGAGCCGCTGTTGCAAAAAGGCAGCCGACTCGTGTGGTGCCGGAAGTGTCAGCTAAGTGTTTTTCTCCGTTAATTTGACACTTTTCCTTTAAATTTTGGCCACTTTTTAAAACTCTGATTTTTTCCAGTCTTGACTAACTTGAGAACTTTATCACTTTTCCAACAAATTTTATTTTCTTTTCTTCTTGCTAATTTAATGATTTTTTTCCTAACATATTCATCTGTTTATTGCTGTTTTTTTATCATTTCTACCATTTTTCTTCACAAATTTATCACTTATTCTCATTAAGTTGAAACTTTTTAATCACAATTTTACCAGATTTTTCTCACAAACGTGAAACTTTTTCTTACAAATTTGACCCTTTGTTCATACTGACCTCTGACCTTCAGCCCCACTTCTTTCCTCCTCAGGATGTTTCCATGGTTACTGTAGATGGTGCAGAGGAATCTCCCTGAGTCGTCCCATGTGGGATATTTAAGTGTCAGACTGACGTCTCCAGTTTTCAGGTCTTTATTCCTCGCTGTTCGACCTCTGTAACGTCTGTCCTGTTCTTCACGATGATCAGAGCCGTTCTGATAAACGTGAACCTTCTTGTCACGTTTATCAGTCCACTTCACTGTGACATCATCAGTCAGGGGAATGTTGGTTCTCCAGGGCAGCAGGACAGACTCCACCCCTGAATCCACCTCCACCACCTGAGAGACTGAGAGGACAGGAAACCAGAACCTGAGCTGGACAGACATCAGCAGCTCTGACTGGGTTTTCTCTCACTGCAGCAAGTGAAATATTTGCTGTGAAAAACTTTTTTCCCCACTTTGACATTTGTTCCCACATTTGTCCAGATTTCTCACTAAATTCACCTTGATTTGGTCAATTGGAAACTTTTCGCACAAACTGGAGACTTTTTGATTTCACAAAGATTCCACTTTTTGTCTCTCAAATTTATATTTTCTGACAAATTTAATGTTTTTCTCACAAAATCTTAAAATTTATGACGATTTACTTGCAAATTTGTCACTTCTCCATAAACTTTAACTTTTTCAATCAAATTTGATAATTTTTTTCTCAAATTTTGCAGTTTTCTTATAATTTTAACCTTTTTTTCACCAAATGTTTTCATTTTATTTGAAGTTTTCCACTTTTTTCTTTCAAATTTAAAGTGTTTTTGTCATAAATCTGAAACATTTTATTTCAATTGAGCCACTTTTTCATCTAAAAGTTGATATTTTCCCCAGTTTTGATGAACTTGATCATTTTACTCCTTTTAATGAACTAATGTTTTCTTCTTCTTCTTCTAATTTCTCATGGTTGACATTTTTATTGTCATTTTTTCTAATTTTGTTACTTTTCCAAACCAAATAAACATTTTCTCCAATTCTTTAGTTTTTACTGATTTGGCCACTTTTTGTCAAACATTTTTCTCCGTTAATTTGACACTTTTCCTTTAAATTTTTGCCACTTTTTAAAACTCTGATTTTTCCAGTCTTTACTAACTTGAGAACTTTATCACTTTTCCAACTAATTTTATTATTTTCTTTTCTTCTTGCTAATTTAATGATTTTTTTCCTCACATATTCAGTTTTTTGTTTGTTTTTTTTATTTCTACCATTTTTCTTCACAAATTTATCACTTATTCTCATTAAGTTGAAACTTTTTAATCACGATTTTACCAGATTTTTCTCACAAATGTGAAACTTTTTCTTCCAAATGTGACCCTTTGTTCATACTGACCTCTGACCTTCAGCTTCACTTCTTTCTTCATCAGGGCGTTTCCATGGTTACTGGAGATGGTGCGGAGGAATCTCCCTGAGTCGTCCCATGTGGGAGATTTAAGTGTCAGACTGACGTCTCCAGTTTTCAGGTCTTTCTTCATCTCTGTTCGACCTCTGTAACGTCTGTCCTGTTCTTCAGGATCATCAGAGCTGTTCTGATACACGTGAACCTTCCTGCTGAACTCATCAGTCCACTCCACTGTGACATCATCAGTCAGGGGAACGTTGGTTCTCCAGGGCAGCAGGACAGACTCCACCCCTGAATCCACCTCCACCACCTGAGGGACTGAGAGGACAGGAAACCAGAACCTGAGCTGGACAGACATCAGCAGCTCTGACTGGGTTTTCTCTCACTGCAGCAAGTGAAATATTTGCTGTGAAAAAGTTTTCCACTTTATTTGACATTTGTTCCCACATTTATCCAGATTTCTCACTAAAATCACTTTGATTTTGTGAATTGGAAACTTTTCTCACAAACTGGAGACTTTCTGATTTCACAAAGATGACACTTTATGCTTCTCAAATTGATCATCTTTTCTGACAAACTGAATGTTTTTCCTCACAAAATCTTCACATTTTATTTGCAAAGTCGACGTTTTTCTTGACAAATTTAAAAACTTTCTTGTAGATGAATTATTCCATTTGTATTTCACACTTTTGAACTTCAAACTAATTCCAAACATCATCAAATTAAAGATTTTCTACTTTTTTCTTACACATTTAAATGTTTTCCCTTCAGAATTTTTTCTTGCAATTTTTTCCACAAATCTGAAACTCTCGTCACAAACTTGAACTTTTTAGTGGAAGTTTGACAGTTTTGCTTCAAATCTGAAGGTTTTTTCTCACAAATTTGCCTCTTTTCTCCTGAATTTGCTTCACTTTTAACAAATCGGCCTTTTTTCATCAATGTGCTCCATTATTCAGGAACATTTCTACATTTTTCTCTTAAATTAGAAACTTTTTTCTTGTCAATGTGAAACATTTTTTCCTTGTAGTTTTTTCCTCATGAATTTTGTCATTTCTTCTCAATTTTCTCCTTATTCACCAAATTTCTCACTTTTTAAAATCACATTTTCTAAATTTTTTCACATAAATTTGATGTTTTCCCCCATAATTTGACTCCTTTCTTTTTACCTATTTCATAGTTTTTCATAAATTTCATTTTTTGTCACTTTTCTCCCAGAATTCAAAGACCTTTTTCTGACAATTTGGCCTTTTCTCCACATAAACCTGCCACCTTATTACCTCCGCCAAGGAGGTTATGTTTTCATCGGCGTTGGTTTGTCCGTTTGTTAGCAACATAACTCAAAAAGTTATGGACGGATTTTCATGAAATTTTCACAGATTGTCAGAAATGGTATCCTACAGATGATTAGATTTTGGTGGTGATCCGGATCACCTTCCACAAGAAAACCGCCATTACGGAAAATGTGATTTTCGTGAATAACTACTGAACCACTAATCCTATCATTGTCAATCCAATTGCTAGTCATGTTTTCATGGTCAAGGAATCTGAAAATGTACACACCAACACTGTATGGGGGGAACTGTGGCGCTTGGCGGAGGTCTGCACTCTCCGAGTGCTTTTCTAGTTTCTCATTAATCTCTCTCAGGAATTTTTAATCACATTTGAAATGTTTTGGTTGCAAATGTGACTTTTTTGATTCACATTTCATCTTTTTTCTCACAAATTTTGCAGGTTTTCCTAAATAATTTGTGACGATTTACTTGCAAATTTGTCACTTTTTCATAAATTTTTATTTTTTCCCTAAAATTTGATACATTTTCTCTCAAATTTTGCAGTTTTGTCATAATTTTAAGGTTTTTTTTCACCAAATGTTTTCATTTTATTTGATGTTTTCCACTTTTTTCTTACAAATTTAAAACATTTTTGTCATAAATCTGAAACATTTTATTGAAATTGTGCCACTTTTTCCTGAAAAAGTTGATGTTTTCCCCAGTTTTGACTAACTTGATCATTTTACTCCTTTTCATGAACTAATTTTTTTTTCTTCTTCTAATTTCTCATGGTTGACATTTTTATTGTAATTTTTTCTAATTTTGTTACTTTTCCAACCCAAACAAACATTTCCTTCAATTCTTTAGTTTTTTACATATTTGGCCACTTTTTCCTCACAAATGTCAAACATTTTTCTCCGTTAATTTGACACTTTTCCTTTAAATTTTTGCAACTTTTTTAAATTCTGATTTTTTCCAGTCTTGACTAACTTGAGAACTTTATCACTTTATCACTTTTAGTTTCTTTTCTTCTTGCTAATTTAATGATTTTTTTTCTTACATATTCATCTGTTTGACTTTTTTTTATAATTTCTACCATTTTTCTTCACAAATTTATCACTTATTCTCATTAAGTTGAAACTTTTTAATCACAATTTTACCAGATTTTTCTCACAAATGTGAAACTTTTTCTTACAAATTTGACCTTTTGTTCATACTGACCTCTGACCTTCAGCTCCACTTCTTTGCTGGACAGTCTGTTTCCATTTCTACTGTAGACGGTGCAGGTGTAGATGTTTGTGTCCACAGATGTGACATGTTTCATTGTCAGACTGACGTCTCCAGTTTTCAGGTCTTTATTCATCTCTGTTCGACCTCTGTAACGTCTGTGCTGTTCTTCAGGATCATCAGAGCCGTTCTGATACACGTGAACCTTCCTGTTGAACTGATCAGTCCACTCCACTGTGACATCATCAGTCAGGTGAACCTTGGTTCTCCACGGCAGCAGGACAGACTCCACCCCTGGCTCCACTTCCACCATTGGATCCTCCACCATCAATGAAGCCACCTTCAGACAGACTGAGAGGACAGGAAAGCAGAACATGAGCTGGACAGACATCAGCAGCTCTGACTGGGTTTTCTGTGTTTCCACATGACTCTGAGGAAACAACAAAAAGTCAGTAAAGTTTCATTTGTGTAAAGTTTAAAAATCAAGTTGGTGAGGTTAAACCATGGAGAGAGCAGCAGTGTAGGCTGGAGGTTCAAGACTAACAGTTGAGGGTGAGGGTGGTGATGAAGAAAAACAGAATCATTTGTCTTGGACCCTCAGATGAACTTTGTGTTCATCTTTAGAACCAACACCTGTCTGACTGATCGGCCCAACATGGAGTTGTGACCTACTCTAGACATCAGCTGGTGTCTCTACTTCATGTCACTCATCTGTGATCTGATTCCAGCAGAATGCCGTGACATCATAAAGGCCAAAGGTCCATCAGTGGTGAGACACGTTAAAGAAAAAACAAGGAGGCACCGACTTTGGAGACGCGGCATCAGGACAATAGAACCACAGAACCAGAACATCCTGGAGACGTCTTTCCCTTCATTCATCTTACCTTTGTTAGTGTTTGATCTGCAGTACCATAGAACACCCCCAATGACAGCACCACCCAGAACAAGGAAAACCAGGAGAACTGTGACCCAGATGGGAACTGAAAACATGAAGAACATGAACATGGTGTCAGAAGAACCCAGTTACACGTCTGATTTCAGCTCTGAGCTCCAACCATCATCTCCATCACTGACCTGGAACATTTTGACCTCCAACCCCGTGGACCTTCAGCTGGACATTAACCTGCCTCACTTTATCTCCATGATTCAATTCAAAGGCTTTATTATCATGTGCAGTTAAGAAATACTACAGTTCCTGAGCAATGAAATTCTTACTTTGCTCTCCGAACGAAAGCCAAGTTAAAAGGCACAGAAACAACAATTCTAATAGGTCATGACACACTAACACAGTAACTCAATCCTAATACTAATGGATGCTAATAACACACACACCAACACACAGTTAGGCAGTAGAGGAATGAAACTGAAAATTCACTGGATGACTAAAGTGATGGTGGTATATTGAGATCAGAGATGATGTGAACCTGAAATGGCATGAACCTATGTACAGTGTGCAAATGAGCAATATGCAACCTTGTAGCATTCCGTTATAAAATAGTGACTATCACAAAAAACGGGGTTGAAATGATTTCACTCTAGACAAGTCAATATGTTTTTTTGTGGGTTATTATTGCAACTCAAGGTGAGCCAGTGTTATTTACACAACCAATCATAACTTACAGCTTATCCACAAGTGTCCTATTCCATATTCAGTCCTTTTTTATACACAAAATATTGGTGCTAAGCTGTCCATGATAATGTCCAACTCTTTGCCGGCACAAAACAGAAGAAAAAGTGAAGAGTCTAAATAATGTCACCCCAAAAATAACAGGACGTCACTGTTTTTTAGTCACAACAAAAAAAAAAAACCCTGAGCTCAGGCAAAGTATAGTTCATAAATGAGGAGAAGACCTATAGGAACGCTCTCACTATATCTACTGTACAGGTGAGCAGTGTGCAAATTTAGCAGCCGGCATGTGAGTTCCAATATGCAAAGCTGTGTTACAGAGTTTTAGGAGCTGCTATCTGTTCAGGAGTCTGATGGCAGTGGGAAAGAAGGAGTTCTTCAGTCTGGCTGTCCTGCATTTCACACTTCTGTACCTCCAGCCTGAGGGTAGAAATGTGAACAACAGTCTGTGCTGGGGGTGGGTGGGGTCCTGGAGGATTGCAGCAGCTCTCCTTTGGACTCTGCGGTGGTAGATGCTCTGCAGAGAGGGGAGTGGAGTCCTGATGATCTTCTCCACTGTCTTCACCACTCTCTGCAGGCATTTGCAGTCCACAGCAGTGGTGCAGTTGGTCAAAATGTTCAACCCTTTGCAGCATCTTCATGGGGTTGGTCTCATTTAAAAAAAACACTTTGATTTTTTTGGCAAAACAGTCATAATCTCTCTAAGTGCTCCGGCCACTGAGTTACAGTCATCTAAACGTACTGAACTTGAAGAAAAATTTGGCCTGGGTGTTTTTTTGGATACAAATGCTTCAGATCCGGGCTGGAAAATGCAACAGAAACGTAGAACCAAGTGTTATCCAGCTGAGGTCAAAATTTTGTAACAATACCACAAAAAATGAATATATTGCACAGCTTTTTTCTTAGGTAGTTCCCAGGCGTTTTGGAACTGTGCCAAATTGTGCCAAATAGCACAGTTTGGAAAAACGTCTGTAACTTTTGAATGATTCAATGTTGGGCTCTAATGAAAGGTGACACTCAGGGCTGTGTGTGTGTGGGGGTGGGGGGTTGTCCCCCCCCCCTCGCTACAGAGGACGGACATCGGCCATCGCTACATGACGGAATAGTCATGTGGCGACCGCGGCGCAGTCACTGCGGCTTCCCCCCCCTTGCTACAGAAGAGTAGCGGGGGGGGGCATTCACGGTCCAGACGCGGCGCACGAACCATATACCGCGGCGCACGGACTTCAGACTTCGTGCGCCACACAGCTGTAATTTACCGATCGGTCAAAAGTCATTTTTGATTACAATTTTCAGGGATAAAGAATAATTTAGCTTATTGTGGGGAGCGTGAAATAAAGAGACTGAATTATTTCTCAATTCAGGTTTAATGCAGATTTCACATCCCCAGCTTTCTCTCAAGACAAGAAGAGAGTGAGCTGCATAAAACCCCCCACATTTATACATGTCACATCAGAGGCAGAATCGCACATTGTTGCCAAACCCCCCATTGACAGTAATTCTCCCCCCGAGTCCCTTCATCATCCATCTGACTCCAGGAGGTCAGGAAGTCCTTTCATAGTGTCATCACGGCACCTCCGTCCTCCTGCCATTATCCACAGGCGGTCCAAACGTATTGTTCCATCCCAGACGTGAGGTAAATCAACACATGCAGTCCTAAGCATCTCACTCTTGTGCTTATACATATGTAGTCAAAAATATGTGAGCCACATAACCCCCCCCCCCCCCAAACGTTGAAGAATGGACAATACATCACAGTTCACAAAACATGAAAAAATCAACAACATAGTCTACACCACATGATAAAATCACACATCAGTCCGTACGCCGTCTGGGCTTCAAACGTCTTCCAAACTTGCTGTAAGCAGGCTTCGCAGCCCTTGCGGCGCCGTCCTGCAGTGAATCTGCTAACTGAGGAAGAGAATGGTTATTTGATCCCTGCGGGGGCTCCAGCACGTGCTCCCTGGGGGGTCTGCAACATCGAGGGGCCCTCGCCACCGGTACAGACTCGTCGTTCATCACAAAAGCAGACTTTAGTCTGTCAATACTAACTGTTTCCCTTCTGTCCCCCAAATCTAGCACAAAATGTTTATCACCCGTTTCCAGCACTCTAAATGGACCATCTTATGGCGGGCGGAGGCTTGGTCGCAGATCCTCGTGCCTGACAAAAACAAACTCGACATTTTTTAAAGCTTTGGGAACAAAAACACGCGGAAAAGTGTGATGAACGGGGCCCGGGAGCATGTCTGCTCCCGTGCCGATCAGTGGCACGGGAGCCTGGCAGCCTGGCAGCCTGAGAGGCTGCGCAAAGACCAACTCCGCTGGGGAGGCATTTAAGTCCTCCTTGGGCACAGAACGCAACCCCAATAAAACCCATGGTAGTTTGTTTACCCAATCTGCATCCGTAAGCGACGCTCTGAGGGCTGCCTTCAAAGACCTATGAAAACGCTTGCATAAACCATTAGCCTGGGGGTGGTAAGCGGAAGTGCGGTGAATTGCCACCCCTAAGCTGCTGGCCATCGCTGACCAAAGCTCAGACACAAATTGAAGTCCTCTGTCGGACGTAATATCAGACGGAACCCTGAAACGCGCTACCCAGGCCATCAAAAATGCGCGAGCCACCTCTGCAGCCGTGGTCGATGCTAGTGGAACCACTTCCGGCCAGCGTGTGGTTCGGTCCACCATTGTCAAAAGATGTGTGAACCCCTGCGATGATGGTAGGGGGCCCACGAGGTCGACATGCACATGATCAAATCTCTTGGCCAGGATGTGGAACGGTTCTAAGGGGGCTTTTGTGTGCTTGTGAATTTTGGCCCGCTGGCAAGCCATGCAGGTTCTTGCCCACTCTTTCACGTGCTTGCGCAGGCTCGGCCAAACAAACTTCTCCGCTACCATTTTCACAGAAGCGCGCACCCCCGGGTGCGCCAGGGAGTGAACCAAGTCAAAAACGCGGCGGCGGGGCGCAGCCACCCGGTAGATACATCGCAGATTGGGGGGGCATACCGGTTTGCAAACTCCTGCTCTCCAGCCTTAAGTCCAGACTGGAGCGCGCACACGTCCGCATCTCTACCCTGCTCCGCTGCCATGGCTGCATAATCTATCCCCACGTGAACTGGGGCCACGTGCGCTTCCGCGCTGCTATTTTGCCCTGCGGCTGCGGTAGTATAATCTACCTCCGCGCGGATTGGTGCTGTTACCGCGCGAGAGAGGCAGTCTGCCACTACATTGAGTTTACCCGCTACGTGCTGAATATCAGTAATAAATTCCGAAATTGCGGCCAGTTGCCTCTGCTGCCGGCCCGACCAAGGTTCCGAAATTTTGGACATCGCAAAAGTGAGCGGCTTGTGGTCGACAAACACGGTGAAACGCCGACCTTCCAGCCAGAACTGGAAATGGCGAATGGCTAAGTGGAGCGCTAACAGCTCCCTGTCAAACGCGTTGTATTTCCGCTCGGCTTCGCGCAAGGATCTGCTGAAAAAGGCCAGCGGCTGCCAAACCCCGGCAACATGCTGTTCCACAACCGCCCCATGGCCAAATCTGACGCATCCGTGGTGAGCGCTATGCAGGCCGTTGGGTCTGGGTGAGCTAGCAGCGCAGCATCTGCCAGGGCTTTTTTAACCTCCGCGAATGCGCGCTCCCGCTCCGGGGACCAATCGATCGTATTGGAGGGTTTTTGCTTTTTAAGCGCGGCATATAATGGTTGCATAAGCTGCGCTGCGTGGGGTAGGAAATGGTTATTAAAATTTACCATTCCTAGAAACTCCTGTAACGCTTTGACCATTTGTGGCCTGGGAAACTCTGCCACTGCGCGCACCTTGTCCGGTAGCGGAACCGCCCCTTCTGGGGAAACGCGGTGCCCCAAAAAATCGATCTGCACCACACCGAACTGGCACTTGGCTGGATTAATGATTAACCCGTGCTCTCACAACCTCCGAAAAACTGCCGTGAGGTGTTTTTCATGTTCCTCCACAGATGTGCTGGCGACTAAAATGTCGTCGAGGTAGACGAACACAAAAGGGAGATCGCGTAACACAGCATCCATCATGCGTTGGAAGGTTTGCGCAGCGCCTTTGAGGCCAAACGGCATGCGTAAAAACTCAAAAAGTCTGAACGGGGTTATTACCGCTGTTTTGGGAATGTCCTCGGCTCGGACTGGGACCTGATGATAGCCGCGGACCAGGTCTATTTTAGAAAAAATGCGCGCCCCCGCCAGATGCACCAAAAAATCCTGGATGTGTGGGATTGGGTAGCGGTCATGCGCTGTGGCATTGTTCAACCTGCGGTAATCCCCACAAGGTCTCCACGAGCCATCAGCTTTAGGGACCGTATGCAGTGGGGAGGCCCATGGGCTATTCGAACGGCGAATGATGCCCAGCCTTTCCAGGGTGGCGAACTCCTCGCGCGCTATGGAGAGTTTAGCTGCGTCCAAACGCTGAGCTTTCGCGAAGACGGGTGGGCCAGCTGTGGTGATAAAGTGCTCCACTCCGTGTTTCGCAACTGTTGCCGAGAATGTGGGAACTGTGAGCACTGGAAACTGGGTGAGGAGTGTGTGAAACTTTCCGCCTGCTGTGGCGACGTTGGTCTGAGCCGGTGGCGGGGACACTCGAGCTGCACAAGGAATGGAATAAAAAGAGAGTGCATTAACCAGCCGCCTATTGGCAAGATCAACTAACAAACCATGTGAGCACAGAAAATCAGCACCTAACATGTTGAAACTTACCGCCACTATAATAAAAGTCCATTCATAAGTGCGGCCGTGCAAGGACAGAAGCAGAGTCCTTTCTCCGAAGGTCTTGATGCTCGAGCCGTTCGCCACCGTTGCCCCGTCACCACGGGGGCCTGCCAACTGGTCAGCATAGGTCGGGGTGATGAAACTCACTTGGGCTCCGGTGTCCACGAGGAAGTGCCACCCGGAGCTCGCATCCGTGAGGTAGAGCAGCTTGTTTCGTTCGCCGAGAGCCGAAGCTGCTAACGACTCCCGGTCTTGGCGTTTCCCGAGCTCTTGAAGTGGCACGGCGGCACACATCTGTGCGCCTTCTCTGCGAAACGCCGATGGTAAAAGCAGAGGCAATCTCCTCCACTGCGTCGGGGCCGCGCCGCTGCCATCGTTGGTGGGATTGATTCCGCTGTCTCTGGCCCTTCGCTGCTCTCGGTCGCTGCACCGCAGGAGTCGAGGATCTGCTGCGCCTCTCGGGCCAGCGCACGGAAGTCCCGCTGGGTCACACAACGCATGCTGGACAGGTCCACTCTCATCTGCATCGGGAGGTTTCTCAGGAAGATGTGTTTGAACAGGAGATCGTCATTGTCTGTGTCCCTCAGCTGCAGCATGTCTTCCATCAGGTCAACTGGCCTGCTTCCTCCCCGGTCGTGCAGAGCCAGGAGTCTCCTAGTCCTCTCCTCGGCTGAGGGCGTGAAACACTGGATGAGGGCAGCCTTCAGCTCGCTGTATTTGTCGTCAGTGGGCGGCTGCTGTACCAGGCTCCGCACGCATCGAGCTGTGCGGTTGTCGAGCTTTGCGATGACGTGGTAGAATTTTGTGTCATCCGCCGTTATTCCCCCGAGTGCGAACTGTGCTTCGGCCTGAAGGAACCACGAGTCCGGGTTGTCCTGCCAGAACTCTGGGAGCTTGATGGAGACGGCGCTCGCTCGGGCGGTCTCCGACGAGTCTGGTTCGGGGGAATCGCTTCTAGGCATGTTCACGTCTTTGGTCACCAATGTGGGGAGCGTGAAATAAAGAGACTGAATTATTTCTCAATTCAGGTTTAATGCAGATTTCACATCCCCAGCTTTCTCTCAAGACAAGAAGAGAGTGAGCTGCATAAAACCCCCCACATTTATACATGTCACATCAGAGGCAGAATCACACACTGTTGCCAAACCCCCCATTGACAATAATTCTCCCCCCGAGTCCCTTCGTCGTCCGTCTGACTCCAGGAGGTCAGGAAGTCCTTTCATAGTCTTATCACGGCACCTCCGTCCTCCTGCCATTATCCACAGGCGGTCCAGACGTATTGTTCCATCCCAGACGTGAGGTCAATCAACACATGCAATCCTAAGCATCTCACTCTTGTGCTTATACATATGTAGTCAAAAATATGTGAGCCACACTTATAACACTTACCTCTTCACAGCAGCAGTGTCCTGGCGAACTTCTCTTCGTCATTGTCAGACGAACGCGACGTTGGTCCCTTGTTACGGACTCGTGGTTCTGGTCTCGCGACCCAGTCAAAACATAATTCCATTATTGTGGTGTTGCGCTTCCACGATTGCAGTTTTGGCAAATGACTTACGACCTTCATCGTCGGCCTCAGTTGGTCTATGATGACCATGCAAGAGAATCCTAAACGTCTATTCTGCTAGAATAAAAAAAAAAAAAAAAGCAACGCCTGTGGCTGAACAGGCCGATGCGCGAATGGCAGTCCCTGTCACACAGGTCGCACTTGTGGGTGGTCTCCGTGCTGCTGGGTCTGTGGCAGGTTCTTCCTGCGGGTCCTTTTTTCATCTGCTGCAGCAGTCTGTCTTCACCCAGCCTTACACAAAACAGCTTGCGAACTTCTGTGCTTCAATTGGCTCACTGCATTCACAGCATTGGTAGGCGGGTCCTACTTGCTAGGTTTTCAGTCATTGGTTCTTCAAGGTTTCAGAAACCCAATTCAAGGGTCTTATTAGTCGAATGAGAGGTCAATCAGATGATCTAATCTGTTCGCGGATGTGTCTGTAGTGGAAGAATGGGAATTAGGGATGTAACGATATCAAAATCTCACGGTACGATACGATTTCGATATTCATCTCACGGTACGATATTTGTTGCGATATTGTGGAGAGGCTCACGGTATTGTAAAATAGCTCATAATATTGTGTTGGTGATGATAATAACCAAAAACTGCCATTAAATCTGTTTTTGCCAGTCACCAGGCCATTTATTTTTATTATATTTATAGATCATGACAACATAAAATGCTGATCACTTAGTGCTTTTAAAGTGCAAGTTCAAGTCAGGAACATCAATATACCATTTGGTAATATTTGGTCACATAACTGATTCTTCTTATGTGCAAGGATCATACTAAGCAGCAACTAGAACAACTGTAAACAACAATAGGGAATTCCCTTTAAGAGCAAACGAAGATCAAGTTAAACCAGGTTCAATGTGTAAAGTAAAATTAATCATAAATGTGCTAGGCAAATAAAAACAGCCTGTTGAAACAATTAAGTCAGGCAAAAAGCCTACTGGAAAACACTGACCTATCCTTTAGCTTATGTTCAAGTTTTTCTTCAGAAAGATCAAAAGATGTACTTTGCAAGGGAGAAGAAGAGACCTCAGGGCATTTACAATATCCCCTGCTGTAGAAAATACTCTCACTGGGCACTGAGGTAGCGGGTATACATAGGTAGGTCTTTGCTAATGATCATGTGCTCATGTTGCTATCTACAACATGAGCACCTCCTTTCTCAAAACGCACAGCAAAATATTAATCAAACCACTGACTCATCTCATTAATCTCTCCATTAGGTCTAGTACATTTCCATCTGGCTGGAAAAAAGCTGTCGTCATACCAGTTCATAAATCAGGCAGTAAAGACGATATATGCAATTACTGCCCAATCTCTATTTTACCAGTCCTGTCTAAGGTTCTTGAAAAAGTTGTAGCTACACAGCTGATAGACTACTTACAAGACAGTCAACTTCTTCATCCACATCAATTTGGTTTTAGACCAGGATACTCAACAGAAACAGCAAATTGTTGCCTTATTGAAAATGTCAAACAGTCCTTGGGCAGGGGTAATGTGGTAGGAGCTGTTTTTCTAGATCTCAAAAAGGCTTTCGATACTGTAAACCACAGTTTGCTTTTATCCAAAATGGTATCATTTAACTTCTCTCCAGACACATTAGACTGGTTTGCATCTTATCTCCAGAATAGAGAACAGTGTGTAAAAGTTCACCAGGATAAATCCTCACTTTTAAACAATCGTATGGGTATCCCACAAGGGTCCATTCTTGGTCCTTTACTTTTCAGCATTTTTATTAATGACTTGCCGCTACACTGCTCTGCTGCAACATGCCAACTTTATGCAGATGATGCAGTTATTTACACAGCTGCCAAGACTCCAGCACAGGCTGCAGATGTACTGTCTACAAGTATGGTTGATGTCCAAGAGTGGCTCCTCCAGAACCATCTATTGCTGAACCTTCAGAAAACAGTTTCAATGTGCTTTTCAATCAAAAAATATAACCTGCAATGTTTTAAAGTTAATATACATGATCATGACATCAGTTTAGTTACATAATTCAAATACCTTGGCGTTGTACTAGATCCTCAACTCAAATTTAATCTTCATATAAAGAAAATTTCAAAAACAGTAAAAAAAAATCTGAACTGCTTTAAATTAATTAGATATTGCATACCTTACGAACCTGCTGTACTGTATATGCATTCTATGGTTTTTTCTCATATATCATACTGTTTGACAGTCTGGGCTCAAGCAGCCCCTTCCACAATAAGACATATAGGTTCATTATATAATCAAACCCTAAAAATCTTGGACAAAAAGCCCATTAGGTGGCATCACTGTAATATTTTAAAAAAATACAACCTATTGAGTTTTGAGAGTTTCATTGACCTCTGTTTACTGAAATTAACTTTCAAATGTTTCCATAAATCAGCACCTGAGCCACTTGCTGGTTTCATCCAAAGACAGGACAGCAGCAGAGCCACCAGGAGTTCTGTTAACAATAACTGTAAAATATTCCACCGCAGAACCACATTTGGACAAACAGCTTTCTCTATAAAGGGCAGTCACATCTGGAACACAATGCCAAATGAAATTAAAATAATAACGGACTTTAAATCATTCACTAAAAAGGTTAAAAACTGGCTGAAAATAAACAAGAATGTACCCATGTATGAAATGATTGTCTGCAGGGTGAGAGTGAATGAAGGGAAGGAATGAATGTGTTTGTTTATAGTGAGTGACGAAGGGAGGGAGGCCTGAAATAGGCAAATGTGTGTCAGGTTGTTATATTTGTGTATTTAGAATATTTATAATATTTATAATTGTGTATTTATAATGTATTTATGTTTTTTGCATTGATGTATGTGGTTATTGTGTATTCCTTTTCTTTTTTTTCTTTTTTTTTAACTTGTTTCTCCTTTCTAAAGCCCATCCAGGGACAAGAGCTGCAAATTAGCTAATAGCTATACACTCTGTGCAACACATCAGATTGATTGTCATTGATTAATTGTCTATGTTTATTGCACTGTCCCTGTCAAATAAACAAATCTATCTATCTAAATGCAGCTTTTTTTTCAGTGCGCTCTTGGCGCAGCGCACGAGAGCGCCCTCGTGCGCTCTAGGACGCAGAGACGTGCCCGTCCGCGGTACACAGGAGTGCAACAGGTTAACCAGCTCTGTGGTGTTTTGTGCCCACGTAAGGTCCTCACTGATGTGGATGCCCAAGTATTCAAAGCTGCTCACTCTCTCTACCTCAAGCTTCCGGATGAACAGCGGCCAATGGGGTCTCCTCCTCCCTTTCCTCATGTCCACTATCATCTCCTTTGTCTTGTCCGTGTTGAGGGTTGTTGTCCTCACACCATGACACCAGGTTGGCCACCTCCCTCCTGTAGGATGCTTCGTCATCACCAGTGATGTATCCCATCACTGCTCTGTCATCCACAAACTTTAGGACGATATTGTCCTTGTGGGAGGCAACACAGTCATGGGTGAAGAGGCTGTAGAGGATGGGGCTGAGAACACATCCTTGTGGAACATCTGTGTTCATGATGATGCTGGCTCAGGTCCTGTTACCCATGCTGACAGACTGGGGCCTGCCAGTCAGAAAGTCCAGTAGCCAGTCACAGAGGGTGGGGTGCAGGCCAAGTGAAGACAGTTTGTTGGTGAGTTTGTGGGGGATGACCGTGTTGAAGGCAGAGCTGTAGTCGACAAAGAGCATCCTAATGTAGGAGTCTTTATTTTCCAGGTGGGAGAGAGAATAATGGAGTACTGCAGCAATGGCATCTGAGGTGCACCTGTTGGCCCAGTAGGCATACTGCAGGGGGTCCAGGGTATCTGGGCTGCACGGTGGCGCAGTGGTTAGCACTGCGGCAGCACAGTTTACCCTTGGCCGGGGGATTGTGGGGATCGTGGGTTTGATCCCAGCCCCCGACCAACAGTGATCTGTGTGGAGTTTGCATGTTCTCCCCGTGTTGCGTGGGTTTACTCCGGGATTTCTCCGGTTTCCTCCCACATGCCAAAGACATGCATGTTAGGTTAATTGGCTGTTCTAAATTGTCCCTAGATATCTGTTTCCTATAGGCCCTTAGAATAGAGGGTTAGTATTAATGAAAGCGCTTTGAGTGGTCTTTGTGACTAGAAAAAGCGCTATATAAGTGCAGGTTAGTTAGTTAGTTAGTTAGTATCTGATATGCTGTCATGAATGAGGGGCAGCACCATTCTCTTGAAGCACTTCATGATGATTGGGGTGCTACCGGTCTGTAATCATTCAGATAGGTTAATGGGCTCCTTTTGGGGAGGGGGATGATGGTTGTGGTTTTGAAGCAGGAGGAAACTATGTTCTGGTTGAGGGAGAGGTTGAAGATTGCTGTGAGAACATCAGTCAGCTCTGCTCTGAGGGCCCACCCAGGGATGTTATCTGGTCCTGCTGCCTTGCGGGGGTTGATATTCCTCAGTGCTTTGTTTACCTGGCCTGGCAAGACTCTTAATGGGTGTGTGTGTGTGGCGGGGGGGGGGGGGGGGGGGTCTCTTCTCTGTGCTCTGGCTGGTGGTCTTGAAGTGGGTGTAAAACATGTTGAGATCATCCAGCAGGCTGTCTGTGGAGCTAGTGGTGCTGCTGTTGGTCCTTTCGTACTCTGTGATGTGTTGCAGGCCTTGCTACATGTGCCCCAGGTCAGGAGTGGAGGAGAGGCTGTCCAGCCTTTCCCTTTACTGCCTCTTGGCTGTTGCTATAGCCTTCTTCAGTCCATACTTTGCAGCTTTGTACTCAACCTCACAGCCTGATTTAAATGCACGAAAGCAAGCACGCAGCATCTGACGTACCTGACTGTTGATCCAGGGATTCTGGTTAGGGAACTTTCTGACCTGCATGGTGGGTACGATGGTATCAACGCATGTGCTGATGTACTCAGTCACATATTCAGCATAATCCTGTATGTTTATACAAGAATCCTCTTGGGTGGCTGCAGCTTTTAACACATCCCAGTCTGTGCAGGCAAAACAGTCTTGCAGGGTGCTCTCAGTCTCTGGAGTCCAGCGCTTAATTGGCTTAATAACAGGGTTTGTTTGTTTCAGCTTTTGTCCATAAGCTGCGTACATAACCAATGAGATGTGATCTGACTGTCCCAAGTGGGGGCGGGGTGCTGCTCTGTAGGTGCCACTTATGTTGGAATAAACATGATCATATGTGCTTTTATCGTGGGTGGGAATGTCCACATGCTGATAATATTTGGAGAATACAATCCGTAAATTGCACTGATTAAAGTCTGCAGCAACAATAAAAAAAAAGCATCAGGATGTTTCATCTCTACTGCGGTGATGACATCATGGAGTTTGTTTAGCGCTACTGTGTAGTTGCTCTGTGGACAGATGTATACAGTGGCCAAAAACACAGCAGTAAATTCCCTCGGTAAATAACAGGGATGGCATTTCAGCAGTAAAAACTCCACATCAGGCGAGCAATGCTTGTACAGTGGGGCAAAAAAGTATGTAGTCAGCCACCAATTGTGCATATTCTCCCACTGTAAAAGATGAGAGGTCTCCAATTTTCATCATTGGTGTACCTCAACTATGAGAGACAAAATGAGAAAAAAAAAATCCAGAAAATCACATTGTCTGATTTTTAAAGAATTTATTTACAAATTATGGTGGAAAATAAGTATTTGGTCGCCTACAAACAAGCAAGATTTCTGGCTTTCACAGACCTGTAACTTCTTCTTTAAGAGGCTCCTCTGTCCTCCACTCGTTACCTGTATTAATGGCACCTGTTTGAACTCGTTATCAGTATAAAAGACACCTGTCCACAACCTCAAACAGTCAGACTCCAAACTCCACTATGGCCAAGACCAAAGAGCTGTCAAAAGACACCAGAAACAAAATTGTAGACCTGCACAAGGCTGGGAAGACTAAATCTGCAATAGGTAAGCAGCTTGGTGTAAAAAAATCAACTGTTGGAGCAATTATTAGAAAATGGAAGACATACAAGACCACTGATAATCTCCCTCGATCTGGGGCTCCACGCAAGATCTCACCCTGTGGGGTCAAAATGATCACGAGAACGGTGAGCAAAAATTTCAGAACCACACAGGGGGACCTAGTGAATGACCTGCAGAGAGCTGGGACCAAAGTAACAAAGGCTACCATCAGTAAACACACTACGCCGCCAGGGACTCAAATCCTGCAGTGCTAGACGTGTCCCCCTGCTTAAGCCAGTACATGTCCAGGCCCATCTGAAATTTGCTAGAGAGCATTTGAATGATCCAGAAGAGGATTGGGAGAATGTCATATGGTCAGATGAAACCAAAATAGAACTTTTTGGTAAAAACTCAACTTGTCGTGTTTGGAGGATAAAGATTGCTGAGTTGCATCCAAAGAACATCATACCTACTGTGAAGCATGGGGGTGGAAACATCATGCTTTTGGGCTGTTTTTCTGCAAAGGGACCAGGACGACTGATCCGTGTAAAGGAAAGAATGAACTGATAGGAAAGATAGGAAAGGAAAGAACAGTAACTGATACTTCACACACTGCATTCACACTGATATCACCACTGACATACACACACTGGTCTCTCTCTTGCTTTGTTAATGTGTGGATCTGTATTGTCTGCTAAGTGTGCAATTAAAGGGTTTTTTTTCTATGTGATCACAATCTTGCTCACTTGAGCTATATTTTGATAACTATGTTTTTTCTCTCTGCCCAATGTGTCACCCCCTCCCCCTCTTTACCCCCCACTGTATGAGGCGCCTTGTATGGCTGCCGCATCATTAGGGAGCGCTTAACACGAGCACACCTTAGTGATAAGTAAAATTCCTTGTATGTGTAAACATACTTGGCAATAAAGTTGATTCTGATTCTGAATGAGGCCATGTATCGTGAGATTTTGAGTGAAAACCTCCTTCCATCAGCAAGGGCATTGAAGATGAAATGTGGCTGGGTCTTTCAGCATGACAATGATCCCAAACACACTGCCCAGGCAACGAAGGAGTGGCTTTGTAAGAAGCATTTCAAGGTCCTGGAGTGGCCTAGCCAGTCTCCAGATCTCAACCCCATAGAAAATCTTTGGAGGGAGTTAAAAGTCTGTGTTGCCCAGCGACAGCCCCAAAACATCACTGCTCTAGAGAAGATCTGCATGGAGGAATGGGCCAAAATACCAGCAACAGTGTGTGAAAACCTTGTGAAGACTTACATGACATAATGCACGGCTCAGGAGACACACACGCAGGCTCAGGGTAGATTTAATAGCTTTATTAACAACAAGCATGTGTGAGTGTGTGTATGCGAGATGTATATGTGTTGGTGGTTGCGTCTGCATCAGGCACGGGGGCAGGAGGCTGTTCAGCCGGACAACCCTATGGGAGAAGCAGAGGGAGAAGGGTAACGAGCACCACACAAACACAGGAGATATGACAATGACCTTAGGCTTACTTGGTTTGGGCAGGTGGCTGGCACAGCAAGGGCGTAGCCCGGTAGACAGCGACC
The DNA here is from genome assembly GCA_020510985.1 of Pholidichthys leucotaenia. Classification (NCBI taxonomy): domain Eukaryota; kingdom Metazoa; phylum Chordata; class Actinopteri; order Cichliformes; family Pholidichthyidae; genus Pholidichthys; species Pholidichthys leucotaenia. The sequence goes on from CM035836.1 coordinate 41,566,919, forward strand.
TGGAGCACCTGATGCAGCAGCGAGGAGGCGGTGGCTGGAGGAAGTAGTCCGCCGCCGGGAAATCCACCTGTGCACAGGGGAGGAGACTGGAAGGAGAAGGTAAGAGAATCTTACTTGTAATCTTGCTCGGCGAAGGGGATTCCTTGCAGCAAGGGAAGCCAACGAAGACAGGCGGCTTCAGGCCGAAGCCCAGGGCGAGACGGCTTAAATCCCTCGCCGCTGACGAGGCGCAGGTGTGCGTGCAGCTGGCGCCGCTGATGAGCGGCGAGGCATGACATTACAGAAAACGTTTGACCTCTGTCATTGCCAACAAAGGGTATATAACAAAGTATTGAGATGAACTTTTGTTATTGACCAAATACTTATCTTACCGAGGAATTTACCAATTAATTCATTAAAAATCCTTCAATGTGATTTTCTGGATGTTTTTTTCCTCATTTTGTCTCTCATAGTTGAGGTATACCTGTGATTAAAATTGGAGACCTCTCTCATCTTTTACAGTGGGAGAACTTGCACAATTGGTGGCTGACTAAATACTTTTTTGCCCCACTGTAGATGGTTTGTACATCTCCACACCACGAGTGGTTTATAAATACACACACACACCTTCCCCTCGTCTTACCAGAGTCTCCTGTTCTGTCTGCCCGGTGTGTTGCAAGGCTCTGTAGCTGAATAGCGCTCTCTGGGACTCTGTATCAAAGTCAGGTCTCGCAGAAAATTAGGGCACAGCACTCTCTTTTTTCCTGCTGGTCTTCAATCCTTGCTCTTAGTTCGTCTAGCTTATTTTCCAAAGACCAAACATTTGCTATTAAGAGACTGGGTAGCAGTGGCCGGCTGGAACAAGCCTTTTGCCTAGCATGTAGCCCTCCTCTCTTGCTTCGCCTTCGGCCCCGCCTCCGAGGCGCTCTCTTGGGGTCAGCATGCTCATGCGGGGTCGGTGCTTTGGGGGCTTCCTGGGGGTACTGATGGTCACCGCAGGGACGGATGATGCATTGCAGGTCGGGTGGTATAAAGCCAGTAAACTCCGTGTGGCTGCTTGACTTGGCGATATCCAGTAGTGTCTGTTGGTCACATGTTAGCAGTGCATGACCTCCATGCACTGTAGAAAGAACAGCAACTATGCAAAAAAGGAGAAAAGTCGACATTCAGGAGTGGAACGAGCAAAGATGTTCGCTAACAGTGGGCGCCACCTTGCTGTGTTGGAGGATGGAGCAGGTCCAGTTTCTTGTGTCGTACACCCCGGGATGTGTCAGATTGAGTCTGAGTTCTCCGTATTCCAGAGCGTTGGTCATCATGGACGTTCTGCCTCTGTAGTTCTGGTTCTGAAGGTGGTCACCTTTATCCTGACGTAGGTGAACTGTGGAGGGATTCAGGTCGGAGCAGCTCCACTCCACAGAACAGTTGTCATAGTAAAAAGTGGGAAACTCACAGGGCAGCAGGACAGATCCCTGCCCCTCTTCCACCTCCACCTTCTTCACCTCCACCCCAAGGCATGCTGGGAAACTGAGATGATGCAGACAGTTAAGAGAGTGATTACTGCTGAGATGTTGACAGCTGTTAAATTAAGCTACAATGGGGCAAAAAAGTATTTAGTCAGCCACCAACTGTGCAAGTTCTCCCACTTAAAAAATGAGAGGTCTCCAATTTTCATCATAGGTATACCTCAACTATGAGAGACAAAATTAGAAAAAAAAAAAAAATCCAGAAAATCACATTGAAGGATTTTTAATGAATTAATTGGTAAATTCCTCAGTAAAATAAGTATTTGGTCACCTACAAACAAGCAAGATTTCTGGCTCTCACAGACCTTTAACTTCTTCTTTAAGAGGCTCCTCTGTCGTCCACTTGTTACCTGTATTAATGGCACCTGTTTGAACTCATTATCAGTATAAAAGACACCTGTCCACAACCTCAGTCAGACTCCAAACTCCACTATGGCCAAGACCAAAGAGCTGTCAAAGGACACCAGAAACAAAATTATAGACCTGCACCAGGCTGGGAAGACTGAACCTGCAATAGGTAAGCAGCTTGGTGTAAAGAAATCAACTGTGGGAGCAATTATTAGAAAATGGAAGACATACAAGACCACTGATAATCTCCCTCGATCTGGGGCTCCACACAAGATCTCACCCCGTGAGGTCAAAATGATCACGAGAACGGTGAGCAAAAATCCCAGAACCACATTGGGGGGACCGAGTGAATGACCTGCAGAGAGCTGGGACCAAAGTAACAAAGGCTACATAAGAAACACACCACGCCACCAGGGACTCAAATCCTGCAGTGCCAGACGTGTCCCCCTGCTTAAGCCAGTACATGTCCAGGCCCGTCTGAAGTTTGCTAGAGAGCATTTGGATGATCCAGAAGAGGATTGGGAGAATGTCACATGGTCAGATGAAACCAAAATAGAACTTTTTGGTAAAAACTCAACTTGTCGTGTTTGGAGGAGAAAGAACACAATACCTACTGTGAAGCACGGGAGTGGAAACATCATACTTTGGGGCTGTTTTTCTGCAAAGGGACCAGGACGACTGATCCGTGTAAAGGAAAGAATGAATGGGGACATGCATTGTGAGATTTTGAGTGAAAACCTCCTTCCACTAGCAAGGGCATTGAAGATGAAATGTGGCTGGGTCTTTCAGCATGACAATGATCCCAAACACACCGCCCGGGCAACGAAGGAGTGGCTTCGTAAGAAGCATTTCAAGGTCCTGGAGTGGCCTAGCCAGTCTCCAGATCTCAACCCCATAGAAAATCTTTGGAGGGAGTTGAAAGTCTGTGTTGCCCAGCAACAGCCCCAAAACATCACTGCTCTAGAGGAGATCTGCATGGAGGAATGGGCCAAAATACCAGCAACAGTGTGTGAAAACCTTGTGAAGACTTACAGAAAACGTTGGACCTCTGTCATTACCAACAAAGGGTATATAACAAAGTATTGAGACGAACTTTTGTTATTGACCAAATACTTATTTTACTGAGGAATTTACCAATTAATTCATTAAAAATCCTTCAATGTGATTTTCTGTTTTTTTTTTTTCTTATTTTGTCTCTCATAGTTGAGGTATACCTATGATGAAAATTGGAGACTGCTCTCATCTTTTAAGTGGGAGAACTTGCACAATTGGTGGCTGGCTAAATACTTTTTTACCCCACTGTACATGCAAACACCGGAATCTGTAGCGGACGTCTACAAAAGCCCTAAATTAAAGAATTAAAGTTCACGTTTCACATTCACAAGTTTTTCCTCACTGAGAAATATTAGATATCTGAAGATTTACATAAAAGAAGTCCATCCATCCATCCATCCATCTTCTCCCACTTAATCCTTTTCGGGTCGCAGGGGGACCGGAGCCTATCCCAGCATCTTTGAGCGAGAGGCAGGGTACACCCTGGACAGATCGCCAGTCCATCACAGGGACAACACAGAGAGACAGACAACCATTCACTCTCACAGTCATACATGAGGTCAATTTAGAATCCCCAGTTTGATGCCAATTAACCTAACTTGCATGTTTTTGGCATATGGGAGGAAACCGGAGAAATCCCGGAGTAAACCCACGCAGACACAGGGAGAACATGCAGACTCCACACAGATCATTGTTGGTCGGGGGCTGGGATCGAACCCAGGATCTCCCGGCCAAGGGTGAGTTGCTGTGCTGCCGCAGTGCTAACCACTCTGCCACCGCGCTGGCCATAAAAAATTAAAAATAACTACTTCAGTTTCCATGCTAGCAGTGGACATGTCTGGTAAGTTGTCAAAGAATTATCTTAAATCAATTCTTTTATTTTACTTTTCCAGTAAAAACATTTAAAAAAAAAAAAAACACAGACTGCTGATTTCAGTTTAACTGTTAACATTTCAGCCAATCACAGGTCAGACCTCACCTGTCTGAGGAACACACCCCAACCTGTGTGTTTGTGAGATTTGTCTATCGATAAATTTTTGCTTCCTGGCATAATAAAGCTTTAGAGTTTCCAGTTTGGTCTTTTTCCCCAACTTCTGTGGCCCTTGACCATCTATGAGATACCACTTACAACAGTCATCAAACTAGAGAGACTTGTCAGTTCATTTGCCAAGAAATGGCTGGGTCTTCCCAGGTGCATCACCAACATAGGATTGTACAGTAAAAGTCTTCTGGAACTGCCAGTGTCCAGCCTTACAGAGGAATATAAGTGCTCCAAGGTAAGGCTGGAAATGACACTCAAGGACAGTCATGACCCATTTGTTTCCCCAACAGCCCCTACTATCAAAACTGGGAGGAAATGGTCAGCAACCATTGCCACGCAGCAGACAGCGTCAGCCCTAAAACACCGGGACATCAGTGGCCGAGTACAGCTGGGAAGAGAAGGCTTTGGTGCAGGAACTCCAGACCGCAGCCTCACAGGACCCGGAGCCAATCCTCATGCAGCGTGAGCTTCCTCAAGCTGCTGCTGCCTCACCACAGGAGCTCCACATCAGATTCACACAGGAACCGGAGGAAGGTGTGGCCTGCTCCGTCAGCTGCAAGATCGGCATGCCCCCAGACAGCTTATGTCCTCCACCAGAGGACACTCCAGTAATGGCGCCCCTGTCTGGCAGCAGGACGGAAGAGCAACGACAAAAGCACCTCATGAAGCACAAGCTTCTTTGAGCTGCCCCATCACTGCAGGAGCTGCAACACATACAGTAGTTGAACAGGACTGGCCACGTCCTCCATCAAATGACATTCCAGCGGTGGTGCTCTTCCCTAACAACAGGGTGGCAGAGTGACAACAGTACATCATGAAGGAATGCCGAGTGGAGCACCTACAACTCACGGTGCTTGACTGGGTCCGGATTCGTCCACCCCATCGCTTGCAAAAGCTACAGTCATTCTGGTTGACACTGAAGCAGATCACCGCTCAGTTAGAACCAGACACCTTCTTTCTGACTGATGGGTCACGACAGTACACCAGCCGCCACAGAAGAATGATACCACCTCCCATGTCTGATCGTGAGACCGCAAACGAGTCGGACTGTCCAGACTGGGACTTCACCAATGAGCGGGCCGCAGCACCAGCAGGAAGTCCTCCGGAACCACCTGAGCTGGTGCAGTCTAGGCCTCGCCTGGCTTGGGTCCAAAGGTGGCCCCGTCGAGTTCAAGAACTGTGCTACTGACTCTAAAGTTCTAAAGTTTGTAAGTAGCTAGAGTGTGGCCTGGATGTGGAAGAATAACCCACAAGGTCATGTGGGTACACCAGCAGTCTACCCAGTTCCCCAGCTAGAAATTTTGTGTGTGTTCAGGTTGCAGCTCTCTCTATTAGCCTGTTTATATGTGAATATGTGCTAATGTGTAAATGTTTTTGCATTTTCAAGAGGGGGTGTAAATGAAGTACAGGTACATCTCAAAAAAATTAGAATATCATGAAAAAGTTCAATATTTTTGGTCACTAGTTTCAGAAAGTGAAACCCAAATATTATATAGATTCATTACACAGAGAGTGATATATTTCAAGTGTTTATTTTAATTTTGATGATTATGGCTTACAGCCCATGAAAACCCCAAATTCAGTTTCTCAAAAAAATAGAATATTACATAAAATTAATTTTAAAAAATAGTTTAATAGAAATGTTGGCCGACTGAAAAGTATGCCCATGTACACACTCAGTACTTGGTCGGGGCTCCTTTTGGATTAATTACTGTATCAATACGGCAATTTCCTGGTAGATGACTGTGCTGACTTTGGTCTTAATACAACACAGTGGACAAACACTAGCAGATGACCTCTGTTCAAATAAAAGTAAATTTTGCATTTCATGTGGAAATCAATGTCCCAGAGTCTGGAGAAAGAGTGGAGAGACACAGAATCTTAGTTGCTTGAGGTTTAGTGTGACGTTTCCACAGTCAGTGATGATTTGAGGAACCATGTCATCAGCTGGTGTTGGTCCACTGTGTTTTATCAAGACCAAATTCAGCGCAGCCATCTACCAGGAAATTTTAGAGCACTTCATGCTTCCCTCTGCTGACAAGCTTTATGGAGAAGCCAATTTCATTTTCCAGCAGGACTTGGTACCCCCCCACACTGCCAAAAGTATCAAAACCTGGTTTAATGGCCATGGCATCACTGTGTTCAATTGGCCAGCCAACTCTCCTGACCTAAACCCCATAGAGAATCTATGGAGGATTGTCAAGAGGAAGATGAGAGACACCAGACCCAACAATGCAGATGAGCTGAAGGTCACTATCAAAGCAACCTGGACCTTCATAACACCTCAGCAGTGCCACAGGCTGATCACCTCCGTGCCACGCCACATTGATACAGTAATTAATCCAAAAGGAGCCTCGACCAAGTATTGAGTGGTACATGGACATACTTTTCAGTCGGTCCACATTTGTATTAAAAAACTTTTTTTTTTAAATTAATTTTATGTAATATTCTAATTTTTTGAGAAACTGAATTTGGGGTTTTGATGGGCTGTAAGCCATAATCATCAAAATTAAAATAAACACTTGAAATATATCACTCTTTGTGTAATGAATCTATATATGGGTTTTACTTTCTGAAATGAGTGACAAAATATTGAACTTGTTCATGATATTTAATTTTTTGAGATGTACCTGTATATGTGACGTGCTGCACTGCAAGCACACGCATACGTGCACAGGTGACATCATCACTTCACATGGTATTCCAGGGCACACACTGTGACACATTGCCTCTGCCTGCTCTTCCCGCCTCCAGCGCTCCACCACATGCTGCACCGTATCTGTTCTGGCATGTAATTAGCCCAGTAAGCTAACCTCAACACATGGTCATGTCCGCCCATTCTTCAGACACAATACTACGGAGTCTTTATGCTCCTTTAACAGATTAGTGGTGAGACCAAAAGCATTATTGGCTTTTGAATTTTTCAAAGCAGAAATTAAATTAGCTACCTCTAGAACAGTAATTTCTGTAATATTAAAAACAGCTAAATTGTGATTGAGGCATCTATTTGTTCATACAGGGGAGGAAAAGAGTTTAGTGATTTTGCTTACTGTCATACAACTGCTATGGAAGGCAGTGGTAATTTCAAAGTGGAACCCAAGATAGCTGGCAGAACTTGGTGCAATGATGATTTATTAACAACAAAACAAATAAACAAACAAAAAGCAGCTCAGGGGCTGTCAAACACAAATCATGCTGATTACACTTGCAGGGAAAACAGATGAGAGACTGAAGGGAGAATTGACAAATGACACCACAACAACACAAACTCAGACTGACATACAGTGGTGTGAAAAAGTGTTTGGCCCTTCCTGATCTCTCATTTTTTTTGTATGTTTGTCACATTTTAAAGTTTCAGATCATCAAACAAATTTAAATATTAGAAAAAGATAAAAGTAAACACAAAATGCAGTTTTTAAATGAAGGTGTTTATGATTAAAAGAAAAAAAAAATCAAACCTACATGGCCCTGTGTGAAAAAGTGATTGCCCCCTAAACATAACTGGTTGGGCCACCCTTAGCAGCAACAACTGCAATCAAGCATTTGTGATAACTGGCAATGAGTCTTTTTCAGCGCTGTGGAGGAATTTTGGCCCACTCATCTTTGCAGAATTGTTGTAATTCAGTCATATTGGAGGGCTTTTGAGCATGAACAGCCTTTTTAAGGTCATGCCACAGCATCTCAATTGGATTGATGTCAGGACTTTGACTAGGCCACCCCAAAGTCTTCATTTTGTTTTTCTTAAGCCATTCAGAGATGGACTTGCTGGTTCTTCTTCTTTTTGTAGATTTGATTGGCGGTTGGCAACCAGCTTACAGGTGGTTTGTTTTGGATCATTGCCCTGCTGCAGAACCCAAGTGCGCTTCAACTTGAGGTTATGAACAGATGGCTGGACATTCTCCTTCAGGATTTTTTGGGAGGCAGCAGAATTCATAGTTCCATTTACCACAGCAAGTCTTCCAGGTGCTGAAGCAGCAAAACAGCCCCGGACCATCACACTACCACCACCATATTTTACTATTGGTATGTTGTTCCTTTTCTGAACTGCTGTGTTACTTTTATGCCGAATGTAATGGGACACATATCTTCCAAAAAGTTCAACTTTTGTCTCGTCAGTCCACAGAGTATTTTCCCAAAAGTCTTGGGGATCAACAAGATGTTTTCTGGCAAAACTGAGACGAGCCTTCATGTTCTTTTTGCTCAGCAGTGGTTTTTGTCTTGGAACTCTGTCATGCAGGCCATTTTTGCCCAGTCTCTTTCTTTTTTTTTTTTTTTTTTTTTTATTACAAAAAAGTAAGTTTATTACAAAAAACAAACATAGGGTGAAATTATAATAATTTTTTTTTTGTAACTTAAGATTTTTATTCATTTTTCATTATATATATTGCATTCAGATCACAGTCTACATTAAAAAAAAACAAAGGGGCTAGAGTAAAAAAGAAAAAGGAGAAAAAAAAAAAAAAAAGGGGGGGGGGGACAAATGTTGGAGCATCAAGTTTTTAGTTCCCATCTCTTAATTCTTCTGGTTTTTCCAGCGTCTTTGGTTATTCTTTCAATATCTGTCTCGTTGTTGCACTTTGTAGTGTGTCCATTTCCGCCATTTTTTTTCCCATAGTCCTTCTTGCATTCTTTGTCGATATGTTAGTTTTTCCATCATACGTATGTCCTCAATAATGTCAGTCCATTGCTCTTGGTCAGGAAGAACTTCTGATCGCCATTTTTTTGTGATTGTTTTTTTTACATGCAATCAACAAGATTTTAACTAGATATCTGTCCTCAGCCTGTATAACATTGTCTCTTTTAAGATCACATAGGTACATCAAGTTACAGTTCATTGGTATATTATATCCTAATATCCTCTGTATTGTCACATGTATAGATTTCCAGAATGATGAGATTTTGCAGCATTTCCAAAACATATGCGAGTGGTCTGCATTTTGAGCCCCACATCCCCTCCAGCATATAGATTGGGTATTTGTATACTTTCCTTGAATCTGTGGTGTAATGAAAAAGCGAATCAGGTTTTTCCATCCAAATTCCCTCCATGTTCTTGAATTTGTTGACGTGTGTTGTGTTTTCCATATTTCCTGCCAGCTTTCTTCTGTTATGTTTAAATTGAGCTCTTTCTCCCATTTCTCCTTTATATAGTTACTTGAATGATTGTTTGCCATAAGTTTCTGATATAGCTTTGAAATAATTTTTGTTTTATTTCCTGTATATGAGCTTAAAATGAATTGTATAATCTCGCTCACATCTGTTTGGAGGTTATGCCTAATCTTCTTCATATAATAGTCTCTCATCTGCAGATATCTGAAGAATTCCGATCTTTCTAGTTTAAATTTTCTCCTGATGTTTACAAAGCTCCCGAGATCTTTTTTTCCGATATTGCCCCATGCTGTGATTCCCTTGTTCACCAGATTTTTGTATCCCCTATCTTGTTTTGCCGGTTCAAACTGACTGTCAAATGCTACCCATTTCAATAGTTTTATGTCTTCCTTTATATTATACTTTTGTACTATTTTATACCACAGTTCTAAAGTAAATTTAGTGATTGGGTCTATTTGTTTGATTTGCTTATATGCATCTTTATCTCCTATTATGCTTTGTACTGGGAGTCCCTCAATTTCCTTTTCCATTTCTTTCCATTTTGCCTCATATCCCTCGTCGCACCAACATATGATATATCTTATTTGTGCTGAGTAGTAATATTCTTTTAGACTCGGTAGGCCCATGCCTCCTTTCTCTTTTGGTAACTGGAGAGTTTTATATTTCACTCTTGGTTTTTTACCTCCCCAAACAAATCTCGATATCATCCTGTCCCACTTTGAGAATTGGGCATCTGGAATCTCTGTTGGTATAGCCTGGAAGAGGTAAAGTAATCTAGGTTGTATGCTGATTTTGACTGTCTCAATTTTTGAATTCAGATCCATATTTAAGATTGACCATCTATCAATATCTTTTTTTATTCCTTGTTCCAACCTATCATAGTTTGCTTTATAGATTTTGCTTAGATCTTTAGGTATGTTCACTCCAAGGTATTTTATTTCTTTTTGTTTCCAGTTTAGTTTGATCTTATCAGTTATCTGGCTTAGAGGGTTATAGTGGAATGTCAGTATTTGTGTTTTTGTTATGTTTATCTTGTATCCTGATAATTTTCCAAAATTTTCTATCAAGTTCATCATTTCCATTATTGATTCATCTGGTTGTTCAAGGTAAACTATAATATCGTCTGCAAATAGCCCAATCTTGTGTTCCGCCCCCTTTATTGTTACACCTTTTAATTTCTTATTTTGTCGTATCACTTGAGCCAGTGGCTCTATGAACAGAGCAAACAAGGTGGGCGATAAGCAGCATCCCTGCCTAGTTGATCTTTGTATATTTACTTTGTCTGTTAAGCTACCGTTTATCTTGATTCTTGCCACAGGTTCTTGATACAGCGTCCTTATGCATTGTACTGATTTTTCGTTAAATCCAAAGCGTTCCAGCACACTATATAGGAATTTCCAGTTAACCCTGTCAAATGCTTTTTCTGCGTCTAAACTCATTATTACTGCGCTTTTCTTTTCTTTATGTATTTGATTAATTATATGTATTGTTCTCCTGATATTGTCATGTGTTTGGCGTCCCTCTATGAAACCAGTTTGATCATCTTCTATCAATTCCGTCAAGAATGTCTTTATTCGTTTACATATAATTGTTGTATATATTTTATAATCCACATTTAATAAAGAGATTGGCCTATAGTTTCCGCATTGTTCTCTATCTTTCCCTGGCTTTAAAATGACTGAAATAATGGCTTCGTTCCATGATGGAGGTATTTTGTTGTTGTTCAACGTCCAATTAAATGACTTTAGGAGTTGTGGCGTGAGTTCTTCTATAAACAGTTTATAAAACTCAGATGGGTATCCATCACTACCTGGTGATTTACCATTTTTAAGTGACTTAATCACATCTCTAATCTCTTGTGTTGTTATTTCTGCTGTTAGCTTTTCATTTTGTTGATTTCCTATTGATGGCAAGTCCAATGTGCATAGAAATTTTTTAATATCTTTAGTATTTGTTTCTTCAGGTTGCGAGTATAGTTCTTGGTAGAAATTATGGAATATTTTTTCGATGTTTTCTGGGTTAACTGTGGTTTTATTTGTGGTGGGGTCTTTAATCTTATATACATTATTCATTGTTTGTTGTTTTCTTAACCGTTTTGCCAGCAGTTTTGTGGCTTTTGGTCCCGTTTCATAATATTTTTGCTTTAGATATCTATTTTTCCTTTCAATTTCATCCATTTGTGTTTCTTTTATCTTTATTTTTTCTTCTTTAATTTCTTGATATATTTTTGGGTCATTTGTGCTTTGATGTTTATGTTCTAATTCCCTCAGTCTCTCACATCTTTGTTCATATGCTTCCAGTTTAGTCTTATTTGCTTTTCCTGTTTCAACAATTAATTTACCTCTTAACACGGCTTTTAGTGCATCCCATAGTATTGTTGGGTCCACTTCTTCATTGTCATTCTCTTGGATATATTCATTTATGTTTACTTTTATTCTTTCTTTCATTTTATCATCATTTAACAGTCCTACATTAAGTTTCCATGTTGTTTGTCGTTTTCTATTGTTTAAATTTATTTCCATGTATATAGGATTATGATCTGATATTTCTGCCCCTCCAATCCAACAATTTCTCACCCTGTGTCTGTCATCTTCATTCATAAGGAAGTAATCTATTCTAGAGTGTACTTTATGGACTGCTGAATAATGTGTATAGTCTTTTTCGAGTGGGTGCAGGTCCCTCCATATGTCTACCATACCCATTTCTGCCAGTGAGGTTCTTATGAATTTTGTTACATGTTTTTTTGTCTTCTTAACACTTGTTGTATCAATTTCATGATCCATGACAGCATTTAAGTCTCCTCCACAAATTAGGACTCCTTCACTGTGTGTTGCTATGAGATCAAACAGATGTTGAAAAAAACCCTTGTCACTTTCTGGTGGGGCATAGATGCTCACTAATGTGATCTGCATTCCATCTATGCTACCCTTTATTATTACATACCTGCCTTCTTTATCCTGGATTTCCTGTTCACATTCAAATTGTATTTTATTTGAGATTAGTATCATAACCCCCCTTTTAGTTCCTCCCTTAAATGAACTGTAGTAGGAGTTCTTATAGCCAAATCTCTTTAGTTTCACATGTTCTGTCTTGCTCAAATGTGTCTCTTGCATAAATATAATTTCGGCTTTTTCTTTCTTGAATTTTCTTATTATTCTTTCCCTTTTAACAGGTGAGTTCAGACCATTCACGTTTAGTGTTATTATCTTAAGATTTTTACCCATAATCATGTTTTTCCATTTTTTTAACTTGTGCTCCTAGCCCCTTTAACAACAAAAATAACACATATTTATATAAAAACACATTAAAAAATCTCGACCTCCGTACTTTGGGCCTTTCTTCTGCCCACTGGTCCCTGTTGGTGGGTGGAGGGATTGTCCTCACCGAGTGTAGGGCCCTCCCTAGACCTGTATTTACTATCCAAGAAATAGTCATTAGTCTAGAAATGTCCAACAAATATCACTTAAACCTCTCCTAGCCGTCTGTTTCTCTTTTACCTTGTCTTCTTGGCCTTCATTTCTTCTGTGCCTTTCTTAATCTTTGTTATAATCTAGGCTTTCAGTTGAAAGCCTTGTAGTCTTTCCTGGGCCCGCTGCGCCACGTCTCCCCCCGTCTTTTGCCGTTCACTCGCCTCCACTCCGGCTGTCGTGATGCGTTCAGGGCCTCCGCTGCTCCTACCGTTTCCTCCGGCACGTACACCTCAAGGCCCCGCTCCATCATGTCCTGCGCTGCCTCTCTGGCTGTGTTGTAGGTTCTTACGCCGTTCTCCCAATGAATCCTCATCTTCGTTAGCGGCGTTTGGAATCTAATTTTTTTTTCTTTCAGCGTTTTTTTAATGTTGGCATATTTCTTCCGCTGCTGCACAATTTCCGCCGGGTAGTCATGATCAAAGAATATCTGCTTGTCGCCGATTCGTATCTTTTTTTCCACGCTCGTGTCAGGATTCTTTCCTTTACATCATATTTCAGAAAGTTTACCACAACTGACCTGGGTGTAGAGCGTGGGTTCGGGTTCTGTGCCGAGGCTCTGTGCGCTCGTTGAATCTGCAGATCCGCTTCGCTGGGCAGTTCCAGCTCTTTTTTTAAGAACTGATCCATGAATTTCGTCATCGAGTTGCCTTCAATGCCCTCCGGGATCCCGAAGATGCGTATATTGCCCCGTCTGGACCTGCTCTCCAAGTCGGTTACTTTCTCCTGCATCCTCTGCATTTGTGCTGTCAGGGTCTGCAGCTGTTCGCTTGCCTCGCTATTCCAATCTTCCAGCTCTGATATTCGGGCCTGCGCTTCTGTCATACACGCCCGCTGGGAGCGCAGCTCCTCCATGTTTTCTGCTAGCTTGCGCTCCATTTCTCTTCGGAGGCCCATAATTTCTTCCTTAATCTCTTTTTTCAGCTCCTCCTTAAGAGCCGCTAAATCCTGTTGTAGCTGCCGTTTGAAGTCTCTCAACTCTTTACCCAAACTGGCGATGCCAGTGTTCATGGTATCGAGTTTTGTGTCTTCCATTTTCTCTGCTGCGGTCACCTCGTTTTTTTGGGCCCCGTGTTCAGCGGTTTCTCCTGCGTTGTTGAAGAGGAATTCTTTAATTTTACTCTGCTTTTGTCCTTGTGCCCGGCTCCTTCGTGTTTTCATCCCTTAGTTTATTGATCCGCTTATGTCGAGTTGGCCATTTACCGATGATTTTTAATCCGGCTAGGGAGAGCTCTCTGTTTAAGCGTTATGTCTCTCCGCCATCTTCCCGGAAGTCCGCCCAGTCTCTTTCTTATGGTGGAGTCATGAACACTGACCTTAACTGAGGCAAGTGAGGCCAGCAATTCTTTGGATGTTGTTGTGGGGTTGTGGTAATTTTGGTCAGTTGACCACTCCTGGGAAGGTTCACCACTGTTCCATGTTTTTTTCATTTGTGGACAATGGCTCTCACTGTGGTTTGCTGGAGCTTTAGAAATGGCTAGAAAATTGAACTCAGCTTTCAAAGATGTGATAAACCACAGTTAACTTGTTTCAACAGGGGGGCAATCACTTTTCACACAGGGCCAAGTAGGTTTGGATTTTTTATTTTTTTTTACCCTTAATAATAAACACCTTCAAAACCTTTTAAAAATTGCATTTTGTGTTTACTTGTGTTATCATTGTCTAATATTTAAATTTGTTTGATGATCAGAAACATTTAAGTGTGGCAAACATGCAAAAAAAATGAGAAATCAGGAAGGGGGCAAACACTTTTTCCACACCACTGTATATATAGGGAACCGATAATGAACTAACTTAGGACAGCTGGTACTAATTAGGAGATAACAGGGGCACAGCTACAAACATGACGGGCAGGACTGTGCAGATAATGGAAACTGGGAGAAGCACAGAGGTCACACAATGCAAGTAATAATCATAATGAACCAAATCAGGGGAAAAAACATAACTGAACAAAGAGCTGAGGATAACCCGACAAACTAAGGATAACAGAATTGTGCAAACATTTTAAAAAAATAACAGGAAGCAAGGACAGAATGTCCAGATCATAACTATGCAATCCCCTTAGGGGTGGATTCCAGACACTCAAAAATAAACCAAAAAAAACACCCCAATCGGGTGAGAGGGGGGAGAAAAAGGTACGGCAGGGCAAAAGCAAGGAAATAAACAACAGAAAAGTGTTCATCAGGTGGTCAGCGAAAGACTGCCACCAGGTGGAATATGGCACGTCTGGTGGCCGACTGTTGTAACTCCTCCTCCTCTCCCTTGCTCTCAGCTGTGGCTTGGAAGGCTCTTTGTCCTGGCTCGGCTGTACGATTCATTAGCGGCTCCACCCGCTCTGCTTCTGTCACCACAGTCTCCCAGTTGTTTGCTGCATTAATCTGTACATGGTCCTGGAGTCGGGCCGGGAGGAGACCTTGGATGACGTTCCGGAGGGCGAGCTTCTCCACTACCTCCGGTTTGAAGTCCGGGTAGCTGAGCCGTGTTAGCAGCCGTATGTCCGCTGCGTAGGCTCCTAGTCTCTCCTGGCTGCCTTGACGGTGGTTGGCCAGCTGTTCCTGGGCGTGCTCAGCATTGTCCGTTCTCCCAAACCGTCTCTGGAGCGCTCCCTGTAGCGCTGGCCAGCCGCGGCGCTCCTTGGGCCGGAGGTCAGACAGCGTGCAGAGGGCTCTCCCTTCCAAGGCCAGCGCGACCTGCACGGTGGTTTCTTGTGGTGGCCAGCCGTTCAGTGAGGCGGCCAGCTCGACTTGGACCAGGTAGTCATCCAGCGGGGTCTCGCCGTTGAAGCGGGGAATGTTGGCCCGCTGCCGGATGGATGGGCCGGTCGCCTCCTCATCGATCGCCGCCCCCGGTCGCAGTGGAATCGCCAGCAGGGAGCGGGGCTGGTTTGCTCTGCTCAGCCCGCCCTGCCTTGAAAAAGGCAGAAGGCGGGGCATGCTGGTCCCGTCAGGTCCGCTGCCTCGTTCGTCCCGGCGAGCGGCTCCGGGGGTCAGTGTCGCAGCTCCGTTGTCCATCGCCAGCTAAGCGATGAGTCGCTCCAGCTGCTGGATCTCTGTTCTGATCCTGGCTTCCAATTGTTCCATGGATCCCACTTCTGACACCAGTGTGACGTAGGCGAAGTTCACACAAAGAAGAGGAGCAGATGGTTGCGACACAAGAGGCTTTGTTCAAACACACACTGAGCACAGACAGGAGGGGGGGGGGTCATTCTTCCAGACCCCCATTTCAATCATGGTTACGCAACACATGATACATCTTGCCTATAACACTGCTGGGTCATTATAACTGCGTTATAATGACACAGCAGCATAATAACTCAGTAATAACATTTAAGCACATACACGAAAATCATGTCCTCTGCTGGTAAAGCATGCTGGGAAAATCCCCGCCCCCTTAACACAGCCCCAATGTTACACTATGAATTGTGTGTGTTTTGCACTTTTGTAAGGGGGAGGGGAATGATGTGTAGTGAATGTTGTGTGTTGTGTATTTGGCCCTCGAGGCTTGCCGTAGCCGCCCTGTGGTGTGACGTCAGGTGGGCTGCGGCCAGAGTCTATAGTTCTGTGTGTGTTTAATAAAGTCAGTTTGCTGCATGGTAGAAGACCCACTCCAACCATCATTTCCATACATAACAGTATGTCTTTTAAATCCCAATATAAACGATAATTTCATATGAAGCGACAGACCTTTATATCGTGTTACTCGATAAACACTCTGTTGTCGTATCGCACAGCCCCATTTTGTAATAATAGACAAATAGATTTGTGACTTCCTTCACCAGTTCCTATGTTTATACCTGTTGTACCCAGCTCCAAACTTATAAGTAAAAAAGAAAAAAATCTAAAAAAGGTTTTCTTTTTTCTAAGAAAAAAAAAAGCCATAACTTTGCAAGAAAGTCATAAATTTACAAGAAAATTTTGAAACTAGACAAACTTGCAAACTGGAGTGGTTGTGGGTCCAAGCCCCGGCCAAGTCATACCAGTGACCTCAGAAAGATGTTATTTCCTGCCTTCTAGCTTGGTGTTCAGCTTATTAGAATGGGGGAAGGAAAGTTGGTTACCCAGCCAGCGTACTTCCTGTGCTGGTCCCAAGCCCGGATAAATGGGGAGGGTTGTGTCAGGAAGGGCGTGCGGTGTGAAAATACAACTGACACGTGGACCATCACCATATCAGGTGATGATGCGCTGTGGCGACGCTGAAAGGGAGCAGCCGAAAAACGATAAAAAGTGAAAAATTAAAGAGTAAAAATCAGATTATTTGGAGAATAAAATAATGGGACAAAAGCAGTGAATTTTTATCATCCTTTGTTACCTTCAGCATCGTATCAGACGTCAGAGGAGGAGGCTTGAAGGTCAAAAAGAAGATGAGACAAAAACAGACTGATAAAATATGAATGTGATTATTGCAGGCAGAGAAAACATGTGACACACCCAAAACCAGTCAGACCTGCAGGGTAGAGCGTCAACACACACCTGCTGACAGAAACAAGAGCCGCTTCTCCTAAATCATGTGACTTCAGCAGCTCACCTGATTGGTCAGACAGTGGCTTTTTTTTTTTTTTTTTTTTGTACAGTCAGATAAACCAAATTCACTTTTAATGAGGGTCAGAAAGAAGATCGTGAGTAAACCAGGGGCTGGACATTGTTTTTTAATTAAAAAATTGCAACCTAAATAGACTATTTTCATGCCTATAGATAAGGTTTCTAATTTACCAGAGAAAAGGCAAAGGCAGGAAAAAGGCTCATTTATGAAACACCTGTGAACTGGTACTAATGCAATAAATCCACCTCTTTGTTGATGCAACTTATACATGATCTAAAATTAATTCCAAATATTAAGTTTATTCCAGAAAGGAAGAATGTGTGACGATGGGATGTCACCACTGTATGTCTGGTTATATTGTGTGATTATGTTGTGTCCGTATTGTTGTAATGTTAGTATGATTGTTTGTTAAGATGCACGTAATGGTTTAGGATTTGTCTTGGTTAATTTGAATACCCTGGGAGATAATTAGTATGATTAAGAATCTGGTAAAATAATTGTTAAAGAAAATTTACTTCCATATAGATTTGCTCTGGAAATCATGTACAGTTTCTTCTCTGCTGGCTACACTTTTACTTTTTTTTTACATCTATTTTATCATTTAAGAATAAAAGTTTCAATTTATCTCTTAATAAAATGATAGATAAGCGTGCACAGTATTTTAAAATTCAAACAGCTATATTGTTTTGCAGCTCATCAGACCACATCAATATCCCTGAAAGTGAAACAAACACTTGAGAGTCTAATGGGTCTGGTTCAGTGTTCCATGTGGGAATTGGACTTCAGGCTTATTCAGACACGACATTAAGCTGAAGAAGGTCACTGTTAGATCCATAATTAGGGCAATAATGAGTAGAGAGTAACTACTGTTTATGGAGCTTTATTACAAATACTGCTTACAATACCCTCAGGCGTTCGGCAATCTCCAACAAGCCAGGTGTCCCACGACGAAAGAGGACTAGCCTCTTCCACCCACATCCTTTATACCTGGAGTGGCGTCACCACTGGAAACTGGCAGTTAACCACCCCTGCTCATTCGACGTTCATCCCGGCCGCCATCTTACTAATACGCTCTATTTCTAGACAAAACATTTCCCCCCCTTCAAAAAACCGTCATGCGTACAGATAACCCACCCAAATTTATCTCCCGACACACTCTCTAAACATAAAAAAAATATGTACAAAAAGAAGCAAACTGCCTATTCATTCACACAACTAAGGCTGGGGGTCCGGGTAGACTGCCAGCACCCCTTACATGGCTAGGCGGGTTATTCTGCCACCATATCTAAAACAGTCCAACATCAAAGGCCGTGATTCTAAACAAAATAATCGCGTCAAACAGCTCCACATGAACATAAAGAACAATAATCACTACAAACACAACACCTAGTAACAACACCACTGGTGGCCCCCACCCCAACACACCCACCCCACACCTGGGCACACAGTATAAAACAATATGTGTTGGGTATCTCAAATAAGCAATAAAATCATATTTACAGGATCATAATTTAGCAGGGTAATCTTCAAAGCACATACTACCAAGACACTCGGAGGAAATTTACTCCCGTACCTCCAAAAGCACAAATTATCAATCACCAAAACTAAATAATTTTTATCATATTTTACAGTTACTCCATTCTTTTCTATTTTTCTCTCAAACTCAAATTCAAGTGTATTCCGAAATAACCTATAAACCACATCACCTTCACAAAATTCACAGACTGTATTCAATTATTAAAAGTATCTTTGACCATTAAAACTTTACCTACATACAAATGCACGTGTTATAAAATTTAACTCACAAAATTTCTGTTTTTTTTTTTTTTTCAGTCAATAATATCCGGGGCACAGATACAGTAGCGTTCAACTATTTACAGCAGGACCTGGGTCAAACCAAAACACTCACAATTAAAACACCCTCAGTCCTTTGATGGGTCCCTCTCTAAGTGTCTCCGTCTCTTGACCTCTGGGCTCTCGCTGCACCGTCTCTTCTTCTCCACTACGCAGCACAGCTCGTTTGGATTCCTCCAGGTCTTGTCGGACCGGCCTAGATACCCAACACTCTGGGCAGCCTCCACCTGGAACCCCCTCTGATCGTCATGCCGCTCACATGACCTGTTATCTCCTCTCATCCGGGCCTCGACCCTGGGCCAAACCTCATCTCCAACCCGCAGGGAAGCCCTTTTCTTCTTATCAGGATCACTCTGGTTCCGACCGGCCTCTTTCACCGATCCAGATGACATGTGGGTCCGGTTCGCCGTTCTCTTGGCAGGCCGTATATTGTGAGCGCTTCAAAACCGCGCTCTTAGGTCTCACCCCCTCAATCTCCAATGTGGGCACCTCGCCTTATGGGCCACCCCAGGGGTCCCAGCGTGCCGTCCAGTTCCCACATCTAGGGCAACGTGGCAACCAGCATTGGGTCCGTCGCGTGGCGGCATCATGTGGCGCCAAACGTGCTCTCCACCTGTGGTATCCAGCCAGTCTGAGTCCCACACCTCCTTACTCTCCACCACCAGAGCTGGTTGGCCCCAAAGTCCACACCCCGACAGCTCCTCACCAGTCATATTTGCTATCGAGAACCCCAGGCCAAAAAATAGGTTGCACCCCATGATGTTTGTACCCGCAGCGGTGACATAAATGCAGGCCTTGGGTACCACGACAGACTTGTACCATGCTTCCATTTCCACAAATCCCAAAAACGGCCAATCTGTTCCACCTATAGCCAAAATAGGGGCTCTCCTGCCTCCTGATCTGTTGGTGTGGAAATAGACTTTTCATGGTCGCCAGGTTCAATACAGAGATGACAGCTCCCATATCCACCAATAGAGGAAAGTCAATGTCATCCAGCGCTACTTCACAGCCGATCCGTCCCGTGGTCTCGGGGGATGCGGTGTGGACGATCGTGGAAGCCTTCTACCAGGGACCCTGCTCACGCTGCGAGTCCCTACGCTCAAAGTTTGTGCACGCCCTGGCAAAGTGGTTCAGCAGACCACACTTCCCACAACACTTGCCCTTCGGCGGACATATCCTGGACTTATAGTGGTGACTTGGGGACCAACAGCCATAACAACACGGCGTACCTGGGGCTGACCTAACTTTCACCACGGAGGCATATTTGACCTCTCCGCTGTCTTCGTCCTCAGGGTCCAATGACAGTGCCTTAACGCAAGGCTCACCTTGGGTTGAAGCGGCCCCCTCACTCAGGCCTCTCGCAATTGTCTGTGCTGCCTCAAATTGCTGAGCGAGCTCGATAGCTGTGGCCAATGTCAGCTCATCTGGATGGGTCAAAAGCCTGGACTGGGCTGCTGGACAGCGAATGTGTTCTGCTAACTGGTCCCATATCATCTTATCCTCCAGGTTTCTGAACTTGCATTCTCTCGCCAGCTCCCGGAGGTCTGCAAGAAATCTTTTCACAGGTTCCCCCATCCGCTGGTGGTGCTGTCAAAACTGAATGCGCCGGACAGTGACGTTTTCCGGGGCGCAAAAGTAGCACGCCTTTAACTCCACCACCTCATCAAAACTATCAGCTCCTCCAAGGTTTTCCAAGATTCTTTGCCCCTCCATGTCCAAATTATGAACCAAAACAGCCCTCGTGCAAAGCTTCTCAAGTTTACTGAGGCTCAGCACAACTAGATAATTTGTGAATGCGGCAAACCACCGAGACCAAGGCACAGGTGGCTCTCCCAGGGTTTCAGAAAATGGTCACAAACTGGCAACGGATCTTGCCATAACTGCTTTTACCTCGTCACCAAATGTTACAGTAGATCCATAATTAGGGCAATAACGAGTAGAGAGTAACTTTATGGAGCTTTATTACAAATACTATTTACAATACCCCCAGGCATTTGGCACTCTCTGACAAGCCTGGTGTCCCACAATGAAAGAGGACTAGCCTCTTCCACCCACATCCTTTATACCTGGAGTGGCGTCACCACCAGAAACCGGCAGTTAACCACGCCTGCTCATTCCCCATCCAACCCGGCCGCCATCTTACTAATACCCTCTATTTCCATACATAACAGTCACCTTGTTTTTTGTTATTTAACTGAGATTCTGGGAACAGACAGAGATGGAGAGGCAATTAGAATCACGAGAAGGCCTCTTTTTTCTTTTTAAAAATAACAGGATTAAGTCGTAGAATTTAGGGGTTGGGCTCAAATTACACATTGTTGCACACTCTTGTACAGTAGGAGGCGGTATGCACCTTTCAGTTGCTTGCTATCCGCCAGTAACCCAGAGAAGAAGAAGAAGAAGAAGAAGAAGACGTTGCCGCGTCTTTGTTTGTCTCTGAGAAGATCCAGCCGAGTCCATCAGGTTTTTCTTTCCAAACACCGGTGAATCCAACATGTCTGACCTCCAGCTTTCACTCTGACCATGCTGACTCAGCACAGTCTCACTGGATCCAGTAGAAATTTGATCACTGGGACACAGACAAACTGGAAACATGGAGCTCAACTTTTGTCCCTTTTCCACTAGTACCCAGTCAGCCCTACACGGTTTTGCACGGTTCGGTACGGTTTTGTTTCCATTATGGCAGAGTCCTGTTTGGGGTGGGTGGCAGCGCCACACTCCCGAGACGTAAAACATGCGACACAAGAAAAACACAAGATGGCGGCTTACAAGGCGACTGCTCGGTGTCTGCTCGGTCTCTGACTTTTGTCAGAGTAAAGGCAAAAAATGAGAGCCAGACAAGGGTACAGGCAGCAAGACCAAACACTCTGGAAAAGTACTGAAGCATTTAGGAAGCCATAGACCCGAAGACATGAGGATATAAACCAGATCACATATGATGGTAAACTAATGAGCGCTAATGCTAGTTTGCTTTCAGTCCGCCATACTACATTGTAATGTCTGCAAGTTATCGCTATTAGGTACTAAAATATGTATGCTGTGTGTGTTTCAGATTGCTCTCTTGTGGCAAAATTACCGCTTTAAAGCGTGGGTCTGGGCGTTCAACACAGCCTCTCACTGATGTCACCCAGCTTCCCAAATGCTCAGTGGTTACAGAATTTCAGAATGTCTGTAGAAACGTTTAGCTTCCTGTGCAACAAATTGCTCTGATCTGTGTGAAAATCAAGGAGAGACTATTGAGTTATCATGGGATGTAGCTGCTCCAGCTGCACTGAATCTGTGGTGGTGTCCTGGCAAAAGATGATCTGCTGCCAAAACTTGATCGCCATATTGTAGTTATGGAGTTATATTAGCCATAAAAATATATATTTCAACAGGTAAACAGTACTGAGTTAGGTATAATAAGATATATTTAACAAATATGATGCATTTTAAGCCAAAACAAACCTGATCTAGGATTAAAAGTAATAAAAATAATACAGTTACATGGAAAATACTTGGATTCACTGGACATATTTATGTAGATACTGTATAAATATATATTATCTGCATCAACAATGCACTATACATGTATTCATTTAGTATTGTACTGGGAATTTTGACAATAAACCTTTGGAATTTTTGCAGATGTGTCTCTACTTTTGCTTTATGTGTGAAGGTTACCACCAAGTGACACAAATTAAATACTAAAAGATTGGAAAAGCTGTCTAAGAACAATCCAGCAGTTTGAGAAATCACTTTTGGTTTGGTGTAAGTCTGTCAACAGAATTATGAACCATACAGCAGTTTGTGTTAAAATGTTAAATCCCATTAAACTCTAACCCAGGGGTGTCCAATCATGTGCCATGGAGGGCCAAGACCCTGCAGGTTCTCTCTTCTACCCAGTCTCTTCAGCAGGTGTTCTCACTGATCAGCAGTCAGTGGAAGAAATTCGGTGGAATCTGCTGTTGAAGACACTGGTTGGAGGTAAAGCCTGCAGGGTCTTGGCCCTCCATGGCACATGATTGGACACCCCTGCCCTAACCCATTATTAGAAAATCCAGATGCTAATATGGCCCAGAATTCCTCCATATACTGGTACTATCACTAAAGTGTGCAGGGTCTTCTGCACTGGCACATCCAGCAATACAGTCTTCAGTAAATAAAATAATTGTTTTTGGTTACTTTTTCTTAAAAATGAGCCATTATCTTCAACATCACATAAATGGTTTTTACAGCTGACTCTTTTCACACCAGTGTCTTAACAGACAAAATAGAAAATCATGATGTCAACACAAGCTTTTTTTTTTTTTTTTTTTTTAACTTTTTCTTAACCCCTTAGCATTACTGCCAATTTTCCAGGGTGGAAAAGTAGAATTTTGGTTATGAAAAAATCTTTCATTGTTTACCATTACACACAGATTGTCATGGTCTGGTCTGCTCGTCATTCCCAGCTGCGCGCACACCTGGTCCTCATTACGCCTGGCCTATATCTTCCGTGCTGCCCGTCACGGCGGTGTGGAGATGTCTCTCAGTGCTCCTGACGAGCTCATCGCCAGTTCCTCCTGTCTACCGAAGTTCCAGTCAAAGCCTGCTTCATCGATGCCAGAGAATCCCTCCAGCTGGCCACGTAAGCTCACCAATTCCTACTCACCTTTGTCTTCAGATCCCCTGCGCACAGGTGGAGTCTGTGGCGGCGGAATCCTCTTCCTATCCTTCCGGCAGCAGATTTTCCCTGCACTCCCTCCTCACCAACTCCACTTGGACACCCACGGAAGGGCACTGTCTCCCTGGCTGCAGTCACCATGATGAACCTAAGCCGCTACCATCTGTTCCCACAGTAAGCACAGTGTAACTGTTTACCTCCAGCCACGACTTCCAGTAATTCCCTTTCTCTGTGTGTTCCTAGGGTTGCCAGGCCGTATGGTGTCCTGCTCTGTCTCCGACAGTTCCAGCCTACACTCACACGCACCAACACCATACTTATTGTTAATAAACTTAATTGTATCAATTCTGAGTCCGTGTCTTGTCACTGGGTCACGTAACCAGGTCAGTACATCTCCACCAGAACAACCCAGCAGAGAGTGCTTTGGTGCACCGGGTTAGCAACATGGAGATCAGAATTGATCAATGAGCTTATCAGCAGCAGTCCATTCTCACCCAATTAGCCCAAGTCACAGACCGGTTAGACCAGCTAACTAGCTCCCAGGCTTTACCTTCTCTCAGCAGCTCCTCAGCTCCCGCTAGCTCTCCAGCTAAAAAGCCCAGGCTAGGACCTCTGGTTCGCCTTACTCTGGTTCCTACCCCCAACCGTTTTAGCGGAAAACTTGGAGAGGCCCGGGGGTTCGTCATGCAGTGCAAGGTAGTGTTCCAGTGGGTACCTGAGGACTTTTCCTCGGACCACAGTAAGATCGGGTATGTTATCAACCTGTTGGGGGGGAAGAGCGCTAGCATGGGCATATGCAGTTATGGCTAGAGCTAATTATGCTAGTCTGACCTTTTGCCAGTTTATCCAGGAATTTAGCAAAGTGTTTGATCACTCAGACCGAGATAGCATTCTCACCACTCGGTTATTGAACTTGAGACAGGGGACTAAGGCTGTGGCAGATTATGCTGTGGATTTCCGGGTAGCGGCTACTGAAGTGGGGTGGGAAGACACTGCCCTCTGTAACATTTTCATTAGGACTCTTAGCCCTAGCCTTCAGGATGAGGTAGCCCCTCTAGTGAAGCCGTCTAGGCTCTCTGAGTTAATTTTTCTTGCCATTAGCCTAGATAATAGACAGAGAGCGGGCGGCTGAATGTCAGACCTATGGTTGCTCAGGGAATCAACTTCATTTGGATTGTGCCTTTATTGCGGGAGCGAGGAGCATGAGGTCTCGTGTTGTCAGCTTCGGCCAAAAGGGGGAGTCTGTGCGTCACAGTAGGGGGACTCATGGACTCACCTCAGCCTAATCCCCTATGCAGACTTCTTCTCCCTATCCGCCTCATACATAAACACACTGAGATTCCTACACAGGCATTAATCGACTTTGGGGCAGAGCAGAGTTTTATCCCTAAGGACCTGGCAACCCGTTTGGGGCTTCCTTGCATTTCCCTTAAGACTCCGCTACAGCTGATAGTACTCTCCAAGGCCCCCATTGCCATTGTGTCCCAGCGCACCACCCCAGTATCCATCATTGTGTCTGGTAACCATCAGGAGGAGCTTCAGTTTTTTGTGCTGCCGATCGCTTTCTCTCCTGTCATCCTTGGGTTCCCCTGGTTACATCTCCAAAATCCGACCATTGACTGGCGCTCAGGGAGTATCAGATCATGGAGTTCATTTTGCCTCAGTGCCTGTCTCCAGTCAGCCGCATGCTCGCCATCCTTGCCCTTGGGGGTTCCCTCCGTCCCGCCCCTTGACCTGGCTAAAGTTCCCCCTGAATGTCATGACATTGGAGCCATTTCTAGTAAGGCCCAGGCCCTATCTCCCCCCCCCCCCACCGTCCGTATGACTGAGCCATAAATCTCTGCCCGGGGGATCCACTTCCATCTAGGCGGCTATATAGTCTGTTGCCGCCGGAGCGGGCAGCTATGGAGGCCTACATCAAGGAATCTCTGAGGTCAGGCATCATCCGCCCGTCTCCTCGGCGGTGGGGGCTGGGGTTTTTTTTGTAAGTAAGAAGGACGGTTCGCTAAGACCATGCATTGATTTCAGGGAATTAAACAATATCACCATCAAGGATAAATACTCGCTCCCCTTGCTTAATTCTGCATTTGACTCTCTCCAGGGGGCATCTTGGTTCACAAAGCTGGATCTACACAATGCCTACCATCTGGTGCAGATCCGCAAGGGTGACGAAATGAAGACAGGTTTTCGCATTCCCAGTGGTCATTTCCAGTACCTGGTAATGCCTTTTGGATTAACCAGTGCGCCCGCTATGTTCCAACGATTGATCAATGATGTTCTGAGAGACTTTCTGGGGGTATTCATGTTTGTGTACCTGGATGACATCTTGATCTTTTCCCAGTCTCTAGAGAAACACCGGGTGCATGTCAGATGAGTATTGCAGCGGCTATTGGAGAACCAGTTGTTTATCAAGGCGGAGAAATATGAGTTTCATGCTTCCAAAATGTCTTTTTTGGGTTTCATTATCTCGCATAAGGAAATTATCCCGGACTCTGGCAAGATCAAGGCAGTGGTGGAATGGCCGGTTCCATCCTCCAGAAAAGAGCTCCAGCAGTTCCTGGGGTTTGCTAATTTCTACCGCCAGTTCATCAGGAACTACAGCAGTTTGGCTCTCCCCTTGAAGCGTCTCACATCTACGAATGTCCCCTTCCGGTGGACTGAGGAGGCGGCTGCAGCCTTTATGGATCCTAAGAAACAGTTCTCCGAGTCTCCCATCTTGGTGCAGGTGGATCCTATTCTGCAATGTCTGGTGGAGGTGGACGCTTCGGATTCTGGTGTGGGGGCTGTCCTGTCTCAGCATTCCCTGGTGGATGGCAAGGTCCAACCGTGTGCTTTCTTCTCTCGGCGGCTGTCCCCTGCGGAGCGGAATTATAGCATCGGTGACAGGGAGCTGGTGGCGGTTAAACTGGCCCTGGAGGAGTGGTGCCATTTGCTGGAGAGGTCCTCTCAGCAGTTCGTGGTTTGGACGGATCATAGGAACTTGGAGTATCTCCGGACGGCCAAGCGCTAGAATGCCCGCCAGGCCCACTGATCCTTGTTTTTTGGTTGGTTTGACTTCACCATCACATACCATCCTGGGTCCAAAAATACCAAGCTGGACGCCCTCTCCAGGCAATTCGCCACGAATCCAGTAGAGCCTGAAGATCATCCCGTCCTTCCTGCCTCCTGTGTTGTGGGCGCCTTCTCATGGGGGTTTAAGGAGAAGGTTAGGAGGGCTCAAGAGACGGAGGTGGACCCGGGTGGGGGCCAACGGGTAATATGTTTATTCCATCGGCTGTCCGGGGTGATGTCATTCACTGGGCTCACTCCTCCAAGTTTGCCTGCCATCCAGGGAGGCGACACATGGAGGAGCTGTTGCAATGTTCTTTCTGGTGGCCCTCTCTGCAGAAGGACGTCGGGGAATACGTCCGTGCCTGTCCCCAGTGTGCCACTGGTAAGTCCCCATTGTTCCCGCCAGCTGGGCTGCTCCACCCCCTCCCTGTTCCTGGCAGGCTCTGATCTCATGTGGCCTTGGACTTTGTCACCAGCCTCCCTCCTTCCAACAACCACATGGTAGTGCTCACCTTGGTGGACAGATTCTCTAAGGTGGCCCATTTTGTTTCCCTTCCGGGGCTGCCTACTCCTAAGGAGACAGCTGACCTATTGGTCCAACACATAGTGAGGCTACACGGGATCTCCATGGACATCGTCTCTGATCGGGGTCCTCAATTTATCTCTCAGGTCTGGAGGTCATTTTGTCATGCCCTTTGGGCCACTGTCAGCCTGTCAGCCGGGTACCAACTGCAATCTAATGGTCAGTGTGAATGGGCCAACCAGGAGTTGGAGGTGGCGCTGCAGTGCGTGGTTTCGACCAACTCGGCCTCCTGGAGCTCATACCTGTCCTGGATTGAGTATGCCCATAACTCGACTGTGTCCTCTGCCATTGGTATGTCCCCTTTTCAGGCTTCACTTGGGTATTCTCCTCCTTTATTTCCCAAAGAAGAGGGTGACATCGCCGTACCATCAGTCCGGGCGCATCTGAGACACTGTCGACGTCTGTGGAGGGCAACCCGGACCGCACTGCTTCGCACGGCTGAACACAACGCTTCAGTGGCCAACCGCCACCGGACCCCAGCCCCCTCATACCAGGTGGGCCAGCAGGTTTGGCTTTCTACTAAGAACATCAATGTGAAGGGTGAGCGCAGGAAGATGACACAGCATTTTATTGGGCCTTCTTCCATCTCCCGCATCATCAACCCTGGGTCTGTGCAGCTCGATCTCCCCCCCTCCGCATATGTCCCACATTTCATGTCTCTCAAATTAAGCCTGTGTTTTCCAGCCCCCTGTGTCCTCCTCCCAGGTCTCCACCTTGTCCGAGGATGATCGACGGCAGCCCGGCATGGGGAGTGACTGCTATCCTGGACGTCCGCTGCCGGGGCTGCAGTCTACAATACCTGGTGGACTGGGAGGGCTAGGGGCTGGAGTCCAGGTCCTGGGTGTGTCCTGCCCCTGTGCTTGATAAAGACCTCAACAGGGAGCTCCATTGGATGCATCCAGGTAGGCTGGGATGATCGCCAAGAGGCGCTCATTGGGGGGGGGTTACTGTCATGCTCTGGTCTGCTCGTCATTCCCAGCTGCGTGCACACCTGGTCCTCATTACGCCTGGCCTATATCTTCCGCGCTGCCCGTCATGGTGGTGCGGAGATGTCTCTCAGTGCTCCTGACGAACTCATCGCCAGCTCCTCCTGTCTACCAAAGTTCCAGCCAAAGCCTGCTTCATCGTCGCCGGAGAATCCCTCCAGCTGGCCATGTAAGCTCACCAATTCCTACTCCCCTTTGTCTTCAGATCCAATGTGCACAGGCGGAGTCCATGGTGGCGGAATCCTCCTCCTGTCTTCCTGGCGGCAGATTTTCCCCGCACTCCCTCCTCACCAACTCCACTTGGACACTCACCTGCCGGAGTCGCACCACCCACGGAAGGGCACTGTCTCCCTGGCTGCAGTCACCATGCTTAACCTGAGCCGCTACCATCTGCTCCCACAGTAAGCATAGTGCAACTGTTTACCTCCAGCCGTGACTTCCAGTAATCCCCTTTCTCTGTGTGTTCCTAGGGTTGCCAGGCCATACAGTGTCCCGCTCTGTCTCCGGCAGTTCCAGCCTACACTCACACGCACCAACACCATACTTGTTGTTCATAAACTTAATTGTATCAATTCTGAGTCCATGTCTTGTCACTGGGTCATGTAACCATGTCACAGATAACATGGAAACATAGCACAGCTGGATTACCAAAATGTATCTAAATATTTTTTAACTACAATGTCATGATTCACTGCATCACAAGATTTTGTTGGTCCAAAACTGCTCCCACAACCTGACCTTGATCTACAGACTTTCATAGGATGTTTAAGTAATTAGACTCCATAATATACTCCAGTAAAACTGTCTAGCAACCCTTTTTTTCTAAAACTTTGGAGAAAATTGGTAATGTACAACAGACACATAACCTGATTTACAGCTGAATTTGGTCAGAAGAGAGGATGTGTATGTAATTATTGACTCTTTTCCCACCAGTGTCAGACAAAACACATGATGCAAACACAGTCACTGGTTTATTACAAGTATCAGCACAATTACAAACTCTTTTGTTTCGTATGTACACAAGTTAAAAAAAAACAAAACACTGGGAGTGGGGAGACAGGTTTACACATGCCGGCCAGTCATCGCGTTCACAAGCTTGCCCAGTTCAGCCAGGAAAGCTTGATTGAAGGCAGCAGTTTGTCATCTCTCCCCTTCGGAAGGCGACTTCTTGCTCCCTTGCTTCATGTGCGTCATCGGCAAGCCGGTTGATGACCTACATGTGCTGGGCAAGTGCTTCACAGTGCTGTTCCAGCTGCCGTTCATGGAGCCACACCTCGTCACCATGAATCTGGGCAAACACAGCGGAATCAGCAGAGTTGTCTACTAGTGAGTTAGCTGCTAGTGCTCCTTGCGAACACTCGTTAGCCTGGAGAGAACGGCGTTGTTATTGCTGGAAAAAGTGAGCTTGCCACCCATAGGATAAATAAGCGAAAAGATGCACAATATCACAAAACACTCACCATCCATGGTTTGTAACAATGATGTGTCAACTCCAATCTCCCTGCCATTGCAAAGCCAATCTGCGAACTTGTGAAGCCATCTCTACCGTATTCTCCGAAGCCATCTCTACCGTGTTTACTCGCTGAAGAATTTTTTGCAAATGGCAGTTGTATATTCTGCAGAAGACGGTGCCCTCATGACATTACGCCCTGACCAATGAGTGGCCTGCAGGCTGTTGATGTCACATTTTCAGCTCGACTCAGCATGGTTGGAACCCGACTGGAGTAGGTACGAAAAAAGTACCTGGTACCAGGTACTAATGGAAAACCCTACAAACCGAGTAGAGTCGAGGCAAGTAGGGCTGAGTGGGTACTAGTGGAAAATGGGCTTAAAGCACTTTGCCGCTGCTGCAGCAGCATTCAATTGGTGTCAGACATTACAGTTGTGAAGGAAAAAAAAAACAGTTTATTGTAATTGCAATACTGCTGCTGCACGAGGCTACTGTGAGACTGACCGAGACTGCCTGTGATTGCTTTGGGATGGAAGGGGACGGGAGAGCCTCACGGTACTGCCCACTGCTGGTTGAGGATGATAACTGCAGAGCAATTTTCACATCAGTGTCCAAAACACCAGGAAAAGTCGTGAGATTTGTCGCTAGTCGCGTTTGACAAAAAAAGTTGTCCAGAAGGGCTGAAAAAACGCCAGATTTAATGACAAAAGTGCCAAGTTGGCAACACTGGGCAGATTCTGGAAGGATGTACAAGGAAAAAGTTGCAGATTTATGAGGAAAAAGCTTCAAAATTTACATGAAAAAGTTGAAAATTTACAAGATTTTTTTTTTTTTTTTGCCAAATTATGAGAAAAAGGTGCAAATTTATGACCAAATTAAGTTGAAAATTTACAGAAAGTTGCAAATTTCTGGAAAAAGTCACATTCTGAGGAAAAAAAGTTGCAAATCTATGAGAAAAGAAGTTGAAAATTTGCATTAAAAAATTGCAAATTTACCATAAAAATTTTGGAAATTCATGAGAAAGCTGCAAATTTTTAAGAAAGAAAGTCACAAATTTAGGAGAAAAAAAAGTTGCAGATTGAGAAAAAGTTGAAAATTTACATGAAAAAAAATCTGCAGATTTATTACAAGAATATCACAATTTTTTAAAGAAAGAAATTGCAAATTTATGAGAAAAAAAAATTGGAAATTTGATGAAAAAAAGTTGAAAATTTACAGAAAAAAGTTGAAAATTTCTGAAAAAAATTCACATTCTTGATAAAAAGTTGCCAGTCTTTGAAAATAAGTTGAAAATTTAAAGGAAAAAAATCGCAAATTTACAAGAAATAAAGTTGCAAATTCCTGAGAAAAAAGGTCAAACTTTTTATACAAACCTTGAAAATCTGCAGCTTTGTTCATTTCTGTTTACAGTCGGTGGTTCACGGTCATTTTCTTCACTTCCATGATATAGAAATATTCATAATGATACTGGGGAGGACAATTCTCTCTTTTTTCCAGCCTGGCAGGAGCAATAATTTGCATTTTTTTCTTGCTTCTCACATAATTTCTTTTCCTGTAATTTGGAGACATAAAAAATTGTCCTGCAATAAAACACCTCACAGAA
Organism: Pholidichthys leucotaenia; assembly: GCA_020510985.1. NCBI lineage: Eukaryota > Metazoa > Chordata > Actinopteri > Cichliformes > Pholidichthyidae > Pholidichthys > Pholidichthys leucotaenia. The sequence continues at coordinate 41,598,148 of CM035836.1, forward strand.
ATACAGCTTTGCAAAAAAGTTACTTGAGTTCATGGAATTAAGAAATAGAAGTAGTTGCTGCCACCTCTGGTTTAATAACATTAAAATAATGTGTTTTTCATGTTTGTTTGCTGACCTTTAGTTTTTATTCTTCGGTTCCACCAGCAAATGAGACGGTGGAGACATGGATGTCAGCTTGATGATGATGATGATGATGCTGGCAGCGATCATTTCTGACGGAAGTTAAAGTTGTTCCGTCTGGATTAACAGGAGACTGGAGTCGCTCTGATGCCAAGCAAGGAATTGAATTTATAGAGTGCCAAAGCCCGCCTGACGTCACACACAGATGCGGGTACAGCAAGGGGGGGTGTTGAAATCGCACCTTGGTGACGTCACACTGGTATTTCCTGTGTTGACTTTCTGTTCCTCTGTGGTCGGAATGTTCCTTCCTCCCTACTCGGTATATAGTGAATTTAGATATAGTGGACTATACAGTAAACTCAATATAACAATCAAATTAACAGCTTTTGGACACTACTGGGCTTGTTTTTGCGACACGATTAGTGACGTCATCACGTGAGAGTAAAACGTAACAGACTAACGATGGTAAAAAAAAAAAAGAATTCCTGTGTGGGGAGACTTGAATAACGAAACTGAATTGCCTTTCATTCCAGTTTATTCAAGTAATCATTCCACTGTCTGCTCTCATTCCTGAGCCGCGAACAAAGAGAGTGAACACACCAAAGTTCTCTCATTTAAACATTCTGACATCAAACCATTTCCCTCGCGGGGGAAATCACACATCTATCTCAAAATCTCTTTATTCACATTCATTAGCCTTTTATTTACATAACTCCCCCTTCTCTCCTCTCGAGCCTCAGTGGTCAGGAAGTCTTCTGTCCCCTGTCCTCCGCAGGGGGTCCAGGCTCTGTGGCTCCGCACCGCAGGGGGCTGGCTCTCCTTCATCGTGGTTAAATCACATATGCAGTGTCCAACATATACATGTCTCACAACACAGCCATATCCTGCATGTAATTTGTATTAAATCGATTTAGCTGAATTAATAAATATAAATACCTTAAGGCAGTTTATGTTGTGATGTGAAGCTCTCCTCTCACTGCTCCGTTAGCTGTGCATTGCATTATGGGATATATTGGCTAATGTAGTGACCATCCGTTGTTCACTACTTTTCAAAATGCATTGTGGGATATTTTGAGTGTACTATATAGTGATTGAAATTTTCAGTTTAGATTTCTAACAGTACTACAAAATGGCTGATTCACTATATAGTTCACTATATGGGGAAGGAGGGAACATTTCGAACACAGCACTACAGTATCCATCCATCCATCTTCTACCTCTTTTCCAGAGGTCCAGATCGTGGAGGCAGCAGTTCAAGCAAGCCAGACTTCCCTCTCCCCAGCCACCTGCTCCAGCTCTTCAAAGAGGATACCAAGGCGTTCCCAGACCAGCTGGGAGACATAGTCTCTCCAGGGAGTCCTGGGTGTGTCCGGGGGTCTCCTCCAAGTAGGACATGCCCAAAACACCGCAACTGGGAGGCGTCCAGGAGACATCCTGATCAGATGCCCAAACCACCTCCACTGGCTCCTTTCAATGTGGAGGAGCAGCGGTTCTACTCCGAGCCTCTTCTGGATGACTGAGCTCCTCCCATCTCTGAGGGTGAGCATGTGGGAGGGAACTCCTGCAGTGCATCTGGAAGGTTCACAGCGCTTCACTTTTTCCACATTTTATGTTACAGCCTTATTCCAAAATGGATTCATTTTTTTTTCTTCAAAATTCTTCACACAATACACCATAATGACAACAAGAAAAAAGCTTTTGAGATTTTTGCAAATGTATTAAAAATAAACTAAGAAATCACATCCCAGCTGTCGTGGGAACGTCTTGGTGTCGTCTCTGGAGAGCTGGAGCAGGTGGCTGGGGAGAGGGAGGTCTGGGCTTCTCTGGCTGAGCTGCTGCCTCCGCGACCCGGTCCTCCAGAAGAGCGGTAGATGGATGGATGGATGTTTATTTCTAAGAACAAAGTCCCAAATTTGTGAGAATAAAGTCACAAATGTAAGTTATAATCCGAGGTGCATAGTTACATGGGGCAGGTTGTTACACTTCTGTTTTTCTGACCTCTGTGCTGCTGTAGCAAATGAATTTCCCCAGTGCGGGGTTAATAAAGTGTTACCTTATCTTTATATTATCTTAGTACACAGGTGTGTCATGAATTACCCGAACAGCAGGGAGGAGAGACCCAGACGCTGAACTGTTGTTTCTGGTATTTATTAGAAAAACACAAAAATCCAAACTGTGCACAACCAAAAATACAAACAAGGCACAAAGCAAAACTTACAAAGGCAGCAATGGAGAAAACAAAATTAGCAAAGATAATAAACGTCTGAACGGGGAAAGGGTTCAGACACAGATGATACTAAAGACTCCAGTAATACAGGAACGAAATAACTGCCCTTAAATAAGGCCAGAAACAAATAAACACAAATGGTAACAGGTGTGAATCACATGAGCAGGCTGAAGGAGACAGTTTTACAGTTTATTCCCACACACACGTCACACATTACCAACAGCATGAATGAATTACAATATGAATTATCAACAGCATGAGTAGCAGAATACAATCGGCTTTTTTCCCCCCACATTGATTTGGAGTGAGAACAGGTCATCCCAAAAAAGCTATTTAAAGCTTTTAGTAGGAGTCCATTTCTACAGTAAAATGATGATGGAAATCAGTCTGATGTCTTTGTGTACAGGAACAAACAAACATAACGGACATACAGCCCATAATCCCAGCATTTGTTTACATTGAATTAGTAGTTGAGTTCAAGATACTGTCAAGTCATTAAATACTACTGGAGTGAATCAACAAAAAAAAAAAAATTACAATGGAGTAACAATTCATCAGTCAGCAAGTTTGTGTAACAAATAAATTAATTATATGATAGAAGTTCCATTTTTAGTTTTTTCTTGAAGATGGAAGGCGACATTTTTAGATTCTCAAGCTCATTCCAAATCTGCGGTCCTCTGCACACAATACTAAACCTGGTGGATTTTAGTCTTCGTTTTTTCCCAGTAATTTGGTTTTTATTTCTGGTGGTATAGGTGTGCACGGGAAGGAAGGTTGGAATGAGTTCACATAATTTATAGTTGAGTTTGTGGACAACCTGAGACATTATGCAGGCATTCTGGAAGTAATTATGCTCAGCAAGTCTTAGGAGATTACAATGATGGAAAACACAACTAGTAGGAGAATTATATTCAGACCATGATAAGGCACGTTTGACTTTCTTTTGGAGAATTTCTAGCTTTTTTAGGTGAGTCGGAAATGTGTTACCCCACGATATTGCAGTAATGTAAATGAGGCTCAAATAAAGTTTTGTATAGAGTGAGAAGTGCTGAAAGTGGCAGAAAATGTCTCACTTTATAAAACAGAGCAGCGTATTTGGTCAGTTTCTTGGTTAGATCGTCAATGTGACATTTGAAATTGAGCAATTCGTCAATGAGGACCCCCAAGAATTTTATAGAGCTAACTCTTTGAATATTCTGGCCATTAATTTTAGGGCAAAGCTCCTTGGTGTCTGGCTTTTTATTGGAACGGAATACAATATAATTAGTTTTACTGATATTAAGTGAAAGTTTGTTACACTGAAGCCAGGTGTGTTATGGATGCACCTTGCAGGGCACCAATGAGACGGCAGAGACCAAACAGTAAGTTTGTTGATTGACTCACAAAGGACTGGAATAAACAGCCTCGTGGGGCAAAACACGAACATGAACTCTGACACAAGAACTATGACACTGGAGGGAGACTAAGAGAGGCAGCGAGGACGGAGCCTACGCTGAACAATAAACACTTACGGGAGGAAGCACGAAAGAAAAAAAAAAAAAAGAATCACAGGAGAGACTGGAGTTGGGCGTAGGAACTCCAGCCACGTACACGGAGGTGCACGATGTAGTTGTGTAGGTCGCAGCGAGGAGTAAGCCTCAGCTGCTCCCTTAAATGGAGAACCAAAAACCAATCAGGATTTCTTCAATTTAAAGATGGAACATTTATTTAGAAATCACAAGTAAAGCAAGCAGCGCTGCATGCAGCGTGACGCAGCTCCCTCTGGAGCGTCGCCACACTGACCACGACTTCCGGGTGCGACATACATTTATCTTCTCGGGTTGGTGGGTCGGACCAACCCAGTACAATAAGATGGGCTTGTACGCAACTATCTGATTGGCTAATCTAACTATGACATGAACAGGCCATCCACTGCACACGCCGCTTCATTCTAGAATGTGCCATCAACAGTGCGCGTGGGTGTTGGGTCTGGATGTGTATCTAATGTGAAAGACGTGACTAAAAACAGAGAGAGAGAAGAGCGAGAAAGAGAGAGAGCGAGCTCTATAGCTTTGCCTCATTCCTGTTTATCAGTTTACCATAACATATTTGTTCATAAGAATGCAAACAGAATATGTATAGAATCTGGGTAGAGCATAATGGGAGATTACCTACAGAATTATTATTTTGGCACCAAGTTTCCATTAACCCTTTCAATATGCAGCCGGCTATTTATAGGTTTTTTTTAGAAATCTCCTCACCACCCAGACAGCAGGAAAAACCTCCCTTATTTTGAAATCAAATGTTGACATGTTTAGTTTGTCTGAAGGCTGCTGACGGATTAAAGTCACTGACTTTGTGAATTTCGGTCATCTTAACCTGCCAGGTACATAACAGGGAACTGTAGCGGACTCTAAAGACATAATTCACCACAATATGTGTTCATGCACAGAATGATCTGTTGAGGCAGTTATAGTTGTGCTCTCAGGCTTTCTCATCAGGCACCTCTCTAGGCAGCTGCTGAAGGACCTCAGTTTAGAGTGAAAAGTAGTGATGTTCGATACCACTGATTTCCTTTCCGATCCGATACTGAGTAAAATTCAGGCTGGTATCAGCGATACCGATATTTTTTTGCGACTACACCTAATATGTCTTTTAAATCTAAAAAACGCATGACCCACTTACCCAGGCGGAAGAAAAAGTAGTCCCACCAACCGCGTGTCACTTAGACATCTCAGTAGTTTAGTTACTTTTCACCGTGTTTCTGTTAAGGATATACAGTATACTGTATATTTATACTCGCTGCTCTTGTTTTTCTCTTGCCTTCTGATTGTTGCTCTGAGTGTTGCTATCCCTGTGCTGTTGCAATCTTGGAAATTCCCCATTGTGGGACTAATAAAGGCTTATCTTATCTTATACCTTACCTCAAATGACTTAAGTATCAAAAGTATCGATATTTTGATTTGAGTATCGATTTTAGAGCATAAAGATCCGGTATCGGAGGTATCGATATTTCAGGATCAATCCGCACATCATTCGTGAAAAGAGAGCTAGCATTTTTAGCTGTTGCTTTTTGTCACTGCCACTGGAGAATAAAAATGTGACGCCTGCTCATGTGAGAAAAGAGAGAAATTGCCACTTTCTTCATTCCTGCAATTGCTACAGAACATAACTTAATATTGTAGTGGCTGGTGAAATATATCCTGAGCAATTCATCAGTCCCCCTTAAGTTAGGTTAACTGGCATCAAACTGGGGATTCTAAATTGTCCTTAGGTATGACTGTGAGAGTGAATGGTTGTCTGTCTCTCTGTGTTGGCCCTGTAATGGACTGGTGATCTGTCCAGGGTGGACCCTGCCTCTCGCCCAAAGATGCTGGGATAGACTCAAGCCCCCCCACAACCCAAAAAGGATTAAGCGGAAGAAGATGAATGAATGAATGAAAACCAATCAGGAAAGGGGAAAGTAATTAATGAAATACCATACAGCTGTCCCGGAGCGGCTCTGCTTTGACAGCCGGAAGTCCACTGAGACACTGTCAAAATAAGAGCCTCGGAGGAGGCCATAAGACAAAACCCGAAATAGGGTAGAACCGGGGAAATACTGGACAACCCGAGCACGGATGGGATCGGCACTCAGACCATCACAGTACCCCCCGTTCACAAGGCGCATTCTAGGCATAAACTTAACATCCAAGCCCCCGCCAACCAGAAGGCTATCAGGACCGACCCAGGGAGGGCGGAGGGGGAGTCAGGCCAGAAGGGAGAGAACCAAGAAAAGAAAAACCACCAAAGAATGACAGAAACCCCCCCCCCCCCACACACACACACACACACACACAAGGGACGGGTAACACGGATGAGCAAAAAAAAAAAAAAAAAAAAAAAAAGCCATTGCTAAAACACCAGAGCGACCAAAACTAGACCACATCTCAGAGAAATACTCGGGTACAACGGAATGAATAAACAAAAATAAATGAAACATACTGCCCGGTAGGGCCATAAGAAAACCAAAATACAGATATACTCAAAAATCTCCAAGTACCATATAAACACAGAACAAAAAAAAAAAACCCTCAATAACTACAGAGTAGGCAAACAAAACTACGACCCAGACATAAAATAAAACAAAAAGACAAGGAAAACCATGAAATGGCGTGGCTTAAATACAGGAGTGACCAAAGCTAAACACTAAAGAGAAAAACTCAGGCACAACGGAATGAATATGACAACATACTGTCCGGTAAGGAAACAGGAAAACAAAATACAGATATACTTCAAAATATCCACAAGTACCATAACAACACTAAAAAAAAAAAAAAAAAATCGATAACTGCAGAGTAAGCAACAAACTATAGCTCAAGTACTGAGAGTCCACAATTAACAATAATAAACATTAGAAAGTAAGTGTACCCAGCAAGTGCAGTTGGATAACAGATTTGGTCTTCACAAGATAGCCATAAGAAAGCAGAAGTGCAGCAGGAGACAGAGTTTGCACAGTACTGATCATGTCTACTCTCCAAGCTAGACAAAATGCAAAATAACTTTGAGAACTGCCAGAAAAATCAAAAAGGAAATTTCACTTCCCAAGGTATGTATACAAAGAAAGTCTATGTAAAAATAGAAAAATAATTACTGCTAAGCAAACAGATCCTTCCATTCAGTAAAACTAGTGAAATGGAGGCCTAAGCTCAAAACCAGATTTTAAGTATGCCGTTATAGAAAGTCTTAAACAAAAATGACAATCATCCCCTCCTCTCTGCAACGGCAACGAGGTTAATACTAGTAGACACAGAAGGCAGGGCAAAAATTAAGATACAGAACATTAGCGACATAATCATGAAAAAATAAACAACGACTACACTCAGGCTAAGGCAGGAAAACAATGAAGTGAGGGTGAGGACATGGCTGAACTCATGTCCCGAAGATCATAGAAAACAAATAAAGCGAGGACATCCAGACCCTAATAACAAGTAGTAAATTTTCAGGGCACCGGCAGGTAGAGAGCAGAGCAGAAAAAGAAGACAGTTCAGGCGGTCTATCCGCATCCCGATTCCACCTGACTGCGGGGGAAAAAAGCAGTTTGGGCGGCCTACCCAAGTCCCAGACCCAGGAAAATGGTACCTCAGGCGGCCGGACCAGCTCGCCAAACCCACAAGGCAGTTCGTCAGGCGGACGACCCAGAACGCAGAATCTACAAAGCAGTCCTTCGGGTGGCCGAACCAGGTCGCCGATCCAACAAGATCGTTCTACATGTGACGTCTCACATCCTTAGACCACCAGGACCGGAGCGAGAAACTCAGGTGCAGCCTTCCTACCGAGAGGGACAGCGGGAAAGAGCCGACCCGAATAAGGGGAACCCCAACGGCACCTGGTGGGGAAAAATAGGAGGAAAGAGAAGGAACCAGCCCGATGTCCGGTGAAAGGGAATCCACAGCTCCCTCAGCGGCCTCAAACCAAACCAGTGCTGCACACTCAATGGACCCTGACTGGGCCGGCGCAGCACCCATGATGGGCCCTGATTGGACTGGCACAGCATCCCCGATTGGATCGGCACAGCGTCCCTGACGGGCCAGCGAAGCATCAAGGATGACCTCCGAGCACGAACCTGGCACCTCCATGGCGACGACGACCGGAGCCAATTTGTCTCCAGTGACCCTGGGGGAAGGCTCAGAGGAACAGAAAAAAACGGAATCAGGATCACCAGCAGAGCCCGGCAAAACAAGCTCAGATGCAGTGGTCGGCTGCACCCGGCTCATTTCCCCGAGAGACAGGCAAAAGTGCTCAAGAACAGAGAGGAGAAAGTCAAAAGAGAGCACGTGCCTGATCTCAGGCTCTACTGCCGTCCAGGACTCCGATGATCCAGGTTCAATGAGCCGAATGTCCATTCCTGGTTCTGACTCGGCGGGCTCCGCAGCCGGCATGATGATCATCACAGTCTGAGGACTCTCTGGTGCTGAGGTCCACACTGAAGGCCCGTTCGGCGTGGTGGCAGGGGATCTGTGACCTAGTGAGTCGAACCGCACCTCCATGAAGACCCGGGGATGCTCGCTCATCAGCACAGGTTCCAATCGGCAGTCCACCCTCCTCCTCTGCCCATGACATGGCTGCAGGGCTGGTAAAAGGCTCTCCAGGGCCGCAGGCTCCTTCTTTGTCCAGCAGTGTATTCCTGGCACCGGGGGACACTCAGGGGAAGGAGACACAGAGGATGCAGGCTCACAATCAATGGCTACAGCAGGAGGAGGAAGCTCAGAAGACTGAACCCCGAACTCCACCCCCGGGAGTTAGACAAGGCAAATCATAACATGGAGGAGTAGAATGAAATAGCACTTGCCTTTTCTCCAGAGGGCCGATGGTGCCTGCTGTAGCGGGCTTGGTTCTTCCCTTTCCCCTACGGATGGTGACGGAGGGCCCCCCCGGGAAGACGAGGAGGAGCTGCTTGCACAGGATCGATGGCGGGCACAGCTGGAGCAGGACTCGCGGAGCTCACAGCAGCTGGAGAGAGCGTCGAGGAGGAGGGAGGAGCAGCCGAGGCAGTCCGGGGACGACGAGCTGACGGAACAGCGGGAACAGAAGACCCAGAGGCTTTGGCTGCTATCTTTCCCTTCCGTCGTGACGCAGGAGCAACAGCTGGCTAGGAGGCAGAGTTCTTATGGCAGCCCGGAACAGGACCCGAACAGGGATCTCGCTGAGGCTGTGCGCAAGCAGGGTGACTGCGTTTACCGGCAGAGGGCGAGGCAAAAGTAAGGCCAGGGAAACGCCGCTCCTGCGCGGAGACAGAGGCGAGCAGATCAGCGTACTCGGGGAAATCATGGAGTTCAGGATTGGCCTCCACCGGTCTGACCACCGCCACCACGTGCTTCATGATTTGAATCGGATGGAAGGAAGAGCGAGCCTCAGACACACGGCCCCGGATGAGCTCAGCTGCCCACTGCGTCTCTTCTGGGGGAATCCTGGCTGATGTCCGCCTCTGCTGTGGATGGGAACGGCCCTTGGGTGACGTGGACTCCTGGGCTTGATGGGTGACAAGAACTGGATCCCGAGGCGAGGAACGTGGATGTCTCACCGTCGGCTTCCTGCCAGAGTTCCCCTTCGGCCCACGGGTCTTCTTTTGGAGAGCCGTTATTTCCGCCATCCTCTTCCTTACCTTGGCGTGGTTAGCGTGTTGAAGATTGCGGTTAATAGCCGCCTCAGCGAGGTCCAAATACCAGCGTGAGCAGTTGGGAGTGAAGCCATCGCAAGCGTTGGACAGCAGGCCATCTAGATCTATCAAGAACACGATGAGCTCATAGCCTAAGCTCCCAGAATAGCCCCTCCCTGGCGACGCCATCTCTAACACGCTTGTACACGGAGAACAGGGTAAAAACACAAGCACCCCCCCAAAAAAAACTTACTGTAGCTGGCATCTCATTTGGCTGCGACCTACTGTTATGGATGCCCCTTGCAGGGCACCAATGAGACGGCAGAGACCAAACAGTAAGTTTGCTGATTTATTCACAAGGGACTGGAATAAACAGCCTCGTGGGGCAAAACACGAACATGAACTCTGACACAAGAACTATGACACTGGAGGGAGACTAAAAGAGGCAGCGAGGACGGAGCCTACGCTGAACAATAAACACTTACGGGAGAAAGCACAAAAGAATCACAGGAGAGACTGGAGTTGGGTGTAGGAACTCCAGCCACGTACACGGAGGTGCACGATGCAGTTGTGTAGGTTGCAGCGAGGAGTAAGCCTCAGCTGCTCCCTTAAATGGAGAAACAAAAACCAATCAGGAAAGGAGAAAGTAATTAATGAAATACCATACAGCTGTCCCAGGGCAGCTCGGCTTTGACAGCCGGAAGTCCGCCGTAACGCTGTCAAAATAAGAGCCTAGGAGGAGGCCATAAGACAAGACCCAAAATAGGCTAGAACCGGGGAAATACCAGACAACCCGAGCACGGATGGGATCGACACTCAGACCATCACAAGGTGTCTAATTTCATAAGTTCACTATTTATCATCTGTTCCAAGTTCATTTGGATTCTGGTGAGCAAAAAATAAATTAGTGTCATCAGCAAACAGTACTTGATGTAGCAGAAACGAATACAACGTGACAACAAATAAAGAAAAGTAAACCCAAATATGTAAATAAACCTTCAATGAACGTAAACAGGAAATTAAGTCATGCTAAGAAACAAAATATGTGAAAACCAGCCGAGGAAAACATAACAGGGATAGAATTAAAAAAATACAACACTATACAAGTATGGAAAGAAAGGCAAAGAGACGGAGCACGGCGGAATCCCCCCGTGCTCAGATCATGACAGGGTGGATCCAGACAGTTCAGTCCTGCAATTCCTGACTGGAGATGCTGTCATGGTGAAACTTTCTAATTTATTGTTTCTCTTTCCATCTGACACACACACACACGCTTTAAAAAAAAAATATATATATATAATTTAACAAAAAAAAATCTTTGAAGTAAAGAGTTACATTTCATACTAAATTGGTCTGGGCTTTTATTTGCAAAACACTGCACTGGATCCATTATTAAAAGTGTATAACTAAACTAAACACAGGAATCACAACACCGACAATCAGACCAGTGGCAGAATTCTGCTGGTTCCCTTCACCTTTCTTCTCTTCATCTTCTCGTTTTCCTGTAGATCAGGAACAGGTGTGAGGTGTTGGACAGATGATGATGGACTAAATCAGACATTATGATCACATGACTCAGACCAGTCTCAACAACCAGGACGAGGGTCGGCAACCTGCCATTTTGAGAAGAGTTGGACTGAAGCGTTTAGCATGGAGCCACAAATTATGTCTGAGCCTCAACAGGAATTTTTGACTTTTTTAATTTACTTGAGATTTTTCTAATAAATGTGCAACTTTTTTCCTTATAAATTTGAATATTTTTTCTTATGAATGGTAATATTTTTGCTATAAATTTGCATTTTTTCATGAATTTAAACATTTCTTCCTATTAAAGTGGAATCTCTTTTAGCAAGTTTTGCTCTCAAATTTCCAACTTTATGTTTGAGATTGAGTTTTTCTGGAATTTTTCAAAACATTCATTCATGTAAATATAAATATTTCAGTCTCACAACTGTTTTTCTATTTGTCAATTTTTTTTCTCCTAAATCTGCAACTTTGTTCTAAATAAAACTGCTACATTTTTATGCCTCGGTGCAACGGAGGCATGCGGTAATCATTCAGTGTGTGTGTGTGTGTTAGCAGCTTTTCAGCTCGCCCGGTAAAAATCAAGTGGAACTAAAGGCTTCTATCATAGTATCACCATATTTTCTCCACTTTTAATTTGTCAGATTTTCAAGATATGCCTTTTTCAAAATAAACAAATTTAACTAACCACTATACCCTCAATAGAGCCGTGAAAAAGGGTACTGCAATACCTAGGCCGGGCCAGTAGAGGTTGCACCGAGGCAGCTGCACCTTGGTGCTTTCATTCTCTATCAGGTGTGGATTTTTTTGTCATGACTTTGCATATTTTTACATATTTGCATATTTTTTCAATTCTAAATTTCCTATATTTCTATTGTAAACTGACTTTGCATTTTTTTTTATTTTTATTTATTTGCGTTAAATTTATTACTTCTTTTCTCATAATTTCATTTTTTTTGGAGTCGATTTCTGTGATTTCATTTTATCTTCTGTGAAACTCACAGGGAGCCACAGGTTGCAGACCCCTGAACCAGCATCACAGCAGCACTCACCAACAGTCAGGGTGATCGTGGTGATGAGCTCTTTCGTCTTCTCTCCTTCATTGTATAAGACATGACACTCGTACACTCCACTATCACTAAACGTCACATTATTCAGAACCAGAGACACGTCTCCATTCTTCATCTGCTCGTCCAGCAGCTCCACCCGGTTCTTAAATGATTTATGCTGTCCTTCATGAATGTCCTGCTTGTCTCGGTGTAAAAAGACAGACTCAGGCTCCAGATCAGCTCTGCTGTACTCTACAGCTATGTCAGTGTTATTGACCGGAGCTCGACACGGCAGGACGACAGTCTGTCCAGGTTCAGCTTTGATATTTGGAGAGTCTGAAAGAAAGAAGGATCAACACACACAAAAGAGAAAACCAAGAAATGAGTCAAAAAATGCAAATTTACCAGAAACCCCCAGCCAGTGTGTCCATGTGGGTCCCAGCAAAGGTTAAAACTGGGCTGTCTTATGGGTCCATGTGGGTTTGTCAGCGGGTTCCATGTTGGCCCCGTCTGTGTTTGCCCACATGGACTTCAGCTGTGGTGCAGGTCAGCAGGTGTTTAAAGTGGCTGCTTTAAACCCAGCTGGGCCACCATGGATTTAATGTGTGTGAGCAGCTTTCATGAACACTGGAGCCACAGACAAAATCACCAGAATAAAGGCACCAAGTTAGGAGGAAAAATGAAAAATAGTTACACACTTACAAGAAAAAATAGCACATTTACAAGAAAAATTTGCAAATTCACAAGAAAAACTCAAATTTAAGAAGAAAATTTTAGAAAAATTTGTAAGTTAACAAAAAAGTTGCAAATACAGGAGAATATTGAAGATTCAGGAGGAAAAAAAGTCATAAATTTATGAGAAAAAGTTGTAAATTTACAGTGGAAAAAAAAGTTGAAATTGTTTGAGAAAGTTCCAGACTTACAGGAAGTGCAGTTCCTGCCATGCCAATGGTGGCGCCTATCTCTGTTTGGTGACCCGAGGCCACACAGGCCTCGGGTCTCGGGTAGGGAGTGGAATCGCTCCTCTGGCAGCTCTGGGTGTTAACTTTCCTTCTGCCATTCTATTATGCTGAGCACCAAGCTAGAAGGCGGGAAGTACCATTTTTACTTGATCTTTGGTATGACCTGGCCGGGATTTGAACCCCGGTCTCCTAGTTGTGGGGCGGATGCTCTACCCACTAGGCCACCACTCCAGTCTTAAATCTAGGAAAGTCACAAATTTACAAGAAAATAGCAAATTTACAAGGGAAACAAGTGACAAATTTATGAGAAAAAATTATAGAGGATTACACTAAAAAACTGGCACATTTATGAGAAAGTTTCAAAATCACAAGTTAGCAAATATGCAAGAAAAAAAATACAATTTTACAAGAAAAACTAACAAATTTATGAGAAAAAGTTGCAAGTTTACGAGAAGAAAAAAAATTAAATTTATGAGCATTTGAAATTTTCAAAAAAAATTAATCGATTTATGAGATAAAAAGTCACAAATTTATGAGAAAAATCAGTTGAACAGGAAAACATGAAGTCCATGTGGGCAAACAGATGGGGCCAACATGGAATCCATGGACAGACCCACATGGAACCCAGGAGACAGACCAGATTTAACCCTTGGTGGGCCGACATGGACATGATGGCTGGGAAGTAAAACTGTACGATAAAGAGTTACTGCCGTCCCCAAGAGTTGGGGACGGCAGTGGCTCAGGAGGTAGAGCAGGTCATCCAATAATCACATGGTTGGCGGTTCGAATCCCGCTCTCCCCAGATATCCTGCCGTTGTGTCCCTGGGGAAGACACTTCACCCCTAATTGCTCCTGGTGGGTCTGGAAGCGCCACGTTAGGCAGCATGCCGCCATCAGTGTGAATGTGTGGATGGCAGGATCTGTAAAGCGCTTTGGTCATCAAGAGATGAGAATAAAAGCGCTATATAAGTGAACACCATCCATCCATCCATCCATCTTCTACCGCTTTTCTGGAGGTCCGGGTCGCGGAGGCAGCAGTTCAAGCAGAGAAGCCCAGACTTCCCTCTCCCCAGCCACCTGCTCCAGCTCTTCAGAGGGGATACCAAGGCGTTCCCAGACTAGCTGGGAGACATAGTCTCTCCACCGAGTCCTGGGTCTGCCCCGGGGTCTCCTCCCAGTGGGACGTGCCTGAAACACCTCAAGTGGGAGGCGTCCAGGAGGCATCCTAATCAGATGCCCATACCACCTCAACTGACTCCTTTCAATGTGGAGGAGCAGCGGTTCTACTCTGAGCCTCTCCCGGATGACTGAGCTCCTCACCCTATCTCTGAGGGTGAGTCCAGCAATCCTACGGAGAAAGCTCATTTCAGCCGCTTGTATCCGCGATCTCGTTCTTTCGGTCATTACCCAAAGCTCGTGACCATAGGTGAGAGTAGGAACGTAGATTGACTGGTAAATCGACAGCTTTGCCTTAGAACTAAGCTCCCTCTTCACCACAACAGACCGGTACAACGTCCGCATCACTGCAGATGCTGCTCCAATCCGTCTGTCAATCTCTCGCTCCATTTTCCCCTCACTCGTGAACAAGACCCCAAGATACTTAAACTCCTCCACTTGGGGCAGGAGCCTGTCCCCAACCCGGAGAGGACAATCCACCTTTTTCCGGCTGAGGACCATGGACTCGGACTTGGAGGTGCTGATTCTCATCCCAGCCGCTTCACACTCAGCGGCAAACCGTCCCAGCAAGAGCTGTAGGTCATTGCTGGATGAAGCCAACAGGACAACATCATCTGCAAACAACAGAGATGAGATCCTGTGGTCACCAAGCATGACACCCTCCATTCCCTGGCTGCGCCTAGAAATCCTGTCCATAAAAATTATGAACAGGACCGGTGACAAAGGGCAGCCCTGGCGGAGTCCAACTCTCACTGGGAATGACTCCGACCGAGTGTTGGCAATGCGAACTAAACTCTCACAACGGTCGTACAGAGACCGAATAGCTCGTAACAACAAGCCCGATACCCCATACTCCCGAAGCACCCCCCACAAAAATCCACGAGGGACGCGGTCAAATGCCTTCTCCAAGTCCACAAAACACATGTAAACTGGTTGGGCAAACTCCCACGAACCCTCAAGAATTCTCGAGAGGGTAAAGAGCTGGTCCGATGTGCCACGGCCAGGACGAAAACCACATTGCTCCTCCTGAATCCGAGGTTCGACCAACGGCCGGACTCTCCTCTCCAGTACCTTGGCATAGACCTTCCCAGGGAGGCTGAGGAGTGTGATCCCTCTAAAGTTGGAGCACACCCTCCGGTCCCCTTTTTTGAAGAGAGGAACCACCACCCCGGTTTGCCATGCCAAAGGCACTGCCCCCGACCTCCACGCAATGTTGCAGAGGCGTGTCAACCATGACAACCCAACAACATCCAGGGCCTTGAGGTACTCGGGGCGAATCTCGTCCACCCCCGGGGCCCGGCCACCAAGGAGATTTTTAACCACCTTGGCGACCTCAGCCCCTGTGATAGGCGAGTCATCCCCCTCGTCCCCAAACCCTGCTTCCTCTGTGGAAGGCGTATCAGTGGGATTGAGGAGATCCTCGAAGTATTCCTTCCACCGCCCGACGATATCCCCAGTTGAAGTCAACAGTGTCCCATCCGCACCATACACAGTGTGGACGGGGAGCTGCTTTCCCCTCCTGAGCCGCCGAACAGTTTGCCAGAATCTCTTTGAAGCCGACCGAAAGTCTTGTTCCATGGCCTCACCGAACTCCTCCCATACCCGGGTTTTTGCTTCAGCAACCACCCGAGCTGCACTCCGCTTGGCCTGCCGGTACACCTCAGCTGCTTCGGGAGTCCCACAAGCCAACCAAGCTTGATAGGACTCCTTCTTCAGCTTAATGGCCCCCCTCACCACTGGTGTCCACCACTTGGTTCGGGGGTTGCCACCACGAGATGCACCGACCACCTTGCGGCCGCAGCTCTGGGCTGCCGCTTCAACAACAGAGGTGGAGAACATGGCCCATTCAGACTCCATGTCTCCAGACTCCCTCGGAATGTGGTTGAAGTTCTTCCGGAGGTGGGAGTTGAAGACCTCCCGGACAGGGGCCTCAGCCAGACGCTCCCAGCACACCCTCACTATACGTTTGGGTCTACCAGGTCTGAATGGCTTCCTCCCCTGCCATCGGATCCAACTCACCACCAGGTGGTGATCAGTTGACAGCTCTGCACCTCTCTTTACTCGGGTGTCCAAGACATACGGTCGCAGGTCTGATGATACGATAACAAAATCGATCATCGACCTGCGGCCTAGGGTGTCCTGGTGCCAGGTGCACATATGGACACCCTTTACCATTTTACAAATTGAATCCTTTAACTGCCCAGATTAAATGGACAGGTCACGCACCCCCAGTGGCACAGTGCAGCAACTGCATGTGTCAACTTATTGAAGTTCCCCGGCTATACTGAGAATTTGTACTAATCTCTCTTGATATGACAGTTAAGAAGGTGGGAGACACGCCGAATGAATCATGGCTGACATGGAATATAGCAAAGAAGGAGAAATCCTCATTATTATTCTTCCTTTTTCCACTTTGAGCTCACAGCACCAATGTGGATGCCAGTGTTTAGTCATCGTGTCAGCATTGATGAAACATGAAACTGCATGAAACAGGAAAAATAGCTGCGTAATAAACAAAATTCACATGGGATAATAATCATAAGAGTTTGTAGATGTGGTACACAGGTGTAAATTACTAAGTAAACGTGTTATATCGAGGTCGTAACAAAAAACTGAGCTCCCAGTACCAAGATGGCAGCGCCAACCGG
Organism: Pholidichthys leucotaenia; assembly: GCA_020510985.1. NCBI lineage: Eukaryota > Metazoa > Chordata > Actinopteri > Cichliformes > Pholidichthyidae > Pholidichthys > Pholidichthys leucotaenia. Next base: position 41,614,971 of record CM035836.1, read on the forward strand.
CGGCAGGGATTCCCACAGGAATATTGCACCAAACAGAAAAAATAGCCAATAATACAAACAAAATTCACGTGGGGTAATCATAAGAGTTTGTAGATGTGGTACACCAGTGTAAATGGCTGAGCAAAAACAAACATTTGCTATGACAGACAAAAACAGACCAGTCACGTGGGCGGGCAAGGCCCCCCCTCCTGGAAACAGGTAAGAGAAATACGTTTGACTTTTTATTAATTTTCTGATTCATACACTTTGAAGACATAACCCTGGAGACAAATTGGCATAAAAAAAAAACAACAACCATTCTTTATGTAAATGTGTCCAAAGTCCACTTTTGACTGAGTTATACAATTTATATAGCTGCTGCGACATTATGCAAATTAGAGTGTAAAATTATTCCTATCAGAAACTTTGGATCATATTCTACATCTTTTTTTTTTCCTCTTTTTTTCCCGTCCTGTCAGGCAGCTAGGCAAACAATAGGGATCTGCCCCCTTTATTGTGCCAAAACAGATTTATTTTGCAAAGAGGAGCTTATGCAGTACCTAACTGTGTATTGTATATTGTTGTAAACTCCGCCTGTAATAACTTTTAATACTTTATTTTTTTTTTTATTGTTTTAACCATGGAAGACCCAACAGGATGGGCAAGAGGGAAAGGAGGTGTGTGAAGGGGGAAAAGAAAAGGGAGGGGAACAGCCAAAAAAAAAAAAAAAAAAAAACTAAGACAAACGAAAGACAAACTGCTTCTTCCACCGAAGATGTCTCAACACGAGTCTGGTTTCCGCACCTGTTAAAGGAGAGACACTTGTGCGTGTATGTCTGCCAGCATATATATTCCGGCTCTGCCGGACCGGCGGCGCCACACGAGTCGGCTGCCTGTTGCAACAGCCTTTTTTTTTTTTTTTATCTTCCTTCTTCTTTCTACACCTTTCACTCTGTATATATATCACGGACGCACGGATCGCCCCGGGGGTCTCCCGGGTCGGCGGACGGAGCCACGGTTTGCAGCGGGAGACGTTACAGCGGGGAGGAGCTAGTGCTAGCTAGCACTTGGCCGCCGCCCGGTGCTAATGGGAAACTCGACATACCGGGAGCTGTAGCGAAAACGAAGCGGGTGCCGGGCTGGAGTTTAGGCGGCGTGAAAGAAATATAAGACAGAATAATAAAGAGCGATGGCAAGAACCAAGCAGACCGCCCGTAAAATCTACTGGAGGAAGAAGCCCCCCAGGAGACAGCTAGCCACCAGGGCTGCTCGGAGAGGCGCTCTGGCCACCGGCAGAGTGAAGAGGCCTCGCCGTCACAGGTCCGTGGCTCTGAGAGAGATCCGTCGCTACCAGAAATCCACGGAGCTGCTCATCCGTAAGCTGCCCGTCCAGCGCCTGGTGAGGGAGATCGCTCAGGACTTCAAGACCGTCCTGCGTTTCCTGAGTTTCGCCGTCATGGCTCTGCAGGAGACCAGCGAGACCCACCTGGTGGTCTCTTCTTCGCTAAGGGGGTCACCATCATGCCCAAAGACTTCCAGCTGGCCCGCTGCATCCGCGGAGAGAGAGCTTAGACTTTCTGCTGCACATCCACCAGTCATAATGCTCTGCACTGTGTGTCTATATATATACATTTATAGTAATATGGACATATGTTTGCTAGATGTTGTTTTTTCTTGCCTTCTGATTGTTGCTCTGAGTGTTGCTATCCCTGTGCTGTTGCAATCCTGGAATTTCCCCATTGTGGGACTAATAAAGGCTTATCTTATCTTATCTTATCTTATATGAGAGCGCACGCAAAATAAGTGTGTGCATGTGAGTGGTTTGTCAGGAAACATAAGAGCGGAGAGCCGGTCGCAGCAGCTCTCTCCCCGGGAACCCCGAGCAGGCAAGGCAGCGCCACCAACCCCCAGCCCTGAGGTCAGCAAGCTCCAGGAAAGCCAGGCATCTGCCCCCGGAGGGACGATCAAGGGAGGTCAGGCTGCTTGGCGGCCGGCGCAGTGAACCCATACCCCCGGAACTGCCTGTCACCCCCCCCCCCAAGCGGGGCCAACGTCTGCCCCCGGGCCCCAGGAGGCCAGCGACCCCACCTCCCGGGGCAGAGACCGGCCCACGCCCCCCCAGACACCCCCACAGTGGGCCCACCCCGTCGCCTCTGTCGCACACCCTGGGGATCCCCACGTCCAACGAAGTCCACCTGCCCAAGGGAGCCCACGTTGCCGAGAGGCACTACCCCCCTTAATCCAGCACCTCCCGACTCGCAGACACACCCCTCCCCACACCTTTACACCCACATGCTCCCATGCACACCCCTCTCACTCACCCAAACCAACCCATTCTCTCTCACTCCTGTACCCATTCAAACTCACCCCTCATTCACCTTTGTTTCATAAGGTGGCTGTGAAGCAGATGCAGCGAGCCTGAACACGCACCAGTGCCCAACAGTGACCAGGGAGACCACCGGCAAAGGCCACAGAAGCAGACCCCCACCCCAGGCGCCCATCTGAGCAAACAATCAGCAGACCACAAGATGCCGCCCGGCATGCAAAGCACCGCACAAAACCGACTAGGGCTGGGAATGATCCCCAATTTCCAGAATCGATTTGATTCCGATTCTTGAGATTCTGAATTGATTCGATCCCGATTTGATCTGAGGAATTACCATTTTAATAGCCATTTCACTTCCCATGAAACAAAAATCTTCGAGACCTAATGCTGCAAATCGTACCAAGAATCTTCCAACTTTGTTGATACATAAATTATCACATATAGAACTGACCCAAAATCAGTTACAATAATGCACTTTTTATTACCTCCGCCACCTCTGCCAGGAGGTTATGTTTTTGCCGGGGTTTGTCTGTTTGTCTGTCTGTCTGTTGGTTAGCAAGATAACTCAAAAAGTTTTGGACTGATTTCGATGAAACTTTCAGGCGTTGTTGGAAATGGTACAAGGAAGAACTGATTAAATTTTGGGGATGATCGGGATCACCGTCTGGATCCAGGAATTTTTTATTTATTTGTTAGCAAGATAACTCAAAAAGTTATGGACGGATTTTCATGAAATTTTCAGAGATTCTCAGAAATGGGGTATCCTACAGATTACATTTTGGTGGTGATCTGGATCACTGTCTGGATCCAGGAATTTTTTTAAAGGATTCTTTAACATTGCGAGATCCAGAAGAAAACCGCCATTACGGGAACTGCGATTTTCGTGAATAACTACTGAACCACTAATCCTATCAATGTGAATCCAATTGCTAGTCATATGTTTTCATGGTCAAGGAATATGAAAATGTACACACAATAAATGTAGGATTAATATTTATGATGTAAAACACTATGGGGGGGAACTGTGGCGCTTGGCGGAGGTCTGCGCTCTCACAGAGTGCTTTTCTAGTTATTTAACTTATCATTTCATAAAGTGCTCACAGGTGCTTTCTTTCTTTCTTTAGTGCAAAGGGTGTGTCGTGTCAAGTTCACCACCCAGAGTAAGTAAACAAATTCAATGCATGAACCATGCATACATAATCTCACTGTATTTCAGTCCCTCCAGGATTTTGTCAGCCGTTTTTGTGATTGTTGTGGCCCAAAAAGCCTGAATTTGTGGGAGCTTTTCCAAAAAGTTATGGCACTTTTAGAGTTTTTTTGCACTCAAAGTTGTGTGAGGAAGTACAGATTTTAAAGCAGCTGCTTTTGCCATAGTTTACAGTGATGCTATTCTATGTAACACCACAAGAAAAGCACAGGATTGCCAAAAATTTCCTGTTAAACAGTGGTTTATTTAGAATTAAATGCTCAGTAAAATTGTAAAAAAAAAATGACCAACATTGTGTTCTTGCTGAGAACTTAAAAAAAAGAAACAAAAGAATTTGTCATTGCAACAACTAAATTGCATTGAATGCATGTTAGTGTGGAGAAAATGATGGCAGCACCTCCTTGAATCTTGAATTTGAAGGTCTTCTTCTGCGCTGAAATCCACATGAAGCAGGGATGCTCTTCCACTGACGACCTCTGACCTTCAGAAGGTCTCAGTGAGGATGAAGCTTCCAGTCTTCACACATCTGAAGGCAGATAAAAGGAATAGATTTCACAGTTAAATTAACATTCATATTTTTAGATCCACACACCACAGTAGGGTTTAATAATTTAGTTTTTTTTAATTTTTTGTTGTTTATATTTTAACTACAAATTAACTTTCAATGTTTGAAAAGGGTTTCAATTCATTTCCTGGGAAGATTTGTTCATTTCAATTTAGTTCTACTGAGTGAAAATAGCTTGTTTTTATTGTGATTTATTCTCTTCACATCTCTTACTTAAGTGGCAGAAGTCCATAATCTCATAAAATATACCTTAATTCTGCATTTATTCACAGCGCTTAACCAACAGTTCTCTCTGTGTCCACAGTTTGCAAAGAAACCACCATCATGCAGGATAAATTATTAACTGACGACACAAATGTTAAAACAAACAAATGATTAGGGGTGGGTTCAAAAGATCAATATATCGATATGGATCGATACATGCTTGACTGAGCAGATATCGATCCACAAAATCCGCGGATCGATCTTTTAATATTAATATGTTTTAATATAATATTTTTACGTTTGTGAACGTCTGCTGAGTATAATTGGGTCGAAACCGGGTCAGTGAGCCAGGAACAACGGCCGAGAACCATAAACAACTGACGCGCTAACGGAGCTAGCAAGCTAACGGATATGCTAGTTCTTCTTCTGTGGTGTTAAAACGGTTCTCATCCGGCAAGAGTTTCCTGCTGCGCGTGGTCTTTCGTGTTTACACGAGCAGCAATATTAACGTGCGTCTCTTAATTTAGCAACAAAAGTCACCATAAAGATTGTCCTCAACAGCTTCTGAATATTTTTCATAAATAAAACTTCTGTGTTCCCTGCGGCGCGTGCACACATCTTTTGTGTTTACATGACGCGGAGTTAATAACGTGCGTCTCTTAATTTAGCAGCAAAAGTCACCGTAAAGACTGTCCTCAACAGCTTCTGAATATTTTTCATAAAGCGGGGATAAACGGACTTTTACTCCGTGCAGCGCTGTGTTGGAACATCAAGTTGACGACTGATAAAGGGAAAATGCGCGGAGACTGAAACCCGTGAAGCAGAGGGAGACTTGGAGCTGCTGAGACTGTAAGTATAATATTTGTTTTAACGTTTATGTCGTCAATTAATAATTTATCTGTCATGATGATGGTTTCTTTTACAAACTATGGACACAGAGAGAACTGTTGGTTAAGCGCTGTGAATAAATGCAGAATTAAGGTATATTTTATGAGATTATGGACTTCTGCCACTTAAGCGATGTGAAGAGAATAAATCACAATAAAATTAATAAAGGCTGCAGTACAACAAGCTATTGTTACTCAGTAGAACTAAACTGAAATGAACAAACCTTCTCAGGAAATGAACTGAAACCCTTTTCCAACATTGAAAGTTAATTTGTAGTTAAAATATTAAAAAAAAAAACCTAAATTATTAAACCCTACTGTGGTGTGGCGATCTAAAAATATGAATGTTAATTTTACTGTGAAATCTATTCTTTTTATCTGCCTTCAGATGTGTGAAGACTGAAAGCTTCATTCTCACTGAGACCTTCTGAAGGTCAGAGGTCGTCAGTGGAGGAGCATCCCTGCTTCATGTGGATTTCAGCACAGAAGACCTTCATATTCAAGATTCAAGGAGGTGCTACCATCACTTTAGTTGTTGTAATGACAAATTCTTTTATTTCTTTTTTTAAAATTCTCAGCAAGAACACAATATTGGTCATTTTTTTTTTTTTTTTTTACGATTTTACTGAGCATTTAATTCTAAATAAATCACTGTTTAACAAGAAATTTTTGCCAATCCTGTACTTTCCTTGTGGTGTTACATAGAACAGCATCACTATAAACTATGGAAAAAGCAGCTGCTTTAAAATCTGTACTTCCTCACACAACTTTGAGTGCAAAAAAACTCTAAAAGTGCCATAACTTTTTGGAAAAGCTCCCACAAATCCAGGCTTTTTGGGCCACAATCACAAAAACAGCTGACAAAATCCTGGAGGGACTGAAATACAATGAGATTATGAATGCATGGTTCATGCATTGAATTTGTTTACTTACTCTGGGTGGTGAACTTGACACGACACACCCTTTGCACTAAAGAAAGCACCTGTGAGCACTTTATGAAATGATAAGTTAAATAATAAAAAGTGCATTATTGTAACTGATTTTGGGTCAGTTCTATATGTGATAATTTATGTATTAACAAAGTTAGAAGATTCTTGGTACAATTTGCAGCATTAGGTCTCGAAGATTTTTGTTGCATGGGAAGTAAAATGGCTATTAAAATGGTAATTCCCCAGATCAAATCGGGATTGAATCGGATCGATTCAGAATCTCAAGAATCGGAAACGAATCGATTCTGGAAATTAGGGATCGTTCCCAGCCCTACAAATGATATTATACTTACAGTCTCAGCAGCTCCAAGTCTCCCTCTGCTTCACAGGTTTCAGTTTCCGTGCATTTTCCGTTTATCGGTCATCAACTTTATGTTCCAACACAGCGCTGCACAGAGTAAAAGTCCGTTTATCCCCGCTTTATGAAAAATATTCAGAAGCTGTTGAGGACAGTCTTGACGGTGACTTTTGTTGCTAAATTAAGAGACACGCACGTTAATAACTCCACTCATGTAAACACGAAAGTAAAGACGTGTGCACGCGCCGCAGGGAACTCTTTGCCGGATGAGAACCATTTTAACACCACAGAAGAAGAACTAGCATATCCGTTAGCGCAGGGGTGGGCAATCATGTGCCATGGAGGGCCATTCTACTGCAGGTTTTCTGCTCCACCCAGTCTCTTCAGCAGGTATTTTCAATGATTAGCAATCCTTGAAGCTGATCAGAGCACACACCTGCTGAAGAGACTGGGTGGAACAAAAAACCAGCAGTGGAATGGCCCTCACTGCCCACCCCTGCGTTAGCGCGTCGGCTGTTTATGGTTCTCGTCCGTTGTTCCTGGCTCACTGACCCGGTTTCGACCCAATTATACTCAGCAGACGTTCACAAACGTAAAAATATTATATTAAAATATATTAATATTATATTAAAAGATTGATCCGCGGATTTTGTGGATCTATATCGGCTCAGTCAAACGTGGACCGATCCATATCGATATATCGATCTTTTGAACCCACCCCTAAAACCGACCCACCATCACCACCTCCATTCATCACCCCCTCACTCTCACTTAGATTCATATACAGCCCCCCCCCCAACGTCCTTGGTTCCATCCATCCATCTTCTTAGTTCATTCAATAGTCTGAAGGTCATTCAAAATATTCCAAGCTCCTCTTTGTAATATACGGTATATATTTTCCTCAACAGCTTGCCATATATAAAATTCATGAGCTGAAATTTTACAAATATTTTCAAAAATTAAGGAAAATGTTGCTAATTTATGAGGTGACAATTAGCAAGAAAAAGTCACAAATTCACCCCAAAAAAGATAGTTTGCAAAGTTATATAAAAAAGGCAGCATTTTTACCTGAGAAGAGTAAAAATTATATAATGAGAAAAGCAGAAAATTCCATCCATCCATCTTCTTCCACTTAATCCTTTTCAGGTCGCAGGGGGGCTGGAGCCTATCCCAGCATCTTTGGGCAAGAGGCAGGGTACACCCTGGACAGACCGCCAGTCCATCACAGGGCCAACACAGAGAGACAGACAACCATTCACTCTCAGTCATACCTAAGGACAATTTAGAATCCCCAGTTTGATGCCAGTTAACCTCACCTGCATGTCTTTGACATGTGGGAGGAAAGAGTAGCCGGAGTAAACCCACGCAGACACAGGGAGAACATGCAAACTCCACACAGAAGGGTCACCGATGGTCTGGGGGTGGGATCGAACCCACAATGGTCAAGGGTGGAATCGATCCCATGACCTTCTTGCTGTGCTGCGCCGCTGTGCTGCCCCAAGCAGAAAATTATGCCAAAAATATCAACATTTATGGGAAAAAGCTCATCACTTTATTGAGAAAAATGTCACAAATTTACATGAAAAAAAAACTTCAGGCTTTAAGTTTGCAAACAAAATATGGCAAAATCAAGACACATTTATGCCAAAAGTATCAGTTTTGGAGGGAGAAATTACTATTTGAGGAAAATTTTGCAAGAGAAAAAAATGCAAATAATCAAAAAAACACCAGATAAAGTAGTTTTGTAAGAAAAAGAAAACAAATTTACAGGAAAAAAAAGCTGTAAATTTCTAATAGGGTTAAGTTAGGGTTAAAGGGTTAAGTGATCAAATTAAAAAGGATAAAAAATATAAAATACAGCAATAAGCCAGTTTAAAAAATAGGAATAGAGTGTTATCAGAGGGGGAGAGAGGCCTGTAAGGGCTGCAAGAGATTTAATTATGGAAAACAATATTAAAAAGAATCAGTTCTGACTACAGTGTTTTATAGCCACATGTTAAATAACACTGATACGTAGAACCTCTGTACCACCACATGGTAGCATTAGCTCATGTTAGCTAGTGCTAACTCACGAGCATAAACTCACTCTCAGCACGTTGTTTGTTTAAACAGTTTTGCTTTTGTCTTGTTTGTATTTTCAGGTCAAATGTTTTTGGCCTGAATCCAGACGTAAATGATCTCACCTGCAGAAGTGAAACTGACACGAAGCAGCAACAGCAGCACGGCCATTTTGAGCAAAGCCATGTTCCTGAAGTAACATGTATGCATTAGAAATAGGCAAATATATTTACAGTTAATCACAAACAACAACAAAACTGAAGTAAAACCACTAGAACTGATTGTATTGAAGGTTTAACTAAAGATAGACGATATAGCATGAGAAGGCTGCCGTACCGAGCTCCCTAGTACGGCGTTCCCGTTGAAAACCCTCTTCCGTGTTCGCTTGACAAACTGCTGAGCGGAAGTCCATCCTCCTGCTCCAACCTACCAACCTACGTAATCATCACCAGCGCAGACTCAGTTTGTCTCGTGACTTTGTCCAAGTTTCTGCGAGTTTTCTGGCTTCAGCTGCAAATAATGAAGGAGAGGCTCATGCAAACCACAGGGAAATGATGATGTTGTGTGTCAGCAGTCTAGTGATGGTTAACCACTGCAATGCCACACTGTCTGATCAGCTGTTTTGTCTTTGGCTTCATAATAAAACAGGTAATACAGGTACAGCAGTAAAACTGAGAAGACAATGAGGGTTTGAACAGGTCTGATGACAATGATGGGAGGCTCTAGTTACAGTTACTCAAGTACATGTACTCACAGTACCTTAATCACAAAATTGTGTTGTACCAAGTTAATTTCACTTCTTTCTTTACTTTTTCGTACTTGAGTTCAGTTGTGAAGAAAACCTGAACTTTTAATCGCTGAAATCAGTGAAATCTAAAGTTTCTCAATTGACCAAATGTCACTGAGTGCCAGTCAAGTTTTTTTTCTCAGATTTTCTTAATTTTGCTCCTTTTGAATAAATGTCAGTTTTAAATAAAGACAGAACAGCATTTACCTTCACTCTCTGTGATGACAGGTGGATGACTTTCATGGTTCCGTGTTTAAAGCATCGATGACATGAACCCTGGAACACCAACACCGTCTCCATCATAGTGTCGACTTCAAGTCCTAAAGTCTGGATGGTCAAACAGGGAAGAATAAGACTCTGTTCCTGTTCCTGAACATGTCCAGGACACACAAATGAAGAGCATTACCTCAGTCAATAACACAGAAGTCCCACCCATCAGCCCAGCCACCACCCACAGTCCTCAGTCCTCCTCCCTACCCGTCACTCTGAGACTCAAATCACAATCAGAGAGGACATGGACAACAAGTAGACAGGTGGTACAGGTGTCCCCTTCCACTCACCTGCTGACTACATCTGCATGGCAGCTTCATGCTGAGTCTAACCCTCCATAACTGCACGTAAACTTTACATTTATATTACTAGTATGAGAGATAATTTCAGAAAACAGGCAGTTCTTTATTTGAGAAGTAATTTTCATGATAATTCAAACTGATTAGTTTAAATGTTATACTTAAACAATTTAATGAATAATTTAGTTTGTTTATCCTGTTTTTGCTCTTTTGTAGTGTTCGTCTGGCAAGAGAAAGTACACGGAATGGAAAAATCTATCTATCTATCTATCTATCTATACAGTGGGGCAAAAAAGTATTTAGTCAGCCACCAATTGTGCAAGTTCTCCCACTTAAAAGATGAGAGAGGTCTCCAATTTTCATCATAGGTTTACCTCAACTATGAGAGACAAAATGAGAAAAAAAAATCCAGAAAATCACATTGAAGGATTTTTAATGAATTAATTGGTAAATTCCTCAATAAAATAAGTATTTGGTCACCTACAAACAAGCAAGATTTCTGGCTCTCACAGACCTGTAACTTCTTCTTTAAGAGGCTCCTCTGTCCTCCACTCATTACCTGTATTAATGGCACCTGTTTGAACTCGTTATCAGTATAAAAGACACCTGTCTTCAACCTCAAACAGTCAGACTCCAAACTCCACTATGGCCAAGACCAAAGAGCTGTCAAAGGACACCAGAAACAAAATTGTAGACCTGCAACAGGCTGGGAAGACTGAATCTGCAATAGGTAAGCATCTTGGTGTGAAGAAATCAACTGTGGGAGCAATTATTAGAAAATGGAAGACATACAAGACCACTGATAATCTCCCTCAATCTGGGGATCCACACAAGATCTCACCCCGTGGGGTCAAAATTATCACAAGAACAGTGAGCAAAAATCCCAGAACCACATGGGGGGACCTAGTGAATGACCTGCAGAGAGCTGGGACCAAAGTAACAAAGGCTACATCAGAAACACACTATGCCGCCAAGGACCCAAATCCTGCAGTGCCAGACGTGTCCCCCTGCTTAAGCCAGTACATGTCCAGGCCCGTCTGAAGTTTGCTAGAGAGCATTTGGATGATCCAGAAGAGGATTGGGAGAATGTCATATGGTCAGATGAAACCAAAATAGAACTTTTTGGTAAAAACTCAACTTGTCGTGTTTGAAGGAGAAAGAACACCATTCCTACTATGAAGCATGGGTGTGGAAACATCATACTTTGGGGCTGTTTTTCTGCAAAGGGACCAGGACGACTGATCCGTGTAAAGGAAAGAATGAATGGGGCCATGGTTCGTGAGATTTTGAGTGAAAACCTCCTTCCACCAGCAAGGGCATTGAAGATGAAACGTGGCTGGGTCTTTCAGCATGACAATGATCCCAAACACACCATCTGGGCAACGAAGGAGTGGCTTCGTAAGAAGCATTTCAAGGTCCTGGAGTGGCCTAGCCAGTCTTCGGATCTCAACCCCATAGAAAATCTTTGGAGGGAGTTGAAAGTCTGTGTTGCCCAGCGACAGCCCCAAAACATCACTGCTCTAGAGGAGATCTGCATGGAGGAATGGGCCAAAATACCAGCAACAGCGTGTGAAAAGCTTGTGAAAACTTACAGAAAACGTTTGACCTCTGTCATTGCCAACAAAGGGTATATAACAAAGTATTGAGATGAACTTTTGTTATTGACCAAATACTTATTTTACCAAGGAATTTACCAATTAATTCATTAAAAATCCTTCAATGTGATTTTCTGGATTTTTTTTTTCTTATTTTGTCTCTCATAGTTGAGGTATACCTATGATGAAAACTGGAGACCTCTCTCATCTTTTAAGTGGGAGAACTTTCACAATTGGTGGCTGACTAAATACTTTTTTACCCCACTGTATATAAAACATCTGATATTACCTTACCATCCTAACAGAGCATTACGCTCCCAAAATGCTGGCTTACTTGTCGTGCCCAGAATCTCTAAAAGTACGGTGGGAGGCAGAGCCTTCTGCTACCAAGCCCCTTCTCTCTGGAACCAGTTACCACTCTGGGTCCGGGAGTCAGATATGGTCTCTGTCTTTAAGAACAGGGTAAAATCCTTCCTTTTTAATATTGCTTTTGTTTAAGGAGGGTATTTGTGTCTTTTAACCCCACTCTTGTTCTATTGTTATCTGATCCATACTGCTGGTTGATCTCCAATATTGTACTTGGCATCTTACTGCTATGTTCTTTATGTCTGTCCTTTCCATCCTCCCTATCACCTCATCCCCAGCCAGTCGCAGCAGACGACCGCCCCTCCCTGAGCCTGGTTCTGCTAGAGGTTTCTTCCTTCCAAATGGGAGTTTTTCCTCTTCACTGTCACCTAGTGCTTGCTCATAGGGGATTGTCTGATTGCTGGGTATTTCTGTGACTGTGTGATTTTTTTTTTTATCTGCACTGTGGCGCCATGAGACGGCTTTTGTTGTGATGTGGCGCATTATAAATAAAGCTGAATTGAATTGAATTGAATTGAAAAGGCTTTTATTATGAAGTAGGAGTGACGGAAGTGAAGTGGGGGATGTTTTTGTAAGTAGAACGTTGGGTACAGTTATGGCTGCATATTAAAGTTATGGGAAGAGCTCAAATGGTCTCGTTCTTGTGGCAGAAGGACTAACCTTCAACTATCACCCACGCAAGCTTCCACTGGTGGCAGCGATGTTGGTTTTTGAGGACTCTTCTCAACTTGGTGAGTCTATTTAGCAGTCCGACAGTTGGAGGCTAACTACAAACTAAGCTAACGGCTACATACAGTGAGCTAGTTGCCGCCGATTCCATTTCATTGTTTTGTAGCTCAGTGTTATTTGTCATGGGCCGGTTTTACCGGCGCTCAGATCTTATTCCTCCTCAGCTCTGCTCTTACTTTGGCAGCGTCTCAGCGGGCTTCCAGCTGTCAAGCTCTATGGACGGCTGGAGGCCAATTACCTCTCATCAGCTGAGGCACTGTCAACCACCTTAAAAGGGAGCAGCCCTGATTTCCCGGGGCTGTGACCTCGCACTATGATCCACGCTCTTCCCAGTGTGGGTTGGCTGGAACCCCCACGTCCGGCTCCAGCCCACTTCTCTTCCCTTTCATCATTATTCATAAGTGTTCTCCCGTTTTGTTTGGGTTTTGCCCCACGAGGCAATCATTCCTTTGTTCCTTTCTGTTATCGTTAATAAACTATGCAAACTCACTGGTCAGTCCTTGGCCCTTATTTATGGCTCGCAGAGCCAAACGTGACAGTAGGTCACAGCCAGTGAGTTGCCGGCTGCCGTGAGTTTGTTTAATGGACTTCTTGTTCCTACCTGTCTGGGTTCCGTCCTGGAAGGAAGCCGTCACGGAGGCCCCGCACTCTGAGTCTGAGTTTTTCCCGCTGTCTCCTCGAGTGCATGGACAAACTCCCTTCGCTGCCTCCCTCCTCGACTTCTGCAATAACGTGCCCGGTTCCTGGACTAAGCGTGAGGAAAGATGACTTCGCTGCCCAGCGCCAGTTTTTTCCTCTTCCCCACTTCGCCGTTCCACCCGGAGGTAAGCGTGAGGAAGGATGACTTCGCTGCCCAGCGCCAGTTTTTTCCTCTTCTCCGCTTCGCCGTTCCACCTGGAGGTAAGCGTGAGGAAAGATGACTTCGCTGCCCAGCGCCAGTTTTTTCCTCTTCTCCGCTTTGCCGTTCCACCCGGAGGTAAGCGTGAGGAAAGATGACTTCGCTGCCCAGCGCCAGTTTTTTCCTCTTCTCCGCTTCGCCGTTCCACCCGGAGGTAAGCGTGAGGAAGGATGACTTCGCTGCCCGGTGCTAGTTTTTTTTTTTTTTCTTCTTCCCCGCTTTGCTGTTCCACCCGGAGGTAAGCGTGAGGAAAGATGACTTTGCTGCACAGCGCAAGTTTCTCCGTGGGCTGGAGGGAAATTCCGGCAGGAAGCCCAAGTGAGGGGGCTCCGCCCCTCGCTCCGGGATCCCGTTCCCATCTCCATTCCGGCCCGGGAGTTCTCTTCATCCGGAGGTCTTTCCCCATCAAGCATGACGTCACTCGGGGTCCCCCCCCCCAAGGTGCTGCAGCTGTCAGCAATTAGGATCTGGGTCCGAGTGGCTGCTGACATAACGTTCGGCTCAGGAGACGCACACACACAGGCTCAGAGTAGTTCAAACTGTTTATTAACAACAGGGATGTTTGGGTGCGTGTCTGCAGAATGTTAATGTGTTGGTGGGGGCGTCTGCTTCGGACCCAGAGGCAGGAGACCGTTCAGCCGGCAACCCTATGGGAGAAATCAGACACAGGGTGATGAGCACACACCAACACGGGAGGAGAATAGGCGAGGGAGAGAAGCTTACTTGTTTGGGCAGATGACTGGCGCTTCAAGGATGGAAGCCCGGGAGACAGCCACCTGCAGGGCTCGGTGCAGCAGCGAGGAGAGACGAGGGACGGGATTGTCCGCCGCCGAGGAATCCACCTGTGCACAGGGGAGCAGACTGGAGAGATGAGGTAAGTGAACTTCTTACCGGTAAAGAGGATGCTGAAGAGAATGTGGTAGAAGTCCATGCAAAGGAAACGAAGTCTACGGCTTCAGGCCGACGCTCAGGGCGAGGCGGCTTTTATCCTTCGCCGCTGACGAGTAGCAGGTGCGTGAGCAGGTGGCGCCGCTGATGAATGGCGCGGCGTGACAGTACTCCCCCCTCTAGCAGCGCCTCCTGGCGATGGCTTATCCGGGTGCGCTCGGTGGAAGTCCGCGATGAGCGATGGGTCCAACACAAACGACGGGGGCACCCACTGTCGATGCTCGGGCCCATAGCCCTCCCAGTCCACCAAGTATTGCAACCCACGACCCCGGCGCCGGGAGTCCAGGATGGAGGAAGCGGACCAGGCCGGATGGCCACCAATCATCCGGGGCGCGGGTTGCGCTGCAGGAGGAGGGCAAAGGGGGTCAGAAACCGCCAGTTTCACCTTCGACACGTGGAAAGTAGGATGAATGCGGAGGGAGGGGGGAATAGCCACGCGCACAGCCACCGGGTTGATGATCCGGGTGATGGGGTAGGGACCCATGAAGCGCTGTGCCAGCTTTCTCCTCTCGCCTTTTAGATTGACGTCCTGGGTGGAAATGTAAACAAGCTGCCCAACTCTGTACGCGGGGGCAGGTCTCCTACGCCGGTCCGCCACAGTCCTGTTGCGCTCCGCTGTGCGTAATAGCGCATGGCGCGCGGCAGCCCAGGTGGAGCGGAACTGCCTGAGATGGGCCCTAACTGACGGGACAGTTACCTCACTCTCCTGCTCCGGAAACAGCGGGGGGTCGTAACCCAGGGACGCTTTGAAGGGGGACATCCCTGTAGCAGAAGAGCGAGCGGTGTTGTGGGCATATTCAACCCAGGCAAGATGGTTGCTCCAGGACGCGGGTTTGGATCTGGACACACAGCGGAGCGCAGCCTCCAGCTCCTGATTGGTCCTCTCACACTGCCCGTTGGATTGGGGGTGATGGCCGGAGGAGAGGCTCACCTTGGCTCCGATGGCGTTGCAGAATGACCTCCAAACCTCAGATGAAAACTGGGGGCCCCGGTCCGAGACCACGTCCACCGGAATCCCATGCAGCCTGACCACGTGTTGGACGAGGAGGTCCGCCGTCTCCAGGGCAGTAGGGAGGCCTCGCAGGGGGATGAAGTGCACGGCCTTGGAGAAGCGGTCCACGATGGTCAGGATGGTGTCATAGGAGTTGGAGATGGGGAGTCCGGTGACGAAATCCAGAGCGATGTGCGACCAGGGCCTGCCAGGGACGGGCAGGGGCTGGAGCAGACCCGCTGGAGGGGCATTTCCCGATTTGCAGGTGGCACAGATTGGGCAAGCCCGGGCGTAGCGGGCTGCATCCCTCCGCAGGCCTGGCCACCAAAAGGACCGTTGGAGGAGATCTATCATCCGGGAGGTGCCAGGGTGACAGGTGAGCTTGGAGGTGTGGAGCCAGTGGATGACCTCTCCTCGGACCGCGGATGGCACGAACAGCCTCCCCTCCGGTCCGCCGCCAGGGTCAGGTTCCACCTGCTGTGCCTTCCGGATCTTGCTCTCAATGTCCCACGAGATGGCTCCCACGACGCACGACCTGGGCAGGATGGAGTGGGGCGCCTCCTCCGACTCCACGGGGGCGAACTGCCTGGAGAGGGCGTCAGGCAGGACGTTCTTAGAGCCAGGCCTGAAGGTGATGGAAAATTGGAACCTGGCGAAGAACAGGGACCAGCGCGCCTGGCGGGCGTTCAGGCGCTTGGCAGATCGTAAGTATTCCAAGTTCTTGTGGTCCGTGAGGACCACAAACGGCAGGCTTGCCCCCTCCAACCAGTGGCGCCACTCCTGCAGGGCGAGCTTGATGGCCAAGAGCTCTCTGTCCCCCACATCGTAGTTTCTCTCCGCCGGGGACAAGCGCCGGGAGAAGAAGGCGCACGGTCGCTTGGCGCCATCGTCCGGTGACCGCTGGGACAGCACTGCTCCCACTCCCGTGTCCGAGGCGTCTACCTCTACAATGCACTGCAGCGCGGGGTCGACCTGGCGAAGGACCCGGGAGGAGGAGAATTCCGCCTTCAGCGCCTCAAAGGCGGCAGCGACCTCTTCGGTCCACCGGAACGGGACCTTCGGGGACGTGAGGCGGGTCAGTGGTCCCACGATGGCACTGAAGTTGGGAAAATCTCCGGGCACACGGTGGAACACGGACTCACACTGCATAATAAACCCCCGCGCTCCGCCGAGCTTACCGCTAAAGCGGGCGGGGGTCGGAATCGGCGTGAGCCGAACCGGTGCCACTGGAGCCGGCTGGACGGCCGCTGGAACAGCAGGAGCCGCGCCACCCTGGCGAGTCGGGAGGAACGGCTGTTGGGGGTCCAAGCGGTTCAATCGGTTAGTCAGTTCTAATAATTGGTTAAGAACCACCTGTTGCTGATAAACAATCTGATCCACCCGAGCCTCGAGGATGGTAAACCGGTGTGCGAGCCCGCCGTCCGCCGAGCCGCTCTGCTGAAGCCGTACTGACATAACGTTCGGCTCAGGAGACGCACACACACAGGCTCAGAGTAGTTCAAACTGTTTATTAACAACAGGGATGTTTGGGTGCGTGTCTGCAGAATGTTAATGTGTTGGTGGGGGCGTCTGCTTCGGACCCAGAGGCAGGAGACCGTTCAGCCGGCAACCCTATGGGAGAAATCAGACACAGGGTGATGAGCACACACCAACACGGGAGGAGAATAGGCGAGGGAGAGAAGCTTACTTGTTTGGGCAGATGACTGGCGCTTCAAGGATGGAAGCCCGGGAGACAGCCACCTGCAGGGCTCGGTGCAGCAGCGAGGAGAGACGAGGGACGGGATTGTCCGCCGCCGAGGAATCCACCTGTGCACAGGGGAGCAGACTGGAGAGATGAGGTAAGTGAACTTCTTACCGGTAAAGAGGATGCTGAAGAGAATGTGGTAGAAGTCCATGCAAAGGAAACGAAGTCTACGGCTTCAGGCCGACGCTCAGGGCGAGGCGGCTTTTATCCTTCGCCGCTGACGAGTAGCAGGTGCGTGAGCAGGTGGCGCCGCTGATGAATGGCGCGGCGTGACAGCTGCTGCTCTCTCCGCTGTCTTCCTGGGTTGTATTCCGTCCGGTTCCAGTTTCGGGTGCCCCGTTTCGGTGAGTCCCATCCCGGAACCCTCTCGAGGAGCTCTCCGCCATCCTCCCAGGGGTCCCTCTGTCACCATCCAGCCTCCGGGAGACAGGCAAGTCCAAACTCATTTTCATTCTCATTATTGTGGTTTGTCCTGTCTCATTCCTAGGGGGGAGTTCGAGGTTCATAGCCTGCTTGGGGCCTCACTCCTTTCCTCTCGCTCCATGAAATATTTTGCTGGTCATTAACATTTGTTTGTTCTCTCCCGTAGATTGGGTTCCCGTCGTGCTGTTTGCTCTCTACATGTCTGTTCTTTTTGTCTTCTGTCTCCCCTCCCCAGCCAGTTGTGGCAGATGACTGCCCCTCCCTGAGCCTGGTTCTGCTGGAGGTTTCTTCCTGTTAAAAGGGAGTTTTTCCTCTCCACCGTTGCCTAGTGCTTGCTCACAGGGGATCACCTGATCGCTGGGGTCCGTCTGCAGTTGTGGGGTTTTTTTGCTCTCCTTACTCTGTAACTGCTTCATTATTCCCTGCCAATATTGGGTTTTTCCCCTCTCCCCCTTTTTTTTTCTGTTTCTCTCCCTCCTGGCCTGTGCCCCATCCACCCACCCTAAGGGGGGGGGGGGGGTTCCTGGCCATTCGGAGCTCGGCCTTGAGGGGGAGGTACTGTCATGGGCCGGTTTTACCGGCGCTCAGATCTTATTCCTCCTCAGCTCTGCTCTTACTTTGGCAGCGTCTCAGCGGGCTTCCAGCTGCCAAGCTCTATGGACGGCTGGAGGCCAATTACCTCTCATCAGCTGAGGCGCTGTCAACCACCTTAAAAGGGAGCAGCCCTGATTTCCCGGGGCTGTGACCTCGCACTATGATCCATGCTCTTCCCAGTGTGGGTTGGCTGGAACCCCCATGTCCGGCTCCAGCCCACTTCTCTTCCCTTTCATCATTATTCGTAAGTGTTCTCCCGTATTGTTTGGGTTTTGCCCCACGAGGCAATCATTCCTTTGTTCCTTTCTGTTATCGTTAATAAACTATGCAAACTCACTGGTCAGTCCTTGGCTCTTATTTATGGCTCGCAGAGCCAAACGTGACATTATTAGGCATCACATGCCTATTGTTGTCTCCTTCTGGAGTGGACACCACACCACTGTGTCTGACGGGGAGTCACCAGACACCAGTATCAGACAACGCAGCAGGCAGTCTGCCCCGGTTTCACCTGCAGCAGTGCAGGGCCCACCTGGAGGAATTTCGCTGCCCCCGCCATTCTGCAATGATGGTCGGGAGTCCTTCCAATTATGGGCTTGCTATTATGAGATAATTCAGGACGTCCGGTACAAGGATTGCAGTGTTGATTTGGATGCAGTATTGACATTGGAGCTCCCCACAAGACTGCCGCCTGAACTGGTTATTGTATGGGACAACCTGCCTTCCACCACACAGTGTTCCTATGCAGATACAAAGAAACATCTTCAGGCTGCTTTTGGTCAAAAGAACATTATTGCTTCTTTTCAGACATTCCCAAATGCCCACAGTAGAAAATCAAATGAGGCCATGGAGGTTTATGCTGCGGATGTGCGCAGACTTGTGAAGAAGGCTTTCCCTGATTTTGAACACAATGCATCTGAGTACATGAAAATGTCAGGCTTCATTGCTGGGTTGGATCAGGAGCTCCAAATTAAGTGTCATGAGAGAGGAGTGAAAAGTTTTCAAGAGGCTGTGGAAGTAGCCACTCTAGCTGAGTGTGCTCGCCCGGCTGCAAGGTTAGTGACACCAGTCTGCCCACATAATGTCACTACCAGAGATGCTGACAACACAACCCAGTCAGTTAATTCTGTGACTGACAATGACACGTATGTGAGAACGGCTGTCCAGGACCTCACAGCCACCGTCCAAAATTTGAGCAAAGATCTTGTTGCACTGAAGATAAAACTGGAAGAGCAAAGCAGAATGTACCAGCCAGAAATGCATGGCTACAGACACTCTCATGGGTCTCCTTTACGTTATGGGCGTAGTCCAGCTAGATACACTGAGACTCACAATGCACGTCTCTCCTCAAGACGCTCTCAATCCTCCTCACCTGAATTTAAGTATCAGTATTCACCAACCTACAGTTACAGAGCTGAAAAATACCAGCGCTTGTATAGCCCAAATGCAGCAACATATTCAGCGGACAAGTCACGCAGCCAAGAATCCTATTATTCTCCCGAACAGTATGATAACAGAAGTGGAGCTTACCGCCCTCCTTCAGGGCCCCCTTTGAGTTTGCGTCAGAGAAGCCCAAGTCCCCGCCGTAAACATGTTTCATTCCAGGACCATCAGAGGGGCAGCCATGGATTCCAACACCTGGTTTGTGGCCATTAGCAGCACTCAAACTATGACTACCTGGGCCCACAAACCTCTCATCAGGGGAAACGGGTGCTAGCTGAAGATGTGGGGCACTCTTCAGCTGGGCCCTTAGGAGCCCCAAATGAAATTGATAAATCTGCACCACACATCAGTACTGGGGTGGGGAGAGGGAAGTCTGGGCTTCTCTGCTTGAACTGCTGTCTCTGCGACCCAGACCTCCGAAAAGCGGTAGAAGATGGATGGACATCAGTACTGCTTTGCTGCCCTCTAGTGACAACAGAGGTACTACATTTTCCCCTCCTGAAAATCAAAACACTGTTGCAGTGGTAAACTAGAAAAGTACTCTGAGAGCGCAGACCTCCGCCAAGCGCCACAGTTCCCCCCATACAGTGTTTTACATCATAAATATTAATCCTACATTTATTTTGTCTAACTTTATAGATTCCTTGACCATGAAAAAAATGCCATTCGCAAGTGGCATATACAGTGATCCCTCGCTACTTCGCGTTTCACCTTTCGCGCCCTCAGTGCATCGCGGATTTTTCAAAAATATTCATCAAAAATTCAAAATTGAGAAAAAATGGCACGAAAGTTGCCCGGGCGCTAGCAGAAGGCAGGGAGACTACATTAGAACATCAGGTATCAACACGGAGAGCCCGCACAACTCAAAATCCACCTCTCTGACCACCGCTCCACTCCTCTCCACCCACCTCTTCACCGCTGGGGAATCTCGCAAGCTGATTGGCTGAGACGTTTTACCTCGCAAGCTGATTGGCCGAGACGTTTTACCCAGCTTCTCTAAGGAAGACCACATTCATTGTTCTTTATTGCTCGTGTTGCTTAGTGGCACTTTTCGCTGTTCTTTTGTGCCTTTTTGTGCAAAATAGGGCTTGTGACGCCCTTGGGCGGGGGGGTGACGCTACTTCGTGGTTTTTCACTTTTCGCGGTCGGTTCTGGTCCCCATTAAACGCGATAAGTGAGGGATCACTGTATTAGCAACCAACGCTGATGAAAACATAACCTCCTTGGCGGAGATAAAAAACATCCGTTGAGTACAACGAGAGCCAAAAAGCCCAAGGACAGATCCGAGCAACAAGAGTAATGCAGGTAAAGTGTCTCAACATAAAATCCGACATCTGTGTGCAGTTAAGATGTAACGGTTTATATCATTGTCTTGTAGTATTTGATACAGAACTAAAAAATATTTTAACCTAGAAAAGCACTCGGAGAGCGCAGACGTCTGCCAAGCGCCACAGTTCCCCCCATAGTGTTTTACGTCATAAATATTAATCCTACATTTATTGTGTGTACATTTTCATATTCCTTGACCATGAAAACATATGACTAGCAATTGGATTCACATTGATAGGATTAGTGGTTCAGTAGTTATTCACGAAAATCGCATTTCCCGTAATGGCGGTTTTCTTCTGGATCTCGCAATGTTAAAGAATCCTTTAAAAAAATTCCTGGATCCAGACAGTGATCCGGATCACCACCAAAATGTAATCATCTGTAGGATACCCCATTTCTGAGAATCTCTGAAAATTTCATGAAAATCCGTCCATAACTTTTTGAGTTATCTTGCTAACAAACAAACAAAAAATTCCTGGATCCAGACGGTGATCCCGATCATCCCCCAAATTTAATCAGTTCTTCCTTGTACCATTTCCAACAACGCCTGAAAGTTTCATCGAAATCAGTCCAAAACTTTTTGAGTTATCTTGCTAACCAACAGACAGACAGACAAACAGACAAACCCCGGCAAAAACATAACCTCCTGGCGGAGGTAATGAGATATCCATCCATCCATCCATCCATCCATCCATTTTCTTCCGCTTAATCCTTTTCCTTTTCTTCATATGTAAGTGGACTTGTTGAAGGTACAGATGCACACATTCTGTTAGATTCAGGCTCCCGTATCTCATTTATCAGTGAAGCAACCAGAATGTCCATTTCAGTACTAGCCAAAAAGCCTCTTATGAAGCACTACATTATGTCTAAAGCAGTATCTGGGCACAGTTTAGATACTTTGGGCACCACTGATGTGGCTTTGAAAATAGGCTCCCATACGTTCCATCATAACATGCAGGTGATAAGAAATGTCACTCAAAGCACACTGTTGGGCCTAGACTTTCTTCAGCTCTGTTGGAAAATTGTATATATGTATGCAAATGGTTATCATTTTATTAATAACTCATGAAATGAAGATTGATATTCTTATATGTATGTTCATAATATTACATAAGATGCTTTTTCTGATTAATCATAAACACAACTTGTGTCTCTTCTTATAATCACGGTTAGTGACTAAGCTGCACCACCCTTCTGTTTGTTCATATGATGTGTGATAAAAGAGTGTTGACATATGCAAGTTTTTATGCTGTATCAAGACCTGTCCCTTGTACACCCTGTGCTTCTTATTTTTCTCTTTTGTGAGAACTGTGTGAGCTTCATGATACCTTATATGGAAATGTTTTTCCTCTGTTAAGAAATGAATCAGCTCAAACTGGTTACGAACTGTATGTGCTGTTTCTTTTCACTACTCCCCTGTGAGGGACGAAAGAACAGGTTGGAAAGCTGTCACTGTCTCTTATCTTTGTCTATAAAAGTTACTGTACGAGACTGCCTCGTCAGTATTTCAACTCGCCCTGTAGAGGTATGTGTTGATACTCCTTGTGCAAGTAAAAACTTCAAAGGCTCTGCGTGTCTTAAGTCTGATCTTTGATTCAGTCTACAGTAATACCTTTTTGTACTCTGTATTTGTGAGGTTTATATTTCAGACTTCTGACAAGCTCCATAAGGTCGCCTTGGATATGGGCAAGGGTGTATGTAGTCTTTGTGGGGAAGAAGTGCCACTGTTAAAAACTACACAGCTGGCCCCTGATAACTGTACGGCAAAAATTATGGAATGCACAACCGTACCCCCACGTTGTGAAATGAACTGTAAGATCGCATTAAACCCTCCCACAATCACTGCTGGCATCCCAGCCAACTATGATGGCTGCCTAGAGCCACACCAGATGGACATTGAAGGCATCGCAGTGGCATGTACCTTGACAACGGCAGTAAATGGTGTGACTACAGTGCGTCTTCTGAATCCGACGGATAATCCCATCACCCTGCAGCCAGGTTTGCACATAGGACAGTTCATTCCTGTGTCACAAGATGACATAGTGTCAGAGTCTGCCCCTGTATGCAATGTGTTCGACTGCCCTTTCCAATCATAACAGGCAACAAGCACAGCCCAAATCTCTGCCAAATTGCCATTTGATGTTCATTGTGGTGCTCTGACTGCCTCTGATCTGTACATCTCCAGGACCCGGAGGCGTGCTGGCCGGATCATAGCCGATCCCTCACACCCTGGTCACGTACTGTTTGCCCCCCTCCCCTCAGGTAGAAGACTTCGGTCCATCCAGACTAAAACCTCCCGTCACATGAACAGCTTCTTCCCCTCTGCCATCAGACTGCTGAACACTAAGTGACTTATTGACTCTCATGCACTATGTACAGCAGCTCAACCAGACTCATGTCAATCGTCACTGTTTTCTTCCTGCATTACCGACTGCACTATATGGTTCTCCACATTATCTGCTGCTTGCTAATATATTTTAACTGCTGACCAGTATTACTCTCTTATTCTACACTTTATTGCATGTATAGTTTATTTCTTTTATTTTATCATGTTTAATGTTGCAGCATTGCACCGAGACAAATTCCTAGTTTGTGTACTACATGAACAATGGCAATAAATCTGATTCTGATTCTGATTCTGAGAGGTCTCAACTGACCGAACTGCTCCTGTGCTATCACAGTGTGTTCAGTAAAAGCCCTACAGATTTTGGCAGAACTGACATTGTCAAACACAAAATCCACACAAATGCTTTACACCCCCCCCCCCCCCCCGTTAGAAAACATGCCTATCGCACCTCACCCCAGATGCAGGAGGTGATTCAGTCACAGGTAAACAACATGTTAGACAAAGGACTTATTGAAATCAGCCATAGTCCCTGGGCAGCCCCTGTTGGAATGGTGCGAAAAAAGGATGGCTCATGGCATTTTTGTGTTGATTATAGGGGTTTGAATGCTGTGACCACGAAAGGTGCTCATCCCTTGCCCAGAGCAAATACCTTGGATGCATTATGGGGCTCATCAGTGTTCAGTACCATGGACCTTTCATCAGGGTATTGGCAGGTGCAGTTGGATGAGCAAGACAAAGCCAAAACTGACATAATGCACGGCCCAGGAGACACACACGCAGGCTCAGGGTAGATTTAACAGCTTTATTAGCAACAAGGAAGTGTATGGCTGCGTGTCTGTGGAATAAGAATGTATTGGTGGTGGCGTCTGCGTCAGGCACAGGGGCAGGAGGCCGTACAGCCGGACAACCCTGTGGGAGAGAGCAGAGGGAGAAGGGTAACGGGCACCACACCAATACAGGGAATAATGATGGTAGCTGGCTTACTTGGTTGTGACAGGTGGCTGGCGTCGACAAGGGCGGAGCCCGGGAGACAGCGACCTGCGGTACCTGTGGCAGCAGCGTAGAGCCAACGGCGAGGTGATGAAGTCCGCCGCGGGGGATGTCCACCTGTGCACAGGGGAAAGCTAGAGGAGAGAGGTAAGGGGAACTTACCCAGGATATCTTCACTAGTCGGTTTGAGATCCGTAGTAGCAAAGAGGCCGAAGTAGAGAGACGGCTTCAGGCCGAAGCCCAGGGCAGAGTGGATTAAATACCTCGCCGCTGACGAGGAGCAGGTGTGCGCGCGGCTGGCGCCACTGATGAGCGGCGAGTCATAACAGTACTCCCCCCTCTAGCAGCGCCTCCTGGCGATGGTTTTTCCGGGTGCGCTCGATGAAACTCAGAAATGAGTGACCGGTCCAACACCAGCGAGGAAGGCACCCACTGTCTCCACTCGGGTCCATAGCCCTCCCAATCCACCAGGTACTGCAATCCGCGACCCCGGCGTCGGGCGTCCAAGATGTCAGCGATGGTCCAGGCCGGATGGCCACCAATCATCCGGGGAGCGGGGTGCACCGCAGGTGGAGGGCAGAGGGGTCAGAGACCACCGGTTTGATTTTGGAGACGTGGAAGGTGGGATGGATGCGGAGGGAGGAGGGAATAGCCACACGCACAGCCACCGGGTTGATGATTCTGGTTATGGGATAAGGGCCGATGAACTGTTGGGCCAGCTTTCTCCTCTCACCCTTTAGGTTAACGTCCTGTGTGGATACCCAAACTTGCTGTCCCACCTGGTAGGCAGGTGCAGGTCTCCTATGTCGGTCCGCCGTAGACTTATCGCGCTCCGCCATGCGTAAAAGCGCATTACGCGCCGTGGACCAAAGGGAACGGCACCGCCTCAGATGTGCCTGGACAGAGGGAACAGCCAACTCGCCCTCCTGCGCGGGAAACAGGGGTGGATCATAGCCCAAGGATGCTTTAAAGGGCGACATCCCGATGGCCGTAGAGCGAGAGGTGTTGTGGGCGTACTCCACCCAGGCGAGGTGGGAACTCCAGGACGTGGGTTTGGATGACGTAACGCAGCGGAGCGTAGCCTCCAGCTCCTGGTTAGTCCGCTCACACTGCCCGTTAGACTGGGGGTGATGGCCGGAGGAGAGGCTTACCTTGGCTCCCAGGGCGTTGCAAAATGACCTCCAGACGTCCGAAGAAAACTGGGGGCCGCGGTCGGAGACCACGTCGACCGGGATTCCATGCAGTCTGACCACGTGCTGGATGAGGAGGTCCGCCGTCTCCAAGGCTGAGGGAAGTCCACGTAGGGGCACGAAGTGGGCGGCCTTGGAAAAACGGTCTACAATGGTCAGAACTGTGTCAAAGTTGTTGGAGACAGGGAGCCCGGTGACGAAGTCCAGAGCGATGTGCGACCAGGGCCTGCCAGGGACGGGCAGGGGCTGGAGCAGACCCGCAGGGGGAGTGTTACCTGACTTATTGGCAGCACAGACGGGGCATGCCCGGGCGTAACGGGCGGCATCCTTCCGCAGGCCTGGCCACCAAAAGGATCGCTGGACAAGGTCAATCATCCGCAAAGCTCCAGGATGGCAAGTGAGCTTGGAGGTATGGAGCCAGTGTATAACGTCCCCCCGGACGGCAGATGGCACGAAGAGCCTCCCCTCCGGTCCGCCGCCAGGGTCCGGTTCCGACTCCTGCGCCCTCCGGATCTTGTCTTCTATGTCCCATGTAACAGCCCCCACGACGCACGACCTGGGCAGGATGGTATGAGCAACGTCTTCTGCGGCCTCCGGGGCAAATTGCCTGGAGAGGGCGTCGGGCAGGCCGTTCTTGGAGCCTGGCCTATATGTGATGCTGAACTTAAACCTTGCAAAGAACAGGGACCAATGCGCCTGGGGGGCGTTCAGACGCTTGGCAGATCTCAGGTACTCCAGGTTCTTGTGGTCAGTGAGGACCACAAAAGGCAAGGCTGCCCCCTCCAGCCAATGACGCCATTCTTGAAGGGCAAGCTTGATGGCAAGAAGCTTTCTGTCCCCCACGTCGTAATTTCGTTCCGCCGGGGACAGGCGCCGAGAGAAGAAGGTGCATGGTCGCTTGACTCCATTGGCTGGGAACCGCTGGGACAACACCGCCCCCACCCCCGTGTCCGAAGCGTCCACCTCCACAATGCACTGCAGCGCGGGATCGACCTGGCTGAGGACCCGGGAGGAGGAGAACTCCGTCTTCAGCACCTGGAAGGCCGAAGCGGCCTCTTCAGTCCACCAGAACGGGGTCTTAGGAGAGGTGAGGTGGGTCAGGGGCCCGACGATGGCTCCAAAGTTCGGGACAAAGCGGCGGTAGAAATTGGCGAACCCGATGAATTGCTGAACTTGCTTTCGAGAAGTTGGTGTGGGCCAATCCACCACTGCTTTGATCTTCACTGGGTCCGGAAGCACCTGGTCATGGGAGATGACGAACCCCAGGAAGGAAGTTGTTTTGGCGTAGAATTCACATTTTTCCGCCTTGACGTACAGACGGTTCTCCAGCAGTCTCTGCAGGACCCGCCTCACGTGGACCCGGTGTTCATCCTTGGACCTGGAGAAGATGAGAATGTCATCCAGGTAGACGAATACGAACAGGCCGATGAAGTCCCGGAGGACGTCATTGATGAGGCGCTGAAAGACGGCTGGAACGTTGGTCAACCCAAACGGTATCACGAGATATTCAAAATGCCCGTTTGGGGTTCGGAAGGCGGTCTTCCACTCATCTCCCTCCCGGATCCGGACGAGGTGGTAAGCGCTGCGGAGATCCAGCTTAGTAACCCAGGTCGCCCCCTGGAGGGAGTGAAAGGCAGTGTCCATAAGGGGCAGGGTGTACCGGTCCTTCTCCGTGATATCGTTGAGAGCTCGATAGTCGATACAAGGACGAAGAGATCCGTCCTTCTTTCCAACGAAGAAGAACCCTGCACCTACTGGAGAGGAGGACGGTCGGATGATCCCAGCACTGAGCGACTCCTTCAGGTAGCTGTTCATTGCCTCCTTCTCCGGCGCTGACAGACTGTAGAGGCGTCCTGAGGGTAAGGGCGCCCCCTGGCGGATGTTAATGGCGCAGTCGTAGGGCCGGTGAGGAGGCAGAGACATCGCCTTGGACTTACTGAAAACGGCACCCAGGTCGTGGAACTCTGAGGGCACTAGGGTGAGATCCGGGGGTGCGGTGTCCTGAGCTGTGGGAGGCGAGGACGGGGCGCAGGCCGCGGATTGGAGGCAGGTACCCATGCAGAAAGTGCTCCACGCTGAAACCTTCCCAGTCTTCCAGTCCAAGGCGGGGTTGTGGAGGCGGAGCCAGGGATAACCGAGGATGACAGGTGTTACTGAGGTGGGCAGGACGTAAAAGGAGATATCCTCCCGATGGTTTCCAGAGATGATCACCGGGACAGGGGATGTTTGGTGAGTTACCTTTCCCAGGGAAACTCGGGAGAGATTAACCAGGACGAGAGGAGTATCGAGGGGGTGACAGTGGATGCCCAGTCGGGTTGCCAGGCTTTGTGAAATAAAGCTACCCTCTGCGCCTGAATCCACCAGTGCATGTGTGAGGTGCCCAGTGAGGTTGTGACAGAAGCGGATGGGCAGCGTCAAATGTGTGAGGGGACTTAACCGATTAGCGTCCGCGAGGCCCCCTACAGTGACTCGCGGACCACCTCGTTTGGCTTCTCCGGACAATGCTCCACCGTGTGCTGGCTACCTCCGCAATACATGCAGAGGCCCAGGTCACGACGGCGCTGTTTCTCCACCAGGGGGAGCTTTGTCCAGCCCGTCACCATTGGTTCCGACTCCTCGGAAACCTCCGGCGGCGGCAACGCCAGGGGGCGAGCTTGGGGCAGACATGCAGAGGTGCCCCGCGAGCGAGAATACTGCTTACGCTCGGAGGCGCGCTCGCGCAGCGTGTTATCCAAACTGATGGTGAGAGAAATCAGCTCCGCCAGCGTCTCCGGGGTATCCCGTCCAGCCAACTCATCCCTCAGACCGGAATTTAGACTGCGGAGGAAGATGCTGCAGAGCGCGCGCTCTTCCCAGCCAACTTCCTCCGCGGTAACCCGGAAGTCGATCGCGTAGTCGGCCGCCGATCGGCTCCCCTGTTGGAGTCCGAGAAGGTGGTCGACCTGGACACTGTCCAAACGCGAATGATCGAACACTTCCAGAAATTGTCGCACGAACTGGCCATAGGTGAGGGTGGCGTAGCTGGGCTTCACCATAATGGCGTAAGCCCAGGTAAGCGCACGACCCTCAAGGAGATTACCTATATAGCCGATTCTGCTATGGTCTGAGGGAAAATCTCCGGGAACGCGAAGAAACACGGACTCACACTGCATAATAAAACCCCGAGCTCCACCCAGCTTACCGCTGAAGCGAGCAGGAGTGGGGATTGGTGTGAGCCGTGTTGGCGCACCCGGAGCAGGCTGGACGGCCACCGGAGCCGCAGGAGCCACGCCACCCGGACGAGCCGAGGGGAACGGCTGCTGGGGGTCCAAGCGGTCTAATCGGTTAGTAATGATAATTAATTGATTCAATATCACCTGTTGCTGATGAGCTATTAAATCCACCCGAGCCTTGAGGGTGGAAAGACGGCGTGCGAGCCCGCTGTCTGCCGAGCCGCTCTGCTGAAGCTGTACTGACATAATGCGCGGCCCAGGAGACACACACGCAGGCTCAGGGTAGATTTAACAGCTTTATTAGCAACAAGGAAGTGTATGGCTGCGTGTCTGTGGAATAAGAATGTATTGGTGGTGGCGTCTGCGTCAGGCACGGGGGCAGGAGGCCGTACAGCTGGACAACCCTGTGGGAGAGAGCAGAGGGAGAAGGGTAACGGGCACCACACCAATACAGGGAATAATGATGGTAGCTGGCTTACTTGGTTGTGACAGGTGGCTGGTGTCGACAAGGGCGGAGCCCGGGAGACA
Organism: Pholidichthys leucotaenia; assembly: GCA_020510985.1. Classification (NCBI taxonomy): domain Eukaryota; kingdom Metazoa; phylum Chordata; class Actinopteri; order Cichliformes; family Pholidichthyidae; genus Pholidichthys; species Pholidichthys leucotaenia. The sequence goes on from CM035836.1 coordinate 41,644,164, forward strand.
GCGACCTGCGGTACCTGTGGCAGCAGCGTAGAGCCAACGGCGAGGTGATGAAGTCCGCCGCCGGGGATGTCCACCTGTGCACAGGGGAAAGCTAGAGGAGAGAGGTAAGGGGAGCTTACCCAGGATATCTTCACTAGTCGGTTTGAGATCCGTAGTAGCAAAGGGGCCGAAGTAGAGAGACGGCTTCAGGCCGAAGCCCAGGGCAGAGTGGATTAAATACCTCGCCGCTGACGAGGAGCAGGTGTGCGCGCGGCTGGCGCCGCTGATGAGCGGCAAGTCATGACAAAAACAGCTTTTACAACTGGTAGGGGTCTTTACCAGTTCTGTGTTATGCCCATGGGTGTCATGGTCTGACCGCTGATTCTGTCCGCGCTCGGACTGTCTGGTCTTTTCCCCATTCTGTGTTGTCTTATGGCCTTCCAGGGCTTTTATTGTGACAGTGTCATGGCAGGACTTCCGTCTGTCAGAGCCGAGCTGCGCCGGGGCAACTGAATCACATTCCATTGATTACTTTCTCATTTGCTGATTTATCAAAGTGCCTTATTTAAGGGACCAGCTGAGATTACTCCGGGCTGCAACCTTGCAAAACGTTGGTTCCCCACAACGTTCAGCTGGAGTCCCTAACCCCGGCTCCAGTCACCCTCTTGATCCTTCGTGTTCTCAGTAAGTGTTTTCCTCAGAGTCTGTATCCAGTGTGTATAGTCTTAGCCATAGTCATTGTTCGTGTTTTTGCCCCACGTGGCTGTTCTTTTGTCTTTTGTATCTTTTGTTAATAAAATATGCAAACTCATCGGCTGCCTATAGCATCTCATTAATGGCCCACGAGGACCATCCATGACAATAGGTCACAGCCCGAATGAGACGCCGGTCACCGTGAGTTTGTTTTTTTGGGGGGCTTGTAGTTTTTTCCCTGTTCTTTCCGTGTACCAGTGTGTTGGGAAATGACGCTACCAAGGAAGGGCTATGCTTTGAACTTGGGCTATGAGCTAGTTATGCCCCTCATCAAAATAGATGGTATCATCTCACAAGCTTGTAACAACCCCTTTCCCAACTGTTCATGCTGGTACTTGGACCTCGCAGAGGTGGCAATTAACCGCAATCCTCACCATGCCAACCACACCGAAGTCAGAAAGAGGATGGCGGAAATCACAGCACTCCGGGAGAAGACCCGTGAACCGGAAGGGAATTCTGGCAGGAAGCCAAAGGTGAGGCATTCCTGCTCCCCCTTCCCCCGGGATCCAGTTCCTGTCACCCATCCAGCCCAGGAGTCTACGTCACCCAAGTGTCGTTCCCATCCACAGCAGAGGAGGAGGTCAGCCTGGATTCCCCCAGAAGAGACGCAGTGGGCAGCTGAGCTCATCCAGGGCCATGTGGCTGAGGCTCGCTCCGCCGTCCATCCTACTCAGATCATAAAGCATGTGGTGGCGGCAGTCACACTGGAGGAGGTCAGTCCCGAACTCCATGATTACCCCAAGTACACTGATCTCTCTGGACACTCTCTGGACATGTTTTACCTATGTTTCGGTAGGTGGATAACATCTGTGGATCGCTGAGTGCTCTCCAGAGAATGATCTAAAGTATGATTCAAGCCTGTATGAAATTGAAGCACAGAATCGAAGAGAGAGAAATTTTTTTATTCTCTGAGTCCACTGTGCAGATTTGACCTTGTGTTTTGGTACCCTTGTTTACATTCCTCCTCGATAAGATAACGCCAGAGAAGTGGCTTATGTCTACCCATACATCAACAATCAGTTGTTGTCGTCAGCGGATTGGTCTCTCGAGGACAATGCCCATGTGCCTTCTGCAAGGAAGAGGAAAAGAGAGACAGACTCTGATCTCTGGTCTTGTTTATAAGTCACATGATTATAACATCTATCCACTGCCTGGAGGCGCCCTCTGCTGCCCACTAACAACTGTTACACTCACATTACACAATGACATGCAAATATACACACACTGCTCTCCCTCCCTCTGCTGTGTGATTGTATCTATTGTCTGCTAATGCATGAGGGGTTTTTTTCTGTGTAGTCAAAATTTGGCTCATACACGAGCGTTTATTCTGATTACTATGTTTTTTTCTCTCTCCTATTGTGTTTTCCTCCCCCTCCCCTCCCCTCTTTACCTCCACTGTTGACAGGCGCCTTGTATGGCGACGCGTCATTGGATGCGCCTAACGTGCGCGTCCAATGTCAAGTCAAATTCCTCGTGTGTTTACTTGTAAATATACTTGGCAATAAAGCTGATTCTGATTCTGATTCTGATTCTGATCTGCTAGCCTCTGTCTCCACGCAGCAGTGACATTTCCCTGACCTGACCTTTTCCTTGCCCTCTGCCAGTAAATGTCGTCACACTGCCCATATCAAGCCTCAGTGAGATCCCCGTCCAGATCCAGTTCCTGGCCGCCGTGAAAACTCTGCCTCCCAGCCAGCTGTTGCCCCTGCATCATGACAAAAGGGAAAGACAGCAGCCTCTGCCTCCGGGTCTTCTGTTCCTGCTGTTCTGTCAGCTCCTCGTCCCCGGACTGCCTCGGCTGCTCCTCCCTTCTCCTCGACGCTCTCTCCAGCTGCTGTGAGCGCCACGAGTCCTGCTCCAGCTGTGCCTGTTTTTGATTCTGTGCGAGCGACTCCTCTTCGTCTTCCCGGGGGCCCCTCCGTCACCATCCAAAGGGGAAAGGGAAGAACCAAGCCCGCTGCAGTAGTTTCCATCGGCCCTCAGCTGAGCAGGCAAGTGCTATTTCATTCTCTTCCTTCATATTATGAATTGCCTTGTCTGACTCCTGGGAGTGGAGTTCAGGGTTCACAGTCCCCTGAGCTTCCTCCACCTGCTGTAGCCATTAATTATGAACCTGCATCCTCTGTGTCTCCTTCCCCTGAGCATTCCCCGGTGCCAGAAATACACCACTGGGCGAAGAAGGAGCCTGCAGCCCTGGAGAGCCTGGTACCAACCCCGCAGCCGCGTCATGGGCAGAGGAGGAGGGCGGACTGCCGATTGGGGCCTGCGCCGATGATTAAGCATCCCCAGGTTTTTGTGGAGGAGTGGTTCGACCCAGCAGGCCATGGGTCCCCTGCCACCACGTCGTGCGGGCCTTCGGCGTGGACTTCAGCGCCAGGGAGTCCCCAGACTGTGAAGACCATCATACCAGCTGTGGAGCCCGCCACAGTCGAGTGGGAACCAGGAGTGGACCTCCAGACCATTGAGCCTGGATCGTTGGAGTCCTGGACAGCGGTGGAGCCCGAGATCAGGCAAGTGCTCTATTTTGTCTCTCTCTTCTCTATTCTGGAGCATTATTGCCTGTCTCTCGAGGAAATGAGCCGGGTGCAGCTGATCGCTGCATCCGAGCTTTTCTTGCCGGGCTCTGCCGCTGCCGGTGATCCTAATCCCAGTTCTTTCTCTTCCTCGAAGCCTTTTCCCAGGGTCACCGGTGACGAGCCTGTTCCAATCATCGTCTTGGAGGTTCCAAGTTCGTGCTCGGAGGTCATCCATGGTGCTGCACCGGCCCAGTCGGGGTCCGTCGTGGGTGCTGTTCCAGCCCAGTAGGGGTCCGTCGTGGGTGCAGCGCTGGCCCAGTCAGGGTCCAGCAAGGGCGCAGCGCCACTTCGGTTTAAGTTCGGAGAAGGAGCTGCAGATCCTCCGCCGTCTGATGCCGGACTGGCCCCTCATCCTTCCCCCAATCACTTTCTTCCTCCACCGGGTGCCGCTGGGGTTCCCCGGATTCAGCTTGGCTTTCCCAGATTCGGCTCGGCTTTCCCTCGCTATCCCTCTCGGGAGGGAGGCCACCACCGAGTTCTCCCCTCCAGTCCTGGTGGCCTAAGGATGCGGGTCGGCTGCCTGGGAGACTGCTTCGCCGGTTCGGCGTTCTGGGTCGGCCACCCGACAGACTGCCTTGTTTGTTCGGTGACCTGGTCCAGCCACCTGAGGTACTGTTTCTCCGGGCCTGGGACTGGGGTAGACTGCCTGAACTGTTTCTTTTCCCCCTGCCAGCGATCTGGACTCTGGATGGGGGTAGACCACCCGAACTGTTTTTTTTTTTTTTGGCGACAATTTGTGCTCTACCTGCTGGCATCCCTGTAAGTGTTTTTTTTATTTTTTTTTCCCTCTCCTCTGTAGTTTGAGAGACGCTGTTTTGTTTTTTGTCTTTGCCTATTGATAATATTGGACTATATTTGTAGTGTTGCTGCTCGACTGTGTAGCTGGTTGAGTTTTTTTCCCTGGTGTTTATAGGGTACTGTATGTTTTTGTTATGTACCTGTATTTTAGTTTTCTTGTTTCCTTGGTAGTTTGAGAGATGCCCTTTTTGTTTTGTTTTTTTTCTTTGCCTGTTTATATTGTGGAACTGTATTTGTAGTGTGCTGCTCTGCTTGTAGCTGTTTGAGTTTTTTTTGTCCTGGTGTTTTTTGGGTACGGTGTATTGTTGTATGTACCTGTATTCTAGTTTTCTTGTCTCCTTATCAGTCGGAAGGTTGTGCATATTCTTGTTGTATTTACTGTGCTCTAGGTTTGTTTGTGGCGTGTTTAGCCTCTTCATTTTGATTATCGTGGTTGTCCTCTATTGTGTGTTGTTTTTTTTTTGTTTTTTTCTGATTCTCTCCCTCCTGGCCTGTTTCCCCCTACGCCCTCCCTGGGTCGGCCCTGGTAGCCTTCGGTACCAGACTGTTACACTGGCTGTTACATTTGTGCCTGGAATGCGCCTTTTGGGCCGGGAGTACTGTCATGGTCTGAGCGCTGATTCTGTCCGCGCTCGGGCTGCACGGTATTTTCCCCGTTCTGTGTTGTCTTATGGCCTTCCAGGGCTTTTATTGTGACAGCATCACGGCGGGACTTCCTGCTGTCAGAGCTGAGCTGCGCCGTGACAGCTGAATCACATTCCATTGATTACTTTCTCATTTGCTGATTTATCGAAGTGTCTTATTTAAGGGAGCAGCTGAGGTTACTCTGAGCTGCGACCTCGCATAACGTTGGTTCCCCACAACATTCGGCTGGAGTCCCTAACCCCGGCTCCAGTCACCCTCTTGATCCTTCGTGTTCTCAGTAAGTGTTTTCCTCAGAGTCTGTATCCAGTGTGTATAGTCTTAGCCATAGTCATTGTTCGTGTTTTTGCCCCACGTGGCTGTTCTCTTGTCTTTTGTATCTTTTGTTCATAAACATGCAAACTCTTCAGCTGCCTATAGCATCTCATTAATGGCCCGCGAGGGTCATCCATGACAATGGGTCTGGTGAATGCTCCACCCACATTTCAGCATTTGATGCAGCTGGTATTACAAGGCCTCTCATGGAAAACATGTGTCATTTATTTAGATGACATTACCATGTACAGCTCCAGTTTTTCCACACATTTGCAGCATCTTAGACAGGTGTTTGATCAGTTAAGAGCAGCTAATTTAAAACTCAAACCATCAGAATCAGAAAGCTTTATTGCCAAGCATGTTTACAGTGTAAACAAACGAGGAATTTGACTTGACACTGGGCGTGCAATAAGAGCCTCCAATGACGCGGCTGCCATGAGGGCGCCTGTCATCAGTGGAGGGTAAAGAGGGGGAACGTGGGAGGGAATGACACAATAGGCAGAGAGAAAAAACATTGTTAATCAAAATAAAGATTATATAGATAATCAGAATTGTGATTACATAGAAAAAAACTCTCTAAGCACAATTAGCAGACTAATACAGATCACACAATACAAAGGAGCAAAGAGAGACCAGTGTGTGTAATCAGCATGTAAATAATCAGTGTGTGTGCAGTGTTGGATGTATCAGTTGCTGATGTGCAGCAAGGGGCGCCTCCTGGCAACGGATAGTTGTTATGTTCATGTATTCAAAACACAGATAAGCATGTCCCAGAGTCTCTCTCTCTTCGTGCATGCCAGATGGCAAAGTTCTGTATTAGACACATGATAGCGCTGTCCTTGAAGAGTCCGGTCTGCTGAACAACAGCAATTGATGTTAATTGTTTGGGTTAAAGAAAAGCCAAACTATCTTCTGCTTTGTCTTCATCCAGGAGGAGAGGGCGCCGAATCCAGGTCAAAGGCACAGTTCACTCAGAGCATAGAATTTCCATCTCTCTTGCGATTCTGTGCTTCATAATTTCCATATACAGGCTTTAAAATCACTGGTCGAATTTGTTGTTGAAGGAGCTTTGCCGGGTTTGCATTTTGATCAGCTCTCCCAACTTCTTTAATTTCTGATACATCAGGAAACTCCAGAGCCAAAGTAGAAATCCTGTGATCAAAGCCAAACAGATAGATGTCTTCCGCATCTCAGTCGAATCACACAGACACATGAATTCCCAATTGTCCATGAGTCCTACTGGGCTCCCCCTAGCCCGATCTTCTTTTGAAGTGGTGTCAATCGCATTTAAAGCCCACCAAATCCATAGTTTTCCATAGTAATTTTTCATTTGGAATAAGATTCAGCCAGAAGAAGAGCGACACAGACAAAACACAGCAAGCTGGGATCAGTAAGGGAATGGGAGGTGGGAGAGGGAGAGAAAAGTGTCTGCTCTCCCTCGGAAGAGAGGGAAGTAGTGTAAGAGGTAATTTTGGAAAACAGGCAGTTCTTTATTTGAGAAGTAATTTTTATGATTATTCAGACTGATGAGTTTAAATGTTACTTAAACATTTTAATGAATAATTTAGTTTGTTTATCCTGTATTTGCTCTTTTGTGGTGTTAGTTTGGCAAGAGAAAGTACACAGAATGGAAAAATTCAATTCAATTCAACTTTATTTATATAGCGCCATTTCACAACAACAGTCATCTCATAGCACTATCAACTGTAGGGGGGAACCCCCACAGTTGCAGAAAGACCCCAGCAATCAGGTGATCCCCTGTGAGCAAGCACTTGGCGACGGTGGAGAGGAAAAACTCCCTTTTAACAGGAAGAAACCTCCAGCAGAACCAGGCTCAGGGAGGGGCAGTCATCTGCTGCGACTGGCTGGGGGGTGAGGGGACAGAGAAGATGAAAAGAACAGACATGTAGAGAGCAAACAGCACGATGGGGACTCAATCTATGGGAGAGAACAAACAAATGTTAATGACCAGCAAAAAAAAAATATTTCATAGAGAGTGAGGAAAGGAGTGAGGCCCAGTGCATTACTGGAGGTCCCCCGGCTGACTAAACCTATTAGCAGCATAACTAAGGGAGGGTTCAGAAACACATGATCCCTCCCTAATTGTAGGCTATATCAAAAAGGTAGGTTTTAACCCTAATCTTAAAAACAGAGATCGAGTCTGACTCCCGAATCCAGATTGGCAGCTGATTCCACAGGAGAGGAGCTTGATAACTGAAGGCTCTGCCTCCCATTGTACTTTTGGAGATTCTAGGTATTACAAGTAGTCCTGCATTTTGGGAGCATAGTGCTCTGTTAGGATAATACGGTAGTATTGTGGCGATGTTAAAATAAGACACGGCGTCTGGAGTTTTAATGAAGTTTATTGATCAAATCATCGCCATCACGGAGCTCACCCCAGCTGCTGTATAAGCATGCTGGGGATCGCTCTCAGGCTCTCATGAGCTGTAGTCAGAAGCAGTCAGAAGAAGAACAGGGAGTGAACATATGAATTCAGCCACTTAAATACCCAGCAACGGACAATACATCAAAGGCATTTTATCATCAAAGGAAATGCATTCAGACATGTGACATTTGTACCACAATGCGAGCAGGAAGCATGAATGTTTGCATTTGCGTCATACATATCCACAGGATGCTGGTGCCTGAACTAAGCACAGGAAGGCTGCCTATTGATCTCAACACACACATCTCACTGTCCTGTTAATTGCTCTAGTCGAGCGCTGTGTTTGTCCGTGGCTACTGTGGGGGGGTACCCCATACACTCCCCCCCAGAGGGCTTAGCGGGGAGCTGAGACCTCGGTAGTCCCGCTTTGGTGGCGAGCTGCGGCGAAAGTCTGTGCCGGGGAAGGGAGGAGGGTGGGGGTTGCAAGTGGCGGGGGATGTCCATGGCTGTGGGAAGAAAAGTTAGTCTCTGATTCCTCTCGCGATTCAGTCCGGCAATGAAGAAAAACAGGAGCTGAAGCTATGTGAGGGACTTGGCGTTTAGGCTTTAGGTGCGTTCGCGGCCCTAAAGCCCTCGGGGACAGCTGACGGCTGGATTCCCGTCGTGCGCCGTGGCTGAGACTTACACCAAATCCTGTGTGCGGGCTGCGTGTGTGCTTCAGGTGTGTGAGCAGTCCTGAAGAGCCGTGTGCAGCGGCGGAGGATGATGTATAAGTCTGTAGAGCCAGCTTGTCTCTGGTGCGCGGCACGCGCTGCGGCCACGTGCCTTCCAGCTGCGCTGTTCTGATGCGAGGCTTCTGTGCATGGCCGGTCCGCTGTCGCGAGGCGAATCAGGGTCAGGGGGCTTGATGGAGATCTGCGCAGTCGGCGCCGATTGTGTCCCCTGTCCGGGCTGTTGGTCGTCGCTCGTGCCGGGTCATGGTGCGTTCAGGTCCACGCGTTCTCCGTCGGCCATGGGCCGCCGTCGTGGAGAGAGGGCAAGGTGTGTGTGCTCTCGTGTGGAGACACAGAATCGTGTGTCAGGAGCCGTGAGAGCGGCCGGTCCAGCGTGGATGTGCCGATCTAGGCGTGCAAACCTCACCATGAAATTTCCTCAGCTTTCCCGGTCGTGGGTGGTCTCCGAAGAGCGTCAGAGTCTCCCTAAAGCAGAAAGGAAGGGCAGATCAGTCGGGCTGCCGCGTTCGCTTGTCGTCGGAGAATCACTGCCGGGTGCTGCGTTTGCTGGCAGCGTGTTCTTTTCAGCGTCGGGTCGCCAGCGTGGTTGTCCAGACCAGAAGGTTGCGTCGCACAAAGCGTGTGCGTCTGCGGGGTCACCAGTGTGGCGATGTTAAAATAAGACACGGCGTCTGGAGTTTTAATGAAGTTTATTGATCAAATCATCGCCATCACGGAGCTCACCCCAGCTGCTGTATAAGCATGCTGGGGATCGCTCTCAGGCTCTCATGAGCTGTAGTCAGAAGCAGTCAGAAGAAGAACAGGGAGTGAACATATGAATTCAGCCACTTAAATACCCAGCAACGGACAATACATCAAAGGCATTTTATCATCAAAGGAAATGCATTCAGACATGTGACATTTTTACCACAATGCGAGCAGGAAGCATGAATGTTTGCATTTGCGTCATACATATCCACAGGATGCTGGTGCCTGAACTAAGCACAGGAAGGCTGCCTATTGATCTCAACACACACATCTCACTGTCCTGTTAATTGCTCTAGTCGAGCGCTGTGTTTGTCCGTGGCTACTGTGGGGGGGTACCCCATAGTATCAGATCTTTTAAATAAAAAGGAGCCTGATTGTTTAGAGCTTTGTAAGTAAGAAGAAGGATTTTAAACTTAATTCTAAACTCTATGGGAAGCCAATGAAGGGAGGCCAGAACCGGAGAGATATGATCTCTCTTTCTAGTACCTGTTAAAACTCTTGCTGCAGCATTTTGGATCAGCTGAAGACTTTTTAAAGATGTTTTAGGACAACCTGATAATAAAGAATTACAATAATCTAATCTCGAGCTAACAAAAGCGTGGATCAGTTTCTCAGCATCACTCTGAGACAAGATGCTCCTAATCTTGGCAATATTACGCAAATGATAGAAGGCAGTCTTAGAAACAAATTTAATATGTGAATTGAAGGACAGATCCTGATCAAAAATAACTCCAAGGTTCCTCACAGAGCTATTAAGAGAAAGAGTAACTGCATCCAAACTGAAAGTTTGATTTGGAAAGGAATTTCTAAGGTTTTTTGGACCAACAAGAATGACTTCAGTCTTATCTGAATTTAATAGCAGGAAATTACAAGTCATCCAAGCTTTGATTTCCTTAAGACAGGCTTCTAACTTGGCTAATTGATTACTATCATCTGGCTTCATTGACAGGTATAATTGTGTGTCATCTGCATAACAATGAAAATGTATACAGTGCTTTCTAATAATGTTGCCTAACGGAAGCATATATAAACTAAAAAGAGTAGGGCCTAGCACAGATCCCTGTGGAACTCCATGACTAAGCTTTGAGTTGAAAGAAAACTCATTATTTACATGAACAAACTGGAACCTATCAGATAAATAAGATCTAAACCACTGCAACGAAGTTCCATTAAGTCCAACATAGTGTTCTAATCTATCAAGTAGAATGTTATGATCGATAGTATCAAAAGCTGCACTAAGGTCTAAAAGGACAAGTACAGAAACTAGTCCATTATCAGATGCAATGAGGAGGTCGTTAGTGACCTTCGCTAAGGCTGTTTCAGTACTATGATGGATTCTAAACCCAGATTGAAACTCTTCAAGTAAACCATTTCCCTGCAGGTGGTCGAATAATTGCGTAGCAACAACTCTTTCTAAGATTTTTGAAATGAAAGGGAGATTAGAGATTGGTCTATAGTTAGCTAAAGCTCCTGGATCTAGCGTTGGCTTTTTGAGTAAGGGTTTAATTACAGCTGTTTTAAAAGCCTGCGGTACATGGCCTAAAGTTAATGAAGAATTGATTATATGAAGAATAAAGCTACCGATAAGTGGGAAGACTTCTTTAAATAACCTAGTAGGAATAGGGTCTAAAAGACAAGTTGAAGGTTTGGATGAGGAAACTATTTTGTTTAACTCACAAAGGTCGATTGGAGTAAACTCATCAAGACAGACATCAAAAGAAGGAGTTGTAGTAGTTACAGTATTTAAGTTAACTGTGGGAAGAATCTGATTGATTTTATCTCTGATGGATGAAATTTTATTATTGAAAAAGTTCATAAAGTCCTGACTAGTAAGCTCTAAGGGAATGCTAGGATTGATAGAGTCCTGACTCTTTGTCAACCTGGCTACAGTACTGAAAAGAAACCTGGGATTATTCTTGTTCTCTTCTATTAATGCAGAGTAATAACTTGTTCTAGCTTTTCTAAGAGATTTTTTATAAATTAAAAGATGATTTCTCCAAGCTAAATAGATTTCATCTAAATTAGTAGAGCGCCATTTTCTTTCTAATTGACGAGTCTTCTGTTTTAAGCTACGAGTTTCTGTGTTGAACCAAGGAGTTAGAAATCTCTGATTAGACTTTTTCTTTTTTAAGGGGGCCACCAAGTCTAGAGCCTGATGCAGAGAAGCTGAAACACTATCCACCATGTTATCAATTACAGAAGGAGCAAGCTGTCTATAGCTTATTTCCGTTGTGTTGACACATGGCATAGAGGAAACAATCTGCATAAATTTGGAAACAGCATCATCTGAGAGGCATCTACTGTAATAATATTTTTCTTTAGGAGCCAAATAGTCAGAAATGGTAAAATCAAAGGTTAACAGACAATGGTCTGACAGTACAGGGTTATGAGGAGACACTACAAGATTTTCTATTTCTATGCCATATGTCAGAACAAGGTCCAATGTATGGTGGAGGTAATGAGTAGAATTTCCTACTTTCTGAGAAAACCCAATCGAGTCTAATATTGAATTAAATGCCACATTAAGGCAGTCACTATCTACATCCACATGTATATTAAAGTCCCTACTAATTATTCTATCAGATTTCAGCACTAAATCAGCTAAGAAATCAGCAAATTCGGATAAAAATTCTGAGTAGGTTGATGGGGGACGATAAACTATGGCAAATAAAATTGGGTTTAACCTAAAATTGCTAAAGTGCCCAATACTGAGGACCAGGCCCTCAAAGGAATTATAACATGTTTTTTGCTTTACATTAACTAGTAATTTGGAATGGTAAATTGTTGCTACTCCTCCTCCACGACCAGAACTTCTGGGATTTTGACAGTTTAAATAACCAGAGGGAGTTGATTCATTTAAACCAACATAATCCTCTTGCCCTAACCAAGTCTCTGTAAGGGAAATTAAATCAATCTGATGATCAATTAACAGATCATGGACTAACAGAGACTTGGGAGTTAGAGACCTAATATTTAGTAAACCACATTTAATTTTTAAATTATGAGGAGGAACAGAGGCCAAATCATTCAATTTAGAGGCTTTATGTTTAATTTGAGTTTTACCAATGTTTTGCTTTATCACTTTGGGATGCTTATGCATTATATTTTTATTTACTTTGGAGGGAGCAGACAACGATTCTCTGATGGGGAAGACAGGGGCTAAGCTGAGGGGTGGCGGATGAAGAGGAGCTGCAGAGAGGCGTGTAAGACTGCGACTCTGCTTCCTGGTCCCAACTCTGAGTAGTCATGGTTAATAAATAATAAATTATTTATTATTCCTTGATAATAAAAAGGCTTTTATTATCAAGGAAGAGTGGCGGAAGTCAAGTGAGGCGGATGTATTGTAAAGAGAACGTTGGGTGCAGCCATGGTTGGATATTGAAGTTATGAGAAGAGCTCAAATGGTCTCATTCTTGTGGCAGAAGTAATGAACTTCAACTATCACCCACGCAAGCTTACACTAGTGCATACCCGTGCATGTCCGTAGAAAGCAAGTGTAAGCAAGCATTTCTGCACGCCTTTAAAAAGAGTGTTCTGAACTCACAGGGTGCCTATGATGTCTGTATGGCATCAAAGAAGGAGTTGTTCAAAGGAGTTGTTCAGAACTCTTTATATGGTCATGTGACATCATAGGAACACAGTGTGTGCCTGTGATGTCATAGCTACAGTATGAATGCCCACAGCTCCCCTATGGATCCCTTATGGACGTTCATTTAAGATTTCCCCTCCCAAACTTCCGTATATGCTCTGTCTATGTGCCGTCATATAGACATCATATCTTTATGACGGCATCACGAGCCCTGTGATGCCTGATGTCCTATAAACATGACACACACACACAGAGACAGAGATTTCTCGCATCTCCTCGGTCTCAGCTTCTAGGTGCCTTGCCTGGCGTGCAGCGTTGCTCGCTTTGCGGGCATTTTGGGCTTCAAGTGACTCAGCACATGCATGGCGCACTGCCACATGTTTCCTGTTTGTGCTTCCCTTGTGTGTCATACCCTATGCTGGTGAAGGGTGTCCTCCTATCGCAGATGGGTGTGATGTACTGCTGGAACCTCAGGTGTTTCATCTTCATGGTATCTTTTCTGATGTGCAGCAGTTCTCCTCATTCTATTGCTCTCCATCTGGTGAGTCTTCTTCTTCTTTGTTGAGGCCAGTGGTTGAGGGATAGGTGCGTCGTAATTCCAGTTCATGGACAGGATCATGAAAATAGATCTGAGCAAAAGGAGACTTTCAGGCATGGACTCACTGTATATGACATCATAAAGACATAAAGACATGTTGGCCTATGATGACATCATAAAGACATGTTGCCTGATGTCACTGTATATGACATCATAAAGGCAGGCTTGGAGTCCTATGATGCCTGAGTTCATAGGACGTCCTATGATAGTCAGGCAGAGATCATAGGCCGTCCTATGATGTCCTCTGTCCTATGTGAGCTTGACGCATACAGATAGACACGCACACACACAGATTTCTTGCTTTTATAGATAGAGTGATATTTACTAAATATTGCGTCATGATGCGTTTCGACACATTGCAAAACTGTATTGATACTGTGTTGATACTGTGTCACTGAATACTGACAATTGCTGGACCTTAAAAATCCCTACAGGCAACCTAGTTGACAGACTCAGCTGACACTGATTTGATGACCTATCCATCCATCCATCTTCTACCGCTTTTCCGGAGGTCCGGGTCGCGGAGGCAGCAGTTCAGATTCAGATTTGATGACCTAGTATATACAATATACTGCTCCAAAAAATAAAGGGAACACTGTCCCTCAAACTGTCCACTTAGGAAGCAACACTGATTGATCAGTTTCACATGCTGTTGTGTGATTTTGTTGTCAACACATTCAACTATGTAAAGAACAAAGTATAATAAGAATATTTCATTCATTCAAATCTAGGATGTTTAGTGTTCCCTTTATTTTTTCGAGCAGTATATAATTTAAGTCATTGTATTTTATATTGTATTATTTCATATCTTCATTTTAATTTCAAATATCGTTGATATTTTTAGATACAGTCAATAAATAATGTGAACATGTATCATAACGTGAAAATCGAAGTGAACGTGTTGTGAATGAGGATGCTTGTGGACTGGGATTTTTTTTTTTTTTTTTACAAATTTTTATTTAAAAAAAAAAAAAAGCTTTTCCATCGTTTTGATATTCAGTCTGTTACGCTTTTTTGACAATTTCTCCAGCTGTAGAAAACACCCGCTCACACGGCACAGATGAGGCTGGAGTGCAGAGAAATTGTAAGGAAAGCTGAAAGAGGTTTGGATAGATGGTCTTTTGGTTGTCCCAGTATCTCATAGGATCCTGGGACCTGGCAATATTGCCCTCTGTCAGGTATCTCTGCGCCTCCTGGATGGCATCAGCTTCGATGTCGAGATGTTGCCAAAGGTTATCTAAAAACAACAAATTGGCATTTTAGTACATGATTTCCAAACAACATACAAATAATGCTGAATAACATGCCTGAAGTGGGTACAGACAGCTGTTGTGAAGACGGTCCCGTCTAAATTGAGACTATGTACAATGCAAATTGAGTGCTGAATTTGGAGCGGTCTGTGGTTTATATTAATCATATATCCCATACCTACATATGTATAAGCATATTAGAATGTTTAGTGATTACATATGTGCAATGACCTCACGCCTCAGAACAGGACAAGAGGTCTCAACCGCCAGCGAAGATCAAAGAGCATACGGAGTCGCAGCGGTGGAGACCAGATCGATCTCCCTGACTTCCCAGGGTCAGGTGGAGGAGACAGAGGACAATGGAGGAGATCGATCGCCCTGACCTCCCTGGGTCAGATGGAGGAGATGGAAGACAAAGGAGGGGGGATTAAGTTAATGCGGGATGTCAGCTTTGATATGCGACCACGTTCATGTCGACCTCGTGGGACCACTACCTTCGTCTCAGGGTTTCACACACCTGTTAACAATGATAGACCGAACTACGCGCTGGCCTGAGGCGGTCCCTCTGGCGTCAACCACAGCGGCGGAAGTCGCTCTCGTTTTTTTGACAAACTGGGTGGCACGTTTTGGCGTCCCATCGGACATCACGTCCGATAGGGGGCCTCAATTTGTCTCAGAGCTCTGGTCAGCCATGGCCAGCAGCTTAGGGGCGACAATTCACCGCACCACCGCTTATCACCCTCAGGCTAATGGGTTATGCGAGCGCTTTCACAGATCTTTAAAGGCCGCCCTCAGGGCCTCGCTAACGGATACAAATTGGGTAAATAAACTTCCCTGGGTTTTATTGGGGTTGCGTGCTGCACCTAAAGAGGATCTAGACGCCTCCCCAGCAGAGTTAGTGTTTGCACAACCTCTCAGACTACCAGGTGAGTTTTTGCCAGAGAACCCAGAGCCTGGGCATCTTCCAACCCTGAGGCCGTTAGACAGTAACGGACCAGACACTCTCCCCTGACCGGCACATCACTCTTTCCCACGGGTTTTTGTCCCCCAAGCTTTAAAAAACGCCAAGTTTGTTTTTGTTGCATGAAGCTTTAAAGTCAACCCTCCGTCCACCATACGACGGACCATTCAGAGTGCTGGAACCTGGTGATAAGCATTTTGTGCTTGATTTAGGGGACAGAAAAGAAACAGTCAGCATTGACAGACTTAAACCTGCTTTCTTGTTGAGAGACGAACCTGCACGGGTGGCGAGGGCACCTCGGCGGGGTAGACCCCCCCAAGAAAAAAGACTCAACCCCCCTGCAGGGAACAAATAACCACTCTCCTCCCCAAGCTGCAGATTCCTTACAGGAAGGTCCCGCCAGGACGCCAAAGCGGACCTACAGCAGATTCGGGAGAAGATTAAAACCCAGACGGCACAGGGACTGATGCAAATTAACCAAGAGTTGTTAACTATGTTATCAGATTGTGCCGTGACAGTTTTAAGGCTGATTTGTGATATTACTATACTGTTATGGTTACCACTGAATTCTCTACAGGAACATGACTGCTGGAAAGATTCTTCCTTGTTTTCCCTGTCAAGAGGTTTAACAGTATAGTATGTCATAGAAATTATCTTAAACTGTAGAATTACTTTGATTGTCCTTTTCTTAGTCGTTTGGGGGGGGGGGGGCTGTGGTTTATATTAATCATATATCCCATACCTATGTATAAGCATATTAGAATGTTTAGTGATTACATATGTGCAATGACCTCACGCCTCAGAACAGGACAAGAGGTCTCAACCACCAGCGAAGATCAAAGAGCATACGGAGTCGCAGCGGTGGAGACCAGATCGATCTCCCTGACTTCCCAGGGTCAGGTGGAGGAGACAGAGGACAATGGAGGAGATCGATCGCCCTGACCTCCCGGGGTCAGGTGGAGGAGACAGAAGACAAAGGAGGGGGGATTAAGTTAATGCGGGATGTCAGCTTTGATATGCAATGTCTTTTGTTGTGTGTAAGTATAAGTATGAAGGTCTGAATGTGTTCGACCTCTTATTCTGCTTCTGCACTGAGATGAGACTTGTTAGAGGAGCGAAGCTGATAATAAACTTTGGTTTATAAATCACATCGCCTCGTTATTCCAAGCTCCTCTACACTGTCTAGTGGATGCAATCATGTTTGGTGCTGCGTCGGTCACAAAACACTTTACTTTATTGGTTATGGCCCAGTCCTCCATCATGCCCCTTTTGACTTGGGCCAAATTGTCAGCAGTGTGACTTTGTGGAAAGTACTGCACTCCCAACACAGATGTACACAACTGCAAATTCTCATTAATGTAGTGGCAGGTAAGAGCCAAGTAAGCCTCCATGTTCACAGATGTCCACATGTCAGCTGTTATACTCACTGCCACAGCTTGCTGTACTTCCTTTTTCACTTGTTCCGTTCCTCCTCGTACTTTTTGGCCACCATTTGTTTGATGGTCTTAAAATTACACCAAGTCAAACCAAAAGCAAATCCATATATTTAAATTAAAGATTAAACAAATTGGATATATCAACTACTACTTTAGATAATTTCCACACAAACATTTCTGGTGGGCAAAACATGAGGGCTGAAGGGCCTGAACCAGTTCCCTGAACCCTTCACTCTCCACAATGCTGAGGGGCTGGCAGTCCTTCAGGATGAAATTCAGCAGAGCCTCATCCAGCATCTGCTTCCTGTGACATAATTACTGGCCCAGGAAACACGCACGCAGGCTCGGGTAAGATTCAATAGCTTTATTCAGCAGCAAAGGGTGTTTGGATGCGTGTGTGTGATTATGTATATGGTGTGTGGGTGAACGATAAGTGTCGGGAACAAAGCAGCATGCCGTGCAGCCAGGCAACCCTATGGGAAGAGCAGAGGACAGAAATATGAGCTGGCTTCACCAATACAGACGGGATATGCTGAGTGGTGCTTACTTGCAGATGGGAGGTGGCTGGCGTTGGCTAGGATCTTCGGCCCGGGAGACAGCGTCCTGCTGCGCGCACGATGAGGCGTGGAGATGAGGAGAGAGGAGATGGCGAAGACGGGGAAATCCGCCGCCGAGGGATCCACCTGTGCACAGGGGAGAGGCTGGAAGACAGGTAAGTGATAAGACAGCTTACGTGCTGTAGAGAACGTCGGCAGGACGGGAAGAGACAATCCTGCTGAGGGTTTGAGCGTGTAGAAACACAGACGGCTCCAGACCGATGCGCTGGGCCGAGTGGGCTAAATAGGCCGTGGTTGACGAGGCGCAGGTGTGCGCACAGCTGAGGTGGATGATGAGGAGCGGGGAGTTGTGACATCCTGGAAGCTTGATTGTTAAAAATGAAGTAAAGAATAAATTAATCATCAATAAAGCAAAAAAAAAATAAAAAAATAAAAAACGCAAAAAAGCAAAAAAAAAACCCACCACCCCTAAAAAAGTGCTGCTGTCGTTATCTTTTTGCTTGTACTCCACTAGTTTAAAATCAAAGATCAGCAAAAATGAAACAGCATTCTTTTTTAGCTTTTATTTAAGAGTGAAAAAAAAATTAACGCGGAAACAGTGTCAGTTAAAGCACGCAGCCCTCCTTCACCCTGCCTTCACCAATAAAGCAACTGTGAGTAAGTTGTAGAATGGCTGTATACCTGAGTCTATCCTGGGTGTATCTGGGACTTCATTGTCATGCCTGGCCCTAGAATGCCTCAGCATTGAGGAGGTGCTTTTGTTTAAACCGACATTTAACCTGCAGAAAATAATATGAATAGTAAACTAAGAGTCACTTTGAAATGAATTGGAATTCAGATAGATCAAGTGGAAACTCTGAGAGGAACAGGATGAAACAACAAGGAAATTAAAACAAATACCTTATTTTCCGATATGAGATCAAAATGGTCCCACACGGCGGAAACCTCTCTTTTAGCTTGAGGCTGCTCGTGCTCCATAATTCTTGAGGAATTTGCCGATGAACCGTCCGCAACACATCAGAGATTCTTTGGGCAGATGCATCCCGTTGACAGATGCGCTTCCTTATAAACGCTGGCGCGTCAGTGTCAGTTCGAAACAGTACCTGTATCGGTCACGTGACTTTCTTAAAGCGATGCACACACTGACACGGGGTTTTGCTCTATGAGCTCGACGCATGCGCCGACGCATCGGTGTTGACGGACCCATCACTAATTTAGGGTGATTTCACAGCTACAACTGCAGTTTCTCCTTTAATGTGCTTCGTTTTATCTGGTCAAAACACAGTAAGTGTATCCAAGTGGGCCAAAGCCACCGGACTATGCTTGTTGTTTCATTTGTCACCCACATATAAGTTTAATTTCACACAAATATGGAAAAGGAGAAACAATTCAAACTCACCTTCGTCTTCATTTACAGTGGGGCAAAGAAGTATTTAGTCAGCCACCAATTGTACAAGTTCTCCCACTTAAAAGATGAGAGGTCTCCAATTTTCATCTTAGGTATACCTCAACAATGAGAGACAAAATGAGAAAAAAAAAAATCCAGAAAATCACATTGAAGGATTTTTAATGAATTAATTGGTAAATTCCTCGGTAAAATAAGTATTTGGTTAGTAACAAAAGTTCAAACAGGTGCCATTAATACAGGTAACGAGTGGAGGACAGAGGAGCCTCTTAAAGAAGAAGTTACAGGTCTTGAGCTCTTGCGTGGAGCCCCAGATCGAGGGAGATTATCAGTGGTCTTGTATGTCTTCCATTTTCTAATAATTGCTCCCACAGTTGATTTCTTCACACCAAGCTGCTTACCTATTGCAGATTCAGTCTTCCAAGCCTGGTGCAGGTTTACAATTTTGTTTCTGAGGTCCTTTGACAGCTCTTTGGTCTTGGCCATAGTGGAGTTTGGAGTCTGACTGTTTGAGGTTGTGGACAGGTGTCTTTTATACTGATAACGAGTTCAAACAGATGTTTTGGGGCTGTCGCTGGGCAACGTGGACTTTCAACTCCCTCCAAAGATTTTCTATGGGGTTGAGATCTGGAGACTGGCTAGGCCACTCCAGGACCTTGAAATGCTTCTTACGAAGCCACTCCTTCATTGCCCGGGCGGTGTGTTTGGGATCATTGTCATGCTGAAAGACCCAGCCACGTTTCACCTTCAATGCCCTTGCTGATGGAAGGAGGTTTTCACTCAGAATCTCACGATGCATGACCCTATTCATTCTTTCCTTTACACGGATCAGTCGTCCTGGTCCCTTTGCAGAAAAACAGCCCCAAAGCATGATGTTTCCACCCTCATGCTTCACAGTAGGTATGGTGTTCTTTCTCCTCCAAACACGACAAGTTGAGTTTTTACAATAAAGTTCTATTTTGGTTTCATCTGACCATATGACATTCTCCCAATCCTCTTCTGGATCATCCAAATGCTCTCTAGCAAACTTCAGACGGGCCTGGACATGTACTGGCTTAAGCAGGGGGACACGTCTGGCACTGCAGGATTTGAGTCCCTGACGGCGTAGTGCGTTACTGATGGTAGCCTTTGTTACTTTGGTCCCAGCTCTCTGCAGGTCATTCACTAGGTTCAATTCAACTTTATTTATATAGCACCATTTCACAACAACAGTCATCTCATAGCACTATCAACTGTAGGGAGAACCCCCACAGTTGCAGAAAGACCCCAGCAATCAGGCGATCCCCTGTGAGCAAGCACTTGGCGACGGTGGAGAGGAAAAACTCCCTTTTAACAGGAAGAAACCTCCAGCAGAACCAGGCTCAGGGAGGGGCAGTCATCTGCTGCGACAGGCTGGGGGGTGAGGGGATAGAGAAGAAGAAAAGAACAGACATGTAGAGAGCAAACAGCACGATGGGGACTCAATCTATGGGAGAGAACAAACAAATGTTAATGACCAGCCAAAAAAATATTTCATGGAGAGTGAGGAAAGGAGTGAGGCCCAGTGCATTACTGGAGGTCCCCCGGCTGACTAAACCTATTAGCAGCATAACTAAGAGAGGGTTCAGAAACACATGATCCCTCCCTAATTGTAGGCTATATCAAAAAGGTAGGTTTTAGCCCTATTCTTAAAAACAGAGATCGAGTCTGACTCCCGAATCCAGATTGGCAGCTGGTTCCACAGGAGAGGAGCTTGATAACTGAAGGCTCTGCCTCCTATTGTACTTTTGGAGATTCTAAGTATGACAAGTAATCCTGCATTTTGGGAGCGTAGTGCTCTGTTAGGATAATACGGTAGTATCAGATCTTTTAAATAAAAAGGAGCCTGATTGTTTAGAGCTTTGTAAGAAAGAAGAAGGATTTTAAACTTAATTCTAAACTCTATGGGAAGCCAATGAAGGGAGGCCAGAACCGGAGAGATACAATCTCTCTTTCTAGTACCTGTTAAAACTCTTGCTGCAGCATTTTGGATCAGCTGAAGACTTTTTAAGGATGTTTTAGGACAGCTTGATAATAAAGAATTACAATAATCTAATCTCGAGCTAACAAAAGCGTGGATCAGTTTCTCAGCATCACTCTGAGACAAGATACTCCTAATCTTGGCAATATTACGCAAATGATAGAAGGCAGTCTTAGAAACAAATTTAATATGTGAATTGAAGGACAGATCCTGATCAAAAATAATTCCAAGGTTCCTCACAGAGCTATTAAGAGAAACAGTAACCGCATCCAAACTGAAAGTTTGATTTGGAAAGGAATTTAAGGTTTTTTGGACCAACAAGAATGACTTCAGTCTTATCTGAATTTAAGAAAAAAAAAGTTACAGGTCTGTGAGAGCCAGAAATCATGCTTGTTTGTAGGTGACCAAATACTTATTTTACAGAGGAATTTACCAATTAATTCATTAAAAATCCTTCAATGTGATTTTCTGGATTTTTACCTCCGCCAAGGAGGTTATGTTTTCGTCGGCATTGGTTTGTCTGTCCGTCTGTCTGTTTGTTTGTTAGCAAGATAACTCAAAAAGTTATGGACGGATTTTCATGAAATTTTCAGAGATTGTCAGAAATGGGGTATCCTACAGATGATTTGATTTTGGGGGTGATCCGGATCACTGTCT
Organism: Pholidichthys leucotaenia; assembly: GCA_020510985.1. Classification (NCBI taxonomy): domain Eukaryota; kingdom Metazoa; phylum Chordata; class Actinopteri; order Cichliformes; family Pholidichthyidae; genus Pholidichthys; species Pholidichthys leucotaenia. The sequence goes on from CM035836.1 coordinate 41,665,546, forward strand.
GGATACAGGAATTTTTTAAAGGATTCTTTAACATTGCAAGATAGGGCCATTTTCATTACATTTTCAATATTTGTGCATGTAAGTCTGCCAAAAATCGTCAGAACACTTTGAAAAAAAAAAATACAGGACAACATGCCCACAAGTTCTATAATACATCGAAGACTGATCCGGATAATGCAATAATTCCGGATACTATGATCCAGAATATCAAATAAAAATAGGGCACCTTTGGAATTTTCGTCATAGGAAGAGAACAAATGAAGCTAAAATCACTCAACAAACACCATTATGTAGCCAAGACACTGTGGAATCTGTACTGTGGTAACGGATTTGTTGTATCTTTAAAAGCTATGGAGCTAGATCCAGAAGAAAACCGCCATTATGCGAAATGCGATTTTCGTGAATAACTACTGAACCACTAATCCTATCAATGTGAATCCAATTGCTAGTCATATGTTTTCATGGTCAAGGAATCTGAAAACATTGACACAATAAATGTATGACTAATATTTTGGGTGTAACACACAATATTAGGAACTGTTGTGCTAAAATACAGGACAACTTCAAGCAGGTTCTACAAGATATAGTAGAACAGTATAGCTAAGACACAGTATAGCTAATATATGCCACTTGCGAATGGCATTTTTTTCATGGTCAAGGAATCTATAAAGTTAGACAAAATAAATGTAGGATTAATATTTATGATGTAAAACACTGTATGGGGGGGAGCTGTGGCGCTTGGCGGAGGTCTGCGCTCTCCGAGTGCTTTTCTAGTTTTTTCTCATTTTGTTGCTCATAGTTGAGGTATACCTATGATGAAAATTGGAGACCTCTCTCACCTTTTAAGTGGGAGAACTTGCACAATTGGTGGCTGACTAAATACTTTTTTTGCCCCACTGTATATCTGGGCAGAGTGACTTCTTTATATCATTTAGTCCACACATTTGACTTCTATGTCTTTTTGGGGGAAAATGGAAAAAAAAAGTCTTCAGTTTGCATTTATAAACATGGCAAATAAATACAACTGAAACTAGAAATGCACTCAGAGAGCACTTACCTCGGCCAAGGCTCCTTCCGTCTCTCATGGCTCACCTCTAAAATGCAGTGGGGTTTGTTTTGGAGGATTCTTGCTAACACAGTGTGAGAAGACAAGAGCCTTGGTGGAGGAATGCATTCTGGGATCGTCACCAAAATGTTATGGGTGTCATGTCCGCTGCATAATCTCGCAGTGAACTTAGGAATTGGCAGCGAGCCCAAAGTGCAGTATGTAACGTGTTTATTTACAAAGGACTAAATATACAAAAAGTCCAAATACAGTCACTGTGACAATGGGTGAGACAACCAGCTACAAACTTCGATGGCTAGAGTTAAATACCAAACGTGCTCCAGGCAGGGTAGGAAAGGAGAGGAAAGGATTTGAGGAAGGACTTACATACATGTCAGAGCAGAAAGGCTCTGAGGCACAACACAGTCCAGTCCAGGGGAAAACCAACAGACGAGAGCTGGGATGTCCAAAGTTGACGTTAAGCTGCCACACTGGCTGGTCACACTCGTCTCAATTAATACACAAACCCTTAACGAGAGCAAATGGACACAGCCGCGTGGTGAGCAGGTGCGTGACTGATTGAAACTCTGTGTGTGTGTGTGTGTGTGTGTGTGTGTGTGTGTGTGTGTGTGTGTGTGTGCGCGCGCGCATGTGGTGATTTCAAACAGCTGGTGAGTGTCTGGTAGAAGGTGGAAAGTGTGACTGTAGGACTGGCAGAGAGCAAGCCTCAATCTGCCAGCTGGAATTAATAAGACGTAATCAAAACCTACAGCCACAAGTCATGGATGGGGTGACGACCCCGTCCATGACAGTGGGTTCCTTTGTAGCCCAAGGACCAGCTCTGGTAAAAAAAAAAAAAAAAAAATCATCCAAATCCATGCAGTAGTTTTTGAGGACTCCAGCTGCACAAAGACAAACAACGTCCTTGGTGGAGGTATGCACTCACGGACCACCTCCAACATGTAATGAGTTTATCTTTGGACCAAGGGCCACTTCTGGTGAAAATGTCATCCAAATCCATCCATGAGTTTTTGCCTGATCCTGCTGACAGACAGAGAAATGGCAGCAGAAACAACTAGAAAAGCACTCGGATTATTCAGCACTTGTATTATCTCCTGTTCAATCTGATGAAACAGGCTGAGTTTCCAGTCTGACTTTAATTAAGGAAGTAAAACTCTGCATAGATTGCTCAAGGCTGGAAATGATGCTAACTTCTGGTGTTTAGTTCCTTCTTTGTGTTTCTCAGTAACAGTGGTTACCCAGATCTCCTGTCACCTGATCACGTTCCAACTTCATCCACAGAAACCACAACAATGCAGGCGGACTGGAAGTTTCTCTGTTTCCTGCTGCACAAAGCATGTGAAAAATTCAGCAAATATCTGATGATGTTCATCAGGATGGCTGCAGCATGCAGCACCACAGCTGCGGCTTTTTCCCTCATAAATCTGCAACTCTTTCTGGTAAGTTTGCAACTTTTTTCTCCTAAGATTTTGACTTTTTCATCATATGTTTGACTTTTTTCTTGCAAATTTTCAACTTTAAACAAAAAAATTATGAAAAAAATAGCAAATTTTTGAGAAAAAATTGCAGATTTACAGGAAAAAAGTTGCAAATATTTGATAAAAAAGTTGCAAATTGATAAGAAAAAACTTGCAAATTTATAGAAAAAAGGATGCAAATCTACGAGGAAAAAGATGACAAATTTACAGGAAAAAATTTCACATTTATGAGGATAAAACAGCAAATTTTTGAGAAAAGTTAAATCTTTCTTAAAAACAGCTGTAATTTTATGAGCAAAAAAGTTGCAGATTTTTGAGACAAAAGTTGCCCAATCAAACACTAACACTAAAGTACTACAAAAAAAAAAAAATGCACTAAAAAACACCAACAACCACCAACAAAATCAAATCTTCAACAATGCTCCTCTGTTTAGTCTAGACAATCCAATACATAAGTATACATATTATGTTCACCAGTTTGGAATTTACAAGGTCCACACATATCATTCACCTTCTTCTCAAAAGTTGCCATTTTATGCAAAAAAAATTACAGTAAAAAATAGGAAATTTGGGAGAAAGAAGTTTCAAATTTTTGACAAAAAAAGTTAAATTTATAGAAGAAATGATGCAAATCTGTGTGGAAAAATTTACAGGAAAAAATTTCACGTTTATGAGGAATAAACAGCAAATTTTTGAGAAAAGTGAAATCTTTCTGGAAAAAAGTTCCAAATCTAAGAAAAATTTCCAAAATTACAGGAAAAAACTTTTGATGAAAAAGTCGTGAATTTATAAGAGAAAAGTTGCAAATTTATAGGAAGAAATTGTGCATTTACAGAAAAAAGATGCAAATATATGAGAAAAAAATTACATATTTACAGGAAAAAAAACGCTCATTTATGACAAAAAAACTACAAATTTTTGAGGAAAAATTGTCAAATTTTTCTGAAAAATTTGTAAATTTATAAGAAAAAAGCTGCAAATCTACAAGAAAAAATTCCAAATTTACAGTAAAAAAAAAAAATCGGAAGTTTTGGGGAAAGAAACTTGAAATTTTTGACAAAAATGTTACAAATGTAGAGAAAAAAGGATGCAAATCTACCAAAAAAAAAAAATTACTGGAAAAAAAACACACATTTATGAGGAAAAAAACAGCAAATTATTGAGAAAAGTGAAATCTTTCTGGAAAAACGTTGCAAATCTAAGAAAAAATTCCAGAATTACAGGAAAAAACTTGTAAATTTTTGATGAAAAAGTTGTAGATTTACAGACGTGGTGTTGACGCTGGGTTAATCATCTCAGACTGGATGCAGAGGGTAAACAGAGAAGGACAATGAGGGACAAGGACAAAGGACAGGGACCACTACAGAGAGGTTAAATATCGGTTTAACAGAGAGCTGAGGAGAGCTAAATCTGTGTATTCTGAGAGACTCCAGCAGCAGTTCACTGCTAACGACTCGGCTTCTGTGTGGAGAGGACTGAGGCAAATCACCAACTATCGGCCTCAGGCTCCTAAAGGTCAAGATGACAAAGCCCTTTGTCAAAGACTGTCCCAACACTATGCCCGTTTTGACACCTCGTCAGCTGTGTCCAACTCCCCCCCTCCCTCCAGCTCCACAGCCTCCACGGTCCCTACTTCATCAAAGGCGGCCCCCCCCTCCTCCCCCCCTGCCCTTGTCATCAGTGAGCAGGACGTGCTCAAACAGTTCTCCAGACTGAACCCGCGCAAGGCCCCCGGTCCGGACGGCGTGTCTCCCTCCACCCTGAGACACTGTGCGAAACAGCTGGCTCCTGTCTTCACAGACATTTTTAACACCTCCCTTAAGCTATGCCATGTGCCGACCTGCCTCAAATCCTCCACCGTCATCCCTGTCCCCAAGAAGCCACGGATCACTGGACTTAACGACTACAGACCTGTAGTGCTCACCTCTGTAGTCATGAAGTCCTTTGAGCGCCTGGTCCTGCCCCACCTCAAGTCCATCACCACTCCGCTCCTGGACCCGCTGCAGTTTGCCTACCGAGCCAACAGGTCTGTAGATGTCAACCTGGCCCTCCACTCCATCTTGCAGCACCTGGACTCCCCGGGAACCTACGCCAGGATCCTGTTTGTGGACTTCAGCTCCGCATTCAACACCATCCACCCCGCTCTGCTCCGGGACAAGCTGTCCCTGCTCAACGTGCCTGACTCCCTCTGCAGGTGGATCACCGACTTCCTGACGGACCGGAGGCAGCATGTGCGGCTGGGAAAGACTGTCTCAGACTCTGTTAGCATCAGCACCGGATCACCCCAGGGCTGTGTACTTTCCCCCCTACTCTTCTCCCTGTATACCAACTCCTGCACCCCCAGCCACCAGTCTGTCAAGCTGATCAAGTTTGCGGATGACACCACCCTCATCGGGCTCATCTCCAACGGTAACGAGTCCGCCTACAGGAGAGAGGTGGCCCAGCTGGCGTCCTGGTGCAACAACAACAACCTGCAGCTCAACGCTCTGAAGACAGTGGAGATGATTGTGGACTTCAGGAAAGTCACAACCCCTCTGCCCCCCCTCACCCTCACAGGCTCTCCCATCACCACTGCTGATTCCTTCCGCTTCCTAGGCACCACCATGACCAGGGACCTCAAGTGGGAGCCAACCATCAGCTCCCTCATCAAAAAGGCCCAGCAGAGGATGTTCTTCCTGCGGCAGCTGAGGAAGCTCAAGCTACCCACCAAGATGTTAGTGCAGTTCTACACAGCCATCATCGAGCCCATCCTCACCACCTCCATAACCGTGTGGTACGCAGGAGCCACTGTCAGAGACAGACTAAGGCTGCAGCGTGTCGTGCGCACTGCTGAGAAGGTGATCGGCTGCAAGCTCCCATCTCTCCAGGTTCTGTACATCTCCAGGACCCGGAGGCGTGCTGGCCGGATCATAGCCGATCCTTCACACCCTGGTCACTTACTGTTTGCCCCTCTCCCCTCAGGTAGAAGACTTCGGTCCATTCAGACTAAAACCTCCCATCACATGAACAGCTTCTTCCCCTCTGCAATCAGACTGCTGAACACTAAGTGACTTATTGACTCTCGTGCACTATGTACAGCAGCTCAACCAGACTCATGTCAATCATCACTGTTTTCTTCTTGCATTACCGACTGCACTATATGGTTCTCCACATTATCTGCTGCTCGCTAATATATTTAAACTGCTGACTAGTATTACTCATTCTTATTCTACACTTTATTGCATGTATAGTTTATTTCTTTTATTTTATCATGTTTAATGTTGCAGCATTGCACCGAGACAAATTCCTAGTTTGTGTACTACATGAACAATGGCAATAAATCTGATTCTGATTCTGATTCTGATTCTGATTCTGACAATAGGTATTGAGATGAGAGAGATTATGGTGAGGTAGCAGGAAGAAGTAGTTGGGGGAGAAGGGTTAAATGTATTGTGACGCGAGATGTCATGCAGATGTGAGATGGGCGGATGATATAAAAGGGGAGACTCTGTTGCATTGAGACTGTAGCCACACATGTGACTTACTTAATGCCTTGCATAATGCCTCACATCTTAGATAAGAACAAAGTGCAGAGTTTCCTTGGGGATAACAGGAAGCTGTGAAAGTGTAATCTTTTGTGTGCGAGAGACTGCTTGGAGGATCCTTTGTGTGCCCAAGACTGTGAGGAGGTGCTAAGGGATTAAAGAGGAAATGCAATGTTACCTTTGATGTGAATGCAATGTGACTTGTGAGCTGTGGGGAGACCGGGGTATATAAGGGACGAGTTTTTTTCTGAGATGTCCTCTTTCTACTATGCTCATGTTGGAGACGTGTAATAAACTGCTTGAGACAAACCTGCCTCATCAATTACACACTCCACACTGGTGACCCAAGACGTAGCATGCAACACGAAGAGAATTCCCCGCAGCCAGCCTCATTGGGAGCCCCCAGCCAAGCGTATGCCGTTACAGTCCAGCTACCGGACTTTTGGCAGCACAACCCGCGCTCCTGGTTCCACCTGGTTGAGGCACAGTTCGCCCTCCGGGGGATATCGGTAGATGACACAAAATTCTACCATGTGATCGCAAAGCTCGACAACCACATGGCTCAGCATGTGGAGAGCCTTCTGGAGCAGCCACCAGCCAGCGACAAATACGGCATGTTGAAGGCTGCACTCATCCAGCACTACACACTCTCAGTTGAGGAGAGAGCAGAGAGACTCCTGGTGCGGACCGGGTTGGGAGATTGCACGCCCATTGACCTGATGGAGAGGATGCTGAGGTTGAAAGGCTCAGATAACGACCACTTCATCTTTACCCACCTCTTCCTCAGGAACCTTCCGTCAGCGACAAGAGCGGCCCTGGCCAGTTCGCCGTTGTTGGCCAAGTGGGACTACCGTGCACTGGCCCGGGATTCGCATCGGATCGTCATGGCAAGTAGAGAGCTCGCGACCACGGCGACAGCGACGGAGCTCAGCGCGACGGCCGGAGATGGTGCGGAGCCATTGACAGCAGTAGCAGAACCACCGACAACGGCAGCGGCGGGGGCCAAGGAACCCTGAGGAGACACCCTTTGTTTCTACCACCACCGTTTTGCAGAGAAGGCACGCAAATGTATACCACCATGCCAGTTCAAGCGCTCAGGAAACGCCAAGACCGGGGGTCGGTAGCAGCTGCGGCCCTCGGGGAGGAGAACAAGCTGCTCTACTTGATGGACGAATGCTCGGGGAAGCATTTCCTCGTGGACACAGGCACCCAGTTGAGTTTCATCATGCCGTCCTACGCTGACCGGCTGGCAAGATCCAGTGGCCCTGAGATGGCAGCAGCAAACGGCTCAGAGATTAAGACCTTTGGTGAGAGGACTCTGCTTCTGTCTCTACACGGCCGTACATTTGAGTGGACTTTTGTCATAGCAGCATTGAATTTCAATATATTGGGGGCTGATTTTCTGTGCTCACATGGTTTGTTGGTTGATGTCGCTAACAAGCGCCTGGTTAATGCACTTTCTTTTGATTCTATTCCCTGTACAGCTCGAGTGGCCCCGCCAACAGCACAAGCCAACGTCACAGCTGCAAGCTGCAAGTGCAGCTCACTCAGTTCCCAGCACTCACGGTCCCCACATTTTCGGCAGCTGTCACTAAACACGGGGTGGAACATTTTATTACCACCACCGGGCCGCCCGTTTTTGCAAAACCTCGGCACTTGGACGCAGCTAAACTGGTCATAGCGCGCGAGGAGTTCGCCAACCTGGAGAGGTTGGGCATCATCAGGCGTTCGAACAGCCCATGGGCTTCCCCGCTACACATGGTCCCGAAAGCCAATGGTTCGTGGCGACCTTGCAGGGATTTCCGTAGGTTGAACAATGCCACAGCGCATGACCGCTACACAATCCCTCATATCGAAGATTTTTCTGTTCATTTGGCAGGAGCGCGCGTTTTTTCTAAAATAGACTTGGTCCGCGGTTACCACCAAGTCCCAGTGCACGCTGAGGACATACCCAAAACAGCGGTGATAACTCCATTTGGTCTATTCGAGTTTTTGCGCATGCCATTCGCGCTTAAAGGGGCTGCACAGACGTTCCAATGCATGATGGACGTGGTGCTGCGCGATCTCCCTTTCGTGTTCGTCTACCTGGACGATATCTTGGTAGCCAGCGCGTCCGAAGACGAACACGAAAACCACCTCATGGCAGTTTTCCGGAGGTTGGGAGAGCACGGTTTAATAATCAATCCAGCGAAGTGTCAGTTCGGGGTGACGCAGATCGATTTTTTAGGGCACCGTGTCTCCCCCGAAGGAGCAGTTCCGCTGCCTGACAAAGTGCGCACGGTAGCAGACTTCCCCCGACCACAGACAGTCAGGGCATTACAGGAGTTTTTGGGAACGGTGAATTTTTATAACCGTTTCCTCCCCCGCGCAGCGCAGCTCATGCAACCGCTGTATGCCGCGCTCAAAAAACAGAAACCCGCGAATAAGATCGAGTGGTCCCCGAAGCGAGAGCGAGTGTTCTCGGAAATCAAAGCAGCCCTGGCAAACGCTGCGTTGTTGGCACATCCAGACCCAACAGCTCGCATAGCGCTCACCACTGACGCGTCAGATGTGGCCATAGGGGCGGTCGTGGAGCAGCGGGTACCCGGGGCTTGGCAGCCGCTCGCCTTTTTCAGCAGGACCTTGCGCGATAGTGAACGTAAATACAGCGCGTTTGACAGGGAGTTGCTGGCCCTCCACTTGGCCATTCGCCACTTCCAGTTCTGGCTGGAAGGGTGCTGTTTCACCGCGTTCGTTGACCACAAACCACTAACATTCGCGATGGCCAAGGTTTCAGAACCGTGGTCGGGCCGGCAGCAGAGGCAGCTGGCTGCGATCTCAGGGTTTACTACTGATATTCAGCACGTGTCGGGTAAACTGAATGTAGTGGCAGACTGCCACTCATGCGCCGTGGCTGCCCCCGTCCGTGTGGGGATATATTACACAGCCATGGCCGCGGAGCAGGTTAGTGACGCGGATGTGCGCGCGCTCCAGTCTGGACCAACAGGGTTAAGGCTGGAGAGCAGGGTGCTGCAAGACGGTATGCCCCCCCTAATCTGTGATGTCTCCACGGGGCGACCGCGTCCCGTGGTACCGGCAGCGTGGCGCCGCCGCGTTTTTGACTCGATTCATTCTTTGGCGCACCTGGGAGTGCGCGCATCGGTCAAAATGGTAGGAGAAAAATTTGTGTGGCCGAGCCTTCGCAAACAAGTGAAAGAGTGGGCAGCAGCCTGCATGGCGTGCCAACGAGCCAAGGTACATAGACACACGAGGGCTCCCTTGGAGCCATTTCACATCCCGGCTAAGAGATTTGACCACGTTCACGTGGACCTCGTGGGCCCCCTCCCGCCATCACAGGGGTGCACGCACCTTCTGACGACGGTGGACCGCACCACGCGCTGGCCGGAGGTGGTCCCACTGGCGTCAACCACAGCCGAGGAGGTGGCGCACGCGTTTGTAACAGCATGGGTGGTGCGTTTTGGAGTCCCGTCGGACATTACGTCCGACAGAGGCCCTCAATTTGTTTCCGAACTTTGGTCAACATTGGCCCGCAGCCTGGGTGTCACAATTCACCGTACAACCACGTACAACCTACAGGCTAATGGGTTATGCGAACGTTTTCATAGGTCATTGAAAGCAGCTCTCAGAGCGTCACTGACGGATGCAAATTGGGTAGACAAGCTACCGTGGGTTTTATTGGGGTTACGTTCTGCGCCTAAAGAGGACTTGGAGGCTTCCCCAGCTGAACTCGTTTTTGCGCAGCCACTTCGGTTGCCCGGGGAGTTCTCCCAGATAATCCTGCGCCGGGCAGCTCCCCGTCTCAGCTGTTGCAGCGTAGCATTGACACAGGCACGCTGCCGGGCCCTGCCCACCACAGTTTTCCACGCGTTTTTGTACCTAAAACTTTGAAAAACACTGAGTTTGTTTTTGTCAGACACGATGCACATCGACCCCCACTGCGACCGCCTTATGATGGACCGTTCAGAGTGCTAGAAACAGGGGCAAGCATTTTTTGCTAGATTTGGGGGGTAGGAGGGAAAAGGTTGGCTTAAACAGACTCAAACCCGCTTTTGTGGTGGCGGACGTGCAAGTGCTGTTGGCGAGGGCCCCTCGGCATGGAAGACCCCCACGGGGAGCTTCCCAGGATAAATTTTCCCCAGAACACCTGCAGAGACTGACAAAAGGTTTTCACCCCCAGACAGCAGCTCCCCAGCATGACAGCGCCGCGGAGGCGGTGAAGCCTGGTTACAGCAGATATGAGAGAAGACTGAAGCCCAAGCAGCATGTGGATTGATGTGTAATGATTCTATCACAGCATGCAGACTGTTATTCTTTTGTTCGATCTAAAATGATTAGGGGGGGGGGGGTGTAGCCACACATGTGACTTACTTAATGCCTTGCATAATGCCTCACATCTTAGATAAGAACAAAGTGCAGAGTTTCCTTGGAGATAACAGGAAGCTGTGAAAGTGTAATCTTTTGTGTGCGAGAGACTGCTTGGAGGATCCTTTGTGTGCCCAAGACTGTGAGGGGGATGCTAAGGGATTAAAGAGGAAATGCAATGTTACCTTTGATGTGAATGCAATGTGACTTGTGAGCTGTGGGGAGACCGGGGTATATAAGGGACGAGTTTTTTCTGAGATGTCCTCTTTCTACTATGCTCATGTTGGAGACGTGTAATAAACTGCTTGAGACAAACCTGCCTCGTAGACATACTTTTTCTGTGTATGACTGATGTGAGAGTGAATAAAGTCGTCTGCTGCATAAAGTCTAACTAACTTCAATTTTAATGAAAATTTTTGAAAAACTGGTCAGATGTGAGGTCCTAAAGCAGACTGAGCATGCATTGGATCCTCTGCCGTTTGCCTATAGGCCTCACAGAGGAGTGGAGGATGCCACTGTCACTCTGTTTAACATGCTTTTTAAACATCTGGATTTTAATGGGACACACGCCAGACTTTTATTTGTGGACTTTTCCTCCGCCTTTAATACAATCCAACCTCATATTTTAGTTGAAAGGCTCCTGCAGAAATTTGATTTGAGCAATAATCTGGTGGGTTAGATTCTGGATTTCTTAACCAACAAGACGCAGAGAGTAAGGGTCAATGGTACATTGTCTGACCTTAAGTGCTCTTCTACTGGCTCTCCTCAGGGGTGTGTGTTGTCACCACTACTCTTCATCCTGTACACAAACATGTGTCGGAGCAGACATGACAACAGACACATTATAAAGTATGCTGATTACTCAGTTTTTGTCAGTCTCCTCCAGGATGGTGAGAGTGGCCACGGCCCAGTAGTTGATGATTTTGTTCACTGGTGTGAGGATTCCTACCTGCAGCTGAATACGACAAAAACTAAAGATATGATTATTGACTTTAGGAGGAAAAATCCCAGGCACAAAGTCACCGTACTAAAAGGCCAGACTGTGGGGAGACTTGAATAACGAAACCGAATTGCCTTTAATTCCAGTTTATTTCAAGTAACCATTCCACAGTCTGCTCTCATCTTGAGCAGCGAACAAAGAGGGTGAACACACCAAAGTTCTCCCTTTTAAACATTCTCACATCAAACCATTTCTCTCGCAGGGGAAATCACACATCTATATCAAAATCTCTTTATTCACATTCATTAACCTTTTATTTACATAACTCCCCCTTCTCTCCTCTCGAGCCTCAGCGGTCAGGAAGTCTTCTGTCCCCTGTCCTCCGCAGGGGGTCCAGGCTCTGTGGCTCCGCACCGCAGGGGGCTGGCTCTCCTTCATCGTGAGGTTAAATCACATATGCAGTGTCCCACATATACATGTCTAACAACACAGCCATACAGACCACCGAATGTGTACAATCCTACAAATATCTTGGGACGATTATTGACAGTAATTTAAACTTTGAAGAGAACTGTGAAAGGGTGTGCAAAAAGGGTCAGCAACATTTGCATTGCTTGAGAAAACTTGCACGCTTCCAAGTTGACCGAACCATAATGACAATGCTTTATCGGGCTTTTATTGAATCTGTTTTATCCTTTTCTTTAGTGTCATGGTTTGGTCAGATAAAACTGAAACAGAGGGAATCCTTGGATCAGGTAGTTAGATGGTCCAGTTGTTTATTTGGTGAGCCACAGCTGAGCCTGACATCCCTGTACACCAGACAAGTGCAGAGGATGGCTACCTCCATTTTAAATGACGACTCCCACCCTTTGCACTGCCACTTTCAGCTTCTTCCCTCAAGATGGAGGTTTGCTGTCCCAAAAAGTAGAACCCAGCGCTACAAAAACAGCTTTGTCCCTGCTGCTGTCAAAGAGTTGAACAAGCTGTAACAATAAGATAAGATAAGATAAGATAAGCCTTTATTAGTCCCACAACGGGGAAATTCCAGGATTGCAACAGCACAGGGATAGCAACACTCAGAGCAACAATCAGAAGGCAAGAAAAAAACAAACAAGCAAGCAAGAGCAGCTAATATACATATGTACATATTACTATAAAATATATATATACACACACACACACAGACACACAGTGCAGAGCATTGTAGCTGGATGGAATAAATATATGAATATATGAACACACAGTGCAGAGCATTGTAGCTAGATGGAATAAATATATAAATATATAAACACCCACAGTACGGAGCATTGCAGCTAGGTGGAATAAATATGCAAGTATATAAACACACAGTGCGGAGCAATGTAGCTAGATGGAATAATATGTAGATATATAAAAACACAGTGCGGAGCATTGTAGCTAGATGGAATAAATATATAGATATATAAATATAAACACACCCAGTGCTGAGCATTGTAGCTAGATGGAATAAATATGTAAATATATAAACACACACAGTGCAGAGCATTGTTGCTAGGTGGGATGAAACAGCATAACCGTCTATTTAGTTATCCTACATGGTATGATTATGTGCCCATACATATTCTCACCCTCCATAGCGACCGGTATGTTCCTAGTTGTATGCCGGAAAGGACCATTGTGCAAGTCTATTGCATCTTTTGCATTCAAAAAAAAAAAAAAAAATTGCACATAATTTAGGTACCTATTTATTAACTCCATTTTATATTTACTTATTTTTGTAGGATGTCACTTGGGCTCTAAATATTTTATTGGGTTTTAGACCTTTGAGTTTTTAACCTCTTTGACTAGTTTTTAACTTTTAATATGACCCTTCTCTCTTATCTCTGGTTTTTCTCCCATCTCTTTGTCTTTTATACCCTGATTGATGGAGCCTTGAGTATTCTTATCATGTTTATAGTCAGCTTCATATGTGCCTGTGTTTGTGTCTATGTTGAATGTAATTTGTGGCTTGTAAATATGGATGTCACCAGACTGCAAAACAAATCTACCTACGGGTACAAATAAAGTAACCTGAACCTGAACCTGAACCTGAAAGTCTGCCTCAGTTATTTACACTCTCCACACTGGTGACCCCTTGACGAATTATGGAACACGAGGCAAGAACCCCGGAGTCGACCCAGACGGGAAGCCCCAGCAACGCGGCAAGCATCCCAGAGATGACCCGGACAGGAACCCCCAGCAACACTTGCGCTGTTTCGGTCAAACTACCGGACTTTTGGATGCACGACCCGAGGTCTTGGTTCCACCACACCGAGGCTCAGTTCGCCCTCTGGGGAATAACGGCAGACGACACCAGATATTACTATGTGGTCGCAGCGCTGGACGCTCGCACGTCTCAGCAAGTATCGAGCCTGCACCAACAGCCTCCAGCCCACGACAAATACAGGGCTCTCAAGGTTGTGCTGACCCGGCGCTACACGCTCTCGGACTGTGAGAGAGTAGAGAGACTCCTGAGGCGCTCCAAGTTAGGAGATGGTTCGGCGGTCGAACTGATGGAGAAGATGTTGGCGTTGATGGGCACGGATGACGGGCATTTTCTGTTTGCCCACCTTTTCCTCCGGAACCTCCCAAAAGAGGCAAGAGCTGTTCTTACCAATTTGCCGTTGCTGGCCACGCATGACTACCGGGCGCTAGCCCAGGAGGCAGATTGGATCATCCTCACCACCAGAGCCCTCACAGTGAACGCGGTGGCGTCAGAACCCAGCGAGACGACCAGCGGAAGCAAGGAGCTGGCGACGGTAGTGGCAGCGGGGGCCAGGAAGCTCCAGAGAGACACGCTCTCTTCTACCACCGCCGCTTTGGAGAGAATGCACGCAGATACGTGCCACCGTGCCAATTCAAGCGTTCGGGAAATGCCAAGGCCGGCAGTCAGTAGCAGCTGCAACTGCCGGTGAAGAAAACAAGCTGCTCTATGTGACGGACTCGCACTCGGGGAGACGGTTCCTCGTAGACACCGGCTCCCAGAAGAGCCTCATCCTGCCGTCCTACGCCAACCGGCTAACGGGAGCCAGCGGCCCCCAGCTGGTAGCCGTAAACGGCTCGGACATTGAGACTTTTGGTGAGAGAACACTGACTTTATCCCTACACGGCTGTATGTATGAGTGGACTTTTGTCATAGTGGCACTGAGTTTCCCAATCCTGGGATCTGATTTTCTGTGTGCACACGGGTTGTTAGTCGATGTTGCTAACAGACGCCTGGTAAATGCAATGTCTTGATTCTCTCCCCTTTACAGCTTGAGGGGCCGGGCCAATAACACAAGCCAACATCACAGCTCCAGGCGGTAAGTTCCACACACTGCTCACTCAGTTCCCAGCACTCACGGTCCCAACGTTTTCGGCCGCCAGCACTAAACACGGGATGGAACACTTTATCACCACCACTGGGCCGTCCGTTTTCGCACGACCTCGGCGCCTGGATGCAGCTAAACTGGCCATAGTGCGCGAGGAGTTTGCCAACTTGGAAAAGTTGGGCATCATCAGGCGATCGAACAGCCCATGGGCATCCCCGCTACACATGGTCCCTAAGGCTGAGGGGTCGTGGCGACCGTGCGGTGATTTCCACAGATTGAATAACGCCACAGCACACGACCGTTACCCAGTTCCCCATATTCAGGATTTTTCCATTCACCTCGCCGGGGCACGCATTTTTTCTAAAATAGACCTGGTCCGCTGTTATCACCAGGTCCCAGTGCGCGCGGAGGACATACCCAAAACAGCGGTAATAACTCTGTTTGGCTTGTTTGAGTTTTTACGCATGCCCTTCAGATTAAAAGGCGCGGCACAGGCATTCCAACGCATGATGGATGCGGTGTTGCACAATCTGCTGTTTGTGTTTGTCTACCTGGATGATATCCTGGTGGCCAGTGCGTCCGAGGACGAACACATAACCCACCTCAGGACGGTTTTCCGGAGGTTGGAGGCTTTAGTTAGTTAGGCCAACAGTATATTGATGTCTTTATGACACACAACACTTTTTACGGCAGTATAGCACCATATGAACATGCGAATGCTGATGCACTTTAAAATTAGTTTTGCTCCAACTCCACCATTCTCATCTAAACTGAAACCCCTCCCATGTCAAATACGAGATGCTGCAGCTGACCCTGAATCCACATTTGGGCAATGGAGTGAGTAAATACACAATCACTGTTGCGTTAACACAGCCCAGGATCAATGGTGTCACATTCTGCACCTCCCTTCCTCCACCCAGACTGTTCTTAGTTTCTGGGCTGTGAGTTGAACTCCTGGCAGATGTTGTTGATGACATTGCCAAGAATAACAGGATAAGGCAAATCAGGCACAAGAGCTACAGGAAGGAGATAAGTTTGACCCCCTACTGTTAAATAAACCTCAGCGGTCTGGTACAGTTTCTTATCTCCATGGACACAAATTATATTTATTTCTGACTCATTCCACAAAACTAGGTAGCACAACTGTTTGAAAACAGCCTGAGTCTAACAGGGCCTCTTCACACTGACCATTAAGCAACACCTTTGTTTTATATACTCCACTATGCACTGAGGCTGAACAAGTGGGTCTAGGAACTGAACATAACAATGACGGTTTCTGATTCTTTGTGGCAGGACATGAATATTGGGTGTGACCAATTTTATTACACTGATAACAGTGTATATCTTTATTTGCAACAACTCGTGACTTTTTGCTATTATCATATCTGCTGTTTGTGATCTGACTGGGCCTGGAATACAACCTATTTCGAGCTGGACCACCCCTTTCACCCTCATTAAACTCACTCCGTGTGGTGAAAAATCTGTCACGGCCAAGAGTAGGTCTCCTGCTCCCAGACCTGGCTGACAGAAAAACCTCCTCCAGACGCGCAGCGTCCTCTGCAGTCTTCGGGTCCCGCTCTTGTATCCAGACTCCCAGTTCCGGGTTCACCATGCGCAAAAACTGTTCCAAAATTAATTGTTCCATAATGTCTTTTAAAGATAGGGTCTCTGGTTTAATCCATTTATATAACAAGTCTTTCAAGCGTACATAAAGCTCACGAGGGGTTTCGTCCTGATGAATGTCCAAGGACTGAAACTTCCTCCTATGTCAGATGTAATTTCAAATTTATTCAAAATAGCTTCTTTGACTTTCCCATAATTATCCGTGTCAGCAACATCCATCAGTACATATGCGCTCCATGCTTTACCTGTAAGTAGAGGAGCAAGATGGATAGCCCACTCTTCTTCCCTCCAGCGGCAGACTGTAGCGATCCTCTCAAACGTCGTCAGGTAGTGCTCGATATCGTCCTCAGGTGAGAGAGGATTCAGCCTGGGCTCGTGGTGCACTGGTGTCCTCCTCGGCTGCACCTTTAGCGGCAAATCTTCCTCCTGAGGGCCGACCCGACTGGCCGTCACCCTGGGGTCCTCCCCCGAAGCGCCATCGTCACCACTATGCTCCGCCCGGCTCCCATACTCCTCTCTCAGCTCCGCAACCTGCGACTCCATCCGACAAATATGACTCTCCACAGTCTGCCACTTTTGCTTCTGACAAGTGGCTTCTTCCTCCAGCTGGCGATCTCTGAGAGTCAGCGAACGCACCAAAGATTTCACCAGGCACGTTAGCTCCTCGAGCTTGCCCAGTCCACTGACTCCCGGGTCCTCAGCCGCCATACCTGTGTCCAGGTCAGACTGCTCCTCCTGCCTCGCTTTCCTTCTCGCCATGAGTCCCTCCGTCCACCAAACGCTACGACGTCCTGGTAACGGACCACCGCTGCCACCAAATGTGACAAGTTGGTGCAGCAAAGCGAGGCCAGAGCTTCAATTCCAATTTTCAATTATTTTATTTCATTAACTTACAAGCAACAGTTTCCAGGAAACATCTGACACGATCCTTCAAAACAAAATGCACTTCGCCAACCAAGAAGCATACCGAGAATAGTAAGCACGCTACTAGAGATATCTCACACCTGTTATATAATATACGAGATAATTAGGGCTGATTAGCCCCTACCATAATCCCAGGTAAAACAATCAACATTCCTATTCTTAACACATACCCACTAACATCTAAAAATACATAAATAATTTCCCCAAGTATGTACAATATAAATATAAATAACATACTGTGGCGTCCATAATTGTAAATGTATGTGACTCACATGGATGCATGCTTGAATTCAGCCTAGAGAGACTTTAGGCTGGCAATGTGTATTGACATCACACCTCAAGAGGACAATACATCTGGACCACCTACGGCTCGAGAGAAAGGAGAGGATTCCTCACGTCTGACCATCTGGGGTCAGACAGGAGAACAGAAGGACTCTGGAGCTTTATAATGCAAATGGGAGAATGTGACATAATGCACGGCTCAGGAGACACACACACAGGCTTAGAGTAGCTCAAATAGCTTTATTGACAACAAGGGTGTATGAATGTGTGTCTGCGAGATGTAAATGTGTTGGTGATGGCGTCTGCTTCGGGCACAGAGGCAGGAGACCGTATAGCCGGACAACCCTATGGGAAAAGCACAGGGAGAAGGGTGACGGGCACACACCAACACAGGAGATGTACAAGTTGGAGAGGAGCTTACTTGGAAAGGGCAGGTGGCTGGCACAGCAAGGAACGAGGTCCCGTAGACAGCAACCTGACGAGCCCGGTGCAGCAGCGAGGGATAGGCGATGGAGAGGAATGGTCCGCCGCCGGGAAATCCACCTGTGCACAGGGGAGCAGACTTGGAGAAGAAAAGGTAAGGGTTTCTTACCGCAATGCTTGCTGAGGTATGAGAGGGAACTCACAACAATCCGTTGAGTGAAGTCTGACGGCTTCAGGCCGAAGCCCAGGGCGAGGCGGCTTAAATCCCTCGCCGCTGATGATGTGCAGGTGTGCGTGCAGCTGGCGCCGCTGATGGGCGGCGCGGCGTGACAGAATGTAACTGAAGTGTGTGACTTTGTATGTGATGTATTATTGGAGGTGTGTATAAATGGATGTGAGTGACTGCGTTCTCTCTTTTTTTACTCTGACTGAGAGAGAGGACGTAGGATGCGAGAGAATTAAAGAAAATACTGGAAAGACACCCAGTCTTGTCAATTCTTGACTCCTACACTGGTGACCTATACATGAATATGAGCACGCCGAGGCTGGAAGACAGCTTCGTGATCGACATGGAAGAACCGGGAGACAGCCGCTCAGACCCGGATTCACCGGGAATTGCCCGCAGGGGCACAAGCCTGATTAAGCTCCCCGAGTTTTGGCACGATGACCCGCACTCATGGTTCCAGCACGTGGAGTCGCGGTTCCTACTCGGGGGAGTATCAGCGGACGACATTAAGTTTCATAATGTCATCGCGAGACTCGACAGCCACACAGCTTGGTGTGTGTGGAGCCTGGTGCAGCAGCCGCCCGCTGCTGGCAAATACGACGCACTGAAAGCCACCCTCATCAGGAGCTTTGTGCCATCGCCCGAGGCAAGGGCCAGGCAGCTGCTGGACCTGCGCGACAGAGGTGGACGCAGGCCGACTGTCCTCATGGAGAACATGCTACAGATGATCGGGACGGACAACGACGCGTTCCTCTTCAAACACATTTTCCTGAGGACCCTCCCAGCGCACACGAGAGGTCCCCTGTCCAGCAGACGATGTGTGAACCAGCAGGACTTCCGCGAGCTGGCCCACGAGGCGGAGCGGCTCCTCAATGCCTGCGACGAGCAAGAGACCTCTGTGGCAGCGGCAGACCTCGGCGCGGCGGCCAGGGGCAGGGTGGAGCCAGGGGCAGCAGAACCCACCCCAGCGACGACGGCGGCGGCGAGATCCCAAGCCAGGGGAGATGACAGCCTCTGCTATTACCACCGACGTTTCGCCGAGAAGGCGCACAGATGCATCCCGCCGTGCAGTTTCAAAAAGCGGGGAAACGACCGGGCCGGGAGTCGTTAGCAGCTTCCACTCTCGGTGAACGGAACAAGCTGCTTTATCTGACAGACACGGGCTCCGGGCAGCAATTCCTCGTGGACACCGGAGCCAAGAGGAGCTTCATCACTGCAACTTATGCAGATCGGGTGGCTGGACCCCTCGGAGACGGAGCAACAGCGGCCAACGGCTCCAGCATCAAGACTTACGGAGAGAGAACCTTGTCTCTGTCCTTCCACGGCCGCGCTTACGAGTGGAACTTCATCGTAGCGGCAGTGAGCTTCAATATGTTAGGTGCTGATTTTCTGTGTTCACATGGTTTGTTAGTTGATCTGGCCAACAAACGCCGAGTAAATGCACTCTCTTTCTGTTCTATCCCTTGTGCAGCTCGGGTGTGCCCGCCGCCAGTACAGACCAACGTCGCCGCAGCAGGTGGTAAGTTCCACACTCTCCTACACCAGTTTCCAGCACTCACAGTTCCCACTTTTTCAGCTAAGGTGGCGAAACACGGGGTGGAGCACTTCATAACCACGAGCGGCCCACCAGTTTTTGCTAAAGCTCGGCGCTTGGATGCGGATAAGCTTTCCGTGGTACAGGAGGAGTTCGCCAACCTGGAAAGGTTGGGCATAATTCGCCGCTCGAAGTCCGCTTGGGCTTCCCCCCTGCATATGGTGCCTAAAGCTGACGGCTCGTGGAGACCTTGCGGTGATTATCGCAGGTTAAACAATGTCACAGCTCAGGATCGCTACCCGATTCCGCATATCCAGGATTTTTCAGTGCACCTGGCAAAAGCGCGCATGTTTTCTAAAATAGACCTGGTCCGCAGTTATCATCAGGTCCCGGTTCGACCAGAGGATATTCCCAAAACAGCGGTAATAACCCCGTTCGGACTTTTTGAGTTTTTACGCATGCCTTTTGGCCTTAAAGGTGCCGCGCAAACCTTTCAACGGATGATGGACGCAGTGCTGCGCGACCTTCCGTTTGTTTTTGTCTACTTGGACGATATTTTAGTAGCCAGCGCCTCAGAGGAGGAACACGAAAAACACCTCACTACAGTTTTTCAAAAGTTGGAAGCACACGGGTTGATAATCAACCCGGCCAAGTGCCAGTTTGGCGCAGCGCAAATTGATTTTCTGGGGCACCGTGTCTCACCAGAGGGAGCAGTTCCTCTGCCGGCAAAAGTGCGCGTGGTGGCTGAGTTTCCCCAGCCACAGACAGTGAAAGCGTTGCAGGAATTTTTGGGGATGGTGAATTTTTATAACCGTTTCATACCCCGCGCAGCACAACTCATGCAGCCGTTATACACCGCGCTTAAAAAGCAGAAACCCACCAATGTGATCGAATGGTCCCCGGAGCGGGAGCGCGCGTTCACAGAGGTAAAAAAAGCACTCGCTGACGCAGCACTGCTGGCGCACCCAGACCCGGCAGCTCGCATAGCGCTAACCACAGACACGTCAGAGGTAGCGATAGGGGCCGTGGTTGAGCAGCAGGTCGCCGGGGTTTGGCAACCTCTCGCCTTTTTCAGCAGGTCCTTGCGCGAGCCCGAGCAGAAATACAGTGCATTTGACAGGGAACTCCTGGCGCTCCACTTAGCCATTCGCCATTTCCAGTTCTGACTGGAAGGGCGGCGTTTCACCGCGTTTGTCGACCACAAACCGCTCACTTTTGCAATGTCCAAAACTTCAGAACCATGGTCAGGGCGGCAGCAGAGGCAGCTGGCCGCGAATTCGGAATTTACCACCGATATTCAGCATGTGACTGGTAAACTCAATGTAGTGGCAGACTGTCTGTCACGCGCGGTAACAGCACCCGTCCGCGCGGAGCAGGGGTGCGCGGCCGCTTACCCAGAGTGCGGTAACAGTGCGGACGTGCACGCGGCTCCGGTCCACGTGGGAATAGATTATGCAGCCATGGCAGCGGAGCAGAGCGAAGACGGGGATGTGTGCACGCTCCTGTCTGGACCAACAGGGTTAAGGCTGGAGCGAAAAACTTTACAAGCTGGTTCACCCCCTCTAATCTGCGATGTCTCCACCGGGCGACCGCGTCCGGTGGTACCGGCCATGTGGCGCCGTCGCGTTTTTGACGTCGTGCACTCCCTAGCGCACCCAGGAGTACACGCTTCGGTGAAAATGGTAGCGGCGAAGTTTGTTTGGCCGAGCCTGCGCAAGCACGTGAAGGAGTGGGCTAAAGCCTGCATGGCTTGCCAGCGGGCCAAAATCCACAGGCACACCAAAGCACCCTTAGAACCGTTTCACATTCCAGCTAGGAGGTTCGATCATGTGCACGTGGACCTCGTGGGCCCCCTACCCCCATCTCAAGGGTTCACACATCTCTTGACGATGGTGGATCGAACCACACGTTGGCCGGAAGTGGTCCCGTTAGCATCGACCACAGCGGCAGAGGTGGCTCGCGCCTTTTTAACAGCCTGGGTAGCGCGGTTCGGGGTTCCGTCAGATATTATGTCTGATAGGGGACCTCAATTTGCGTCGGAACTGTGGTCAGCAGTGGCCAGCGGCTTAGGAGCGGCAGTACACCGCACTACCGCTTATCATCCTCAGGCCAACGGTTTATGCGAGCGTTTTCACAGGTCTTTGAAGGCAGCCCTCAGAGCGTCGCAAACGGACACAGATTGGGTAAACAAACTACCATGGGTTTTATTAGGGTTGCGTTCGGCACCCAAAGAGGACCTAGATGCCTCACCAGCAGAGTTGGTTTTAGCGCAATCTCTCAGGCTGCCCGGCGAGTTCTTGCCAGACCATACGGCCCCCGGGCCCCCCCCCCCCCCCCCCCCCGGTCCGGGGACCTCTGAGTAACACGGGAGCCGAAATGTTCCCGGGCCCCGCTCATCACACTTTTCCGCGTGTGTTCGTGCCCAAAGCTTTACAAAGAGCAGAGTTTGTTTTTGTCAGACATGACGCTCAGCGTCACAGCCTCCGCCCACCTTACGACGGTCCATTTCGAGTGCTGGAGACCGGGGAGAAATATTTTGTGCTAGATTTGGGGGGCAGGAGGGAGACGATCAGTATTGATAGATTAAAACCTGCTTTTGTGTTGCATAATGAGTCTGTACGGCCGGTGGGCGTGCCTCGACGCGGCAGGCCTCCCAGGGGACGGCCCCCGGACCCCCCGCAAGGGGCAAATAACCCTTCTCCCCCTCATTCCACAGATTCACAGCAGGACGGCCCAGCACAGGCTGTGAGACCTGCGTACAGCAGATTCGGGAGAAGATTGAAACCTAGACGACAGGCAGAGTGATGTGGGTTTTGATCAGACTGTTGGATTGTGCTGTAAGATTCTGCGGGGGGGGATGACGCTGTAGGTGTATGTCCAGTCTTTCGTGTGGGAGGGGGAGTGATGTGGTGTCCATAATTGTAAATGTATGTGACTCACATGGATGCATGCTTGAATTCAGCCTAGAGAGACTTTAGGCTGGCAATGTGTATTGACATCACACCTCAAGAGGACAATACGTCTGGACCACCTACGGCTCG
Organism: Pholidichthys leucotaenia; assembly: GCA_020510985.1. Classification (NCBI taxonomy): domain Eukaryota; kingdom Metazoa; phylum Chordata; class Actinopteri; order Cichliformes; family Pholidichthyidae; genus Pholidichthys; species Pholidichthys leucotaenia. Next base: position 41,688,298 of record CM035836.1, read on the forward strand.
AGAGAAAGGAGAGGATCCCTCGCGTCTGACCATCTGGGGTCAGACAGGAGAACAGAAGGACTCTGGAGCTTTATAATGCAAATGGGAGAATGTAACTGAAGTGTGTGACTTTGTATGTGATGTATTATTGGAGGTGTGTATAAATGGATGTGAGTGACTGCGTTCTCTCTTTTTTTACTCCGACTGAGAGAGAGGAACGTAGGATGCGAGAGAATTAAAGAAAATACTGGAAAGACACCCAGTCTTGTCAATTCTTGACTCCTACAATACAATAAATAGCAATATAAATAATTCAATAAATACCTATTTACAAATGTTAAACCATCCCTCTAACTTAACACACATGTTTCCTTCCTGCTGGTGTCCTATAAAAGGCCCTCAACCCCTCACAGAGTCTTTTGCCTGGACACCCACAGGAAGCATGTTGGCAAAGGTATGTGAAATAACTCCTTTATCAATTATTTTACCAAATACTTAACCATAATAATTATCTCCCAAGGGCATTCAAATTAACAAAGACAAATCCCAAAATACTGCGTGCACTTTAACAAATAATCATACTGACATTTATAACATTACAAATATAACATAATCACACAATACAACAAGTCATACAGTGGTGACATCCCATCGTCTTTTATACTTTTATTCACATATGCAGAGACTCAGCACTTCCAACCCTCATACATCCAGAGAAGTGCAGCACATTAACCCTCAAGCGACCGAGTGGGGTCATTTACGACCCCAGCCATATAATTTAATGTGCCGTCTCTTTATTTTTTATCCAAATTTTCTTTCCTAGCATGAATTTGTCAGTCTACTAATCCTACACACTTTCATAGTTTTTTGCAGGGATCAACCAATTGGTGTGGCGTAGACATCGCAAACTCTTGTGGGGTCATTTATGACCCCGAAGAGAAGCACTGGTTTTTAAACATTAGTTTTATAAATTTTATTCAAATGTTCCACTTCTAATAGTTAGTTAGTTAATCCCTTCACACCTGAAGGTGTATATGGGCGGCACCTATCTCCGTTTCTCTGACCCTAGGCCACACAGCTACTGTAAGTAGTGAAAGCTACAGCGGGGGGTCAGTCCTCTGGTAGCTCTGTGTGTAACTTTACTTTCCCCATTCCATTATGCGGAGCACCACACTAGAAGGCAGAAAGCACCATTTTTATATGGTCTTTGGTATGACCCGGCCGGGATTTGAACCCCTGCCTCCCGGGTGTGGGGGGGATGCTCTACCAACTGAGCCACCACTCCGGTTTCCACTTCTAATCAGTACTTTATATTGTATTGCAGTGAACCATGGCTAACAGACCTAGGATAGCAAGATTTACATTTGTCTGTTTGTCTGGATTTGTCTGTTTGTCTGTCTGTTTGTTTGTCTGTTTGTTTGTCTGTTTGTTAGCAAGATAACTCAAAAGGTTATGGACGGATTTTCATGAAATTTTCACAGATTGTCAGAAATGGGGTATCCTACAGATGATTAGATTTTGGTGGTGATCTGGATCACCGTCCACAAGAAAACCACCATTACGCAAAATGCCATAATAGGTATCATGATCATCATCGTAACTACAATAATAGGTATCATCATCATCGTGATGATGATATGATGACTATGATGATGATGATGATGATGATGATGATACCTATTATTGTTACTACGATGATGATGATACCTATTATTGTTGTAACTATGATGATGATGATGATGATGATACCTATTATTGTTGTAACTATGATGATGATGATGATGATGATGATGATGATGATGATGATACCTATTATTGTAACTATGATGATAATAACTATAATGATGATGATGATGTTCCAAGAGTGAACTGACAAGGACTGTCTAAATAAATGTAATGTTGTTCTTACAGTCTGCGTTTTGGTTATTTCTTGCAATAAAAGTATTATTAGCAAACACATTTTACATTAGATCATTATAAAATACCTGTCTTAAATACAGGGAGTAGTTTTGGTATGATAAACCTCCAACCAGCCATTTATAATAAGGATCCCTGTACAGAGCACAATGGGGTCATAAATGACCCCACTTGGTCATTTCAGTCCGTAAAATAGCTTGGTCGCTTGAGGGTTAACGTACAGATTGCCAGACAATGCACATCATTAATATAACCTACACGGGCGCTGCTTCGACACCTTATTCTCTCCGCGGCTCCTGGTTAGTCTTCCTCTCCCTGGGGGGTGTATAGAACTAACTGTCCAGTCTGAACCTCCCAGTGACCTTCCTCACTCGCTCCATTGTTCTCCTGTTTCCTCCTGCCTTTCTGGGTGTGAGAAAAAAACTCTAACACTGTTTATTGTGTCCGCCACAAGTCCACATAGGTGTTTTGCACTCAAGTTGCAGCTAATTTCAGCACTTGTAGTTTTTGTATTTTGGAATGTTTTTGCGTAGTTCTGGTACTCGCTGCTGTTCGTGGTGTGAGGCTCCTCACAGATCGGCACAGCTAAATCTGTGGCTTCAACAGCAATGAGTAGATCATGCACTGAAAACTAAAGGATTGATCGTGTGATCGGTGGTACAGACACAGCAGCACCAGGAATGTTTTCACTTGTATGAATGTCACAGATCTGACATTTTACAAAATGTCAAAAAAAAATCCCAACAAACTAAAATAATCCCATGGCCTTTAATACATACAGCAAATTCAATTTCACCTATTGCACAGTCAATATTTACGTTCACACCCTGCTACAAACACACCCAACAAAACCACTGCAGAACCCGGGCAAACCACACAGTAATGGATACGTATACGTTGAACATCACTTGTTTTTTTTTACATGGGTAACTCATGTTTAGAAAGCTCGATTCTCTCTCTCGAGAATTCTTGAGGGTTCGTGGGAGTTTGCCCAACCAGTTTACATGTGTTTTGTGGACTTGGAGAAGGCATTTGACCGCGTCCCTCGTAGATTTTTGTGGGGGGTGCTTCAGGAGTATGGGGTATCGAGCTTGTTGTTACGAGCTATTCGGTCTCTGTACGACCGTTGTGAGAGTTTGGTTCGTATTGCCAACACTCGGTCGGAGTCATTCCCAGTGAGAGTTGGACTCCGCCAGGGCTGCCCTTTGTCACCGATCCTGTTCATAATTTTTATGGACAGGATTTCTAGGCGCAGCCAGGGAATGGAGGGTGTCATGCTTGGTGACCACAGGATCTCATCTCTGTTGTTTGCAGATGATGTTGTCCTGTTGGCTTCATCCAGCAATGACCTACAGCTCTTGCTGGGACAGTTTGCCGCTGAATGTGAAGCGGCTGGGATGAGAATCAGCACCTCCAAATCCGAGTCCATGGTCCTCAGCCGGAAAAAGGTGGATTGTCCTCTCCGGGTTGGGGACAGGCTCCTGCCCCAAGTGGAGGAGTTTAAGTATCTTGGGGTCTTGTTCACGAGTGAAGGGAAAATGGAGCGAGAGATCGACAGACGGATTGGAGCAGCATCTGCAGTGATGCGGACGTTGTACCGGTCTGTTGTGGTGAAGAGGGAGCTTAGTTCTAAGGCAAAGCTGTCGATTTACCAGTCAATCTACGTTCCTACTCTCACCTATGGTCACGAGCTTTGGGTAATGACCGAAAGAACGAGATCGCGGATACAAGCGGCTGAAATGAGCTTTCTCCGTAGGATTGCTGGACTCACCCTCAGAGATAGGGTGAGGAGCTCAGTCATCCGGGAGAGGCTCAGAGTAGAACCGCTGCTCCTCCACATTGAAAGGAGTCAGTTGAGGTGGTATGGGCATCTGATTAGGATGCCTCCTGGACGCCTCCCACTTGAGGTGTTTCAGGCACATCCCACTGGGAGGAGACCCCGGGGCAGACCCAGGACTCGGTGGAGAGACTATGTCTCCCAGCTGGTCTGGGAACGCCTTGGTATCCCCTCTGAAGAGCTGGAGCAGGTGGCTGGAGAGAGGGAAGTCTGGGCTTCTCTGCTTGAACTGCTGCCTCCGCGACCCGGACCTCCGGAAAAGCGGTAGAAGATGGATGGATGGATGGATGGATGGGTAACTCATGTAGCACTCACAGCAAAGAACATATTGACTGTGTAGCTCCGGCAATTCACAACACTATACGCAGTTTAACACATCGCCCCCCCTTGCTACGATATAGCCTCAATGAAGAAGCCCCCCCCTCCCCAGACCCGTCTGGCCAATCTGCCCAGAGCGCCTTTGTCTCTTCGCCTCTGGAGATGAGCCACGTCGGAGTCTCAACACCTCCTTCTCACCACTAATGTGCTGCAGCTCGTTGGGGTGTCTCCATGAGTCATCGGACAGCTGGAGAAGGCTGTCCTCCCGAACAGCTACCACCCGCAGCCGCCCCTGGTCATCTTGTTGTTTTCGCTTGTCATGGGCCCCCCTTAGCAAAGCCTCCCCCCTGGGCCGAACCATGTCAGCGACCCGCAGGGGAGCTTGACTCGGCTTCAAATGTCCACAACCTTTAGACCGGGCTCCCTCTCTGGGTCAAACTGCTCCACCGATCCCATACGATGCCCAACTCGGCCTCCAGTGTTACTGTGTGGCACATCGGTCCACCGTGCCAGCTGGTCCTGCCCCATTGTCTTTCATTTCAAATGCCGGCGAAGCCGTTGTAGCCCCTGTCCTCTCAGCTCCATCCGCCGTCACGGGAGTTCCACTGTGCCACACAGTTCCCACATCCAGGGCAACTTGGACTCTGGCACCGGAACCCTCCTGCAATGGCCCTGGACAGAATTGGTCCTGGTCATCTCCCAGAATACTAGGCCAGTCATTGTCCCATACCACATCATCCACCACACACAAAACCGGTCGGTCCCACAAACCACAGCCCGACCACTCCTCTCCGATACCACTGGTGATTGTGAAGCCCAGGCTGTAGAACATGTCGCAGTCCATCACGTTCGACCCGCTGACGGTCACCACCAATTGGACGTTGGACATCACTGCCGACTTTTATCTCGCCGTCAACTCCAGTGAACCCATGATGGCCAGCCTCTTACCTTTGTAGCCTGAATATGAAGTTGACATTCCTCTCACTTGGTAATATGGGAACAAACTCCTCACAGCAGGCCAGTTCAACACAGAAGCCACCGCTCCCATGTCCACCACCAATGGTACTTCCACGCTGTCAAGCATCACATGACAATAAATCTGCCCATCTGCGCTCGGGGAGATGATGTGAACAACTGTATGAGTCGTGGCGGGGGAATCCACTTCACGTTGTCGTTCCCCTCGCTCAAAGTTTTTACAGGCCCTGGCAAAATGGTGTAGGAGTCCACACTTGCCACAGCATTTGCCCCTTGCCGGACACTTTCTTGCCTTGTATTGGTGCTTGGTGGACCTGCAGCCAAAACACTTTGGCAGTCCCAGGGCGGCCCTAATTTTTATAGCGGTAGTGTATTCTTTTCCGTCATCCACGATGTCGTTGCTATCCGGGTCCACAGCCTGCGCCGCCGATTGTGGTTCGGTATGCCTCAACACAGTTCTCTCACCGAGGTCCTTGGACAGTTTTTCCGCTGCTTCAAACTGTTGAGCTATCTCGACTGCCATGGCTAACGTCCAATGTTGGGCAAGTTACTAAAAAAAAGTAACTAGTTACAGTTACTAGTTACTTATTTTCAAAAGTAACTGAGTTACTTCTGAGTTACTGCATGATTAAAGTAACTAGTTACTTGGAAAAGTAACTTTCACGTTACTTTTAAATGCATACTTAAATCATCTTGCACACACAGCAAGATCAAGCGTCCCTTGTTCTCATCAGAAAAAAGAAGAAAAAGAAAACTGATAAGAAAAAAGTCTCATCTTACAGAGAAAAAATGTCTCAGATTTACACAAACTATTGTAATCAGAAGAAAGTCAGAAATTTACTAGAAATAAAGCTGTGAATTCACAGAGAAAAAGTTGGACCCCCTGATGGGCCGTTTTTGGCCCACGAGCCATATGTTTGACACCCCTAGACCAGCCCATTAAAAATGCATATTTAGAGGATTTACTTCCATGAAATAGATCACAACAGCATGTAAATGAATAAGATAAAATAAAACAGAAAGCACAGACAAATGAAAGTTCACCGCTTAGAAGAAGCTGTTCTTTACTGCAACAAATCACAGTCCCTTTTTATCTGTGCATAAGAAAGCATTAAATGCATTTAATCTGGACATTAAATGTGAGCTTCTTGCTCAAAAAATACTCATGTTTAACCACAGAGGTAGGAGCTGTTAGAGGCTACATACCGCTCGGACAACAGGTGATCGGGGCTTGATATGAGAAGTCGCTACGGCTACGGTATTTCTTCCCACAGGGTTGTGATGTGAACTGGGCAGGACAGGAAATGGACCCACGGAGGACACAATGTGTGACAGCTGCATCAGTTGCGGTCGGGTCAGTTTATATTTATTTTCTTACCTTTACTTTGGCATGACAACCTCCAGTGGCTTGAAGCGCTGGGGATGGCAGTTGTCCCACCAATAGCCACCGAAACTGTGTATTCATCCCCAGTTGGCAGCTGATGAGGAGGGTGTCTAGCAGCTGCAAGTTGCATGATCGTCCATTTGCGCTAAAATATCTATCCATATTAATAAAACGAGTAACATGAGTAGCGCAGCTGATCAAATTTCAGTAACTGTAACGCATTACTGAATTTTTAAACAGTAATTTCGTTACACAGCATGTTACTGCAAAAGTAGTGGTGTTACAGTAACGCGTTACTTTTTAACGGGTTATGCCCACACTGCTAATGTCAGTTCACTGGAGTATGTGAGGAGCCTTGACCGTGCTACAGAACATAACGTGTGCTCCACCAACTGATGGTGGACCATTTCTTCCTCCAAAACTCCAAACTGGCATTCCCCAGCTAGCTGATGCAGGACTGTGAAGTATCGCTGCACCGACTCTCCAGTCTGCTGGCGGCGCTGCCGGAATTGAATCCTCCGGACTATGACGTTTTCACTCTCACCCAATGTACTGAGAATTTGTTGTCTCTCCATGCCAAGATTATGGACCAAAATCACTCATGCATGCAGTTTCTCTAATTCGCTGAGGTTCAAGGCCACCAAATAGCTCTGGAATGCCGCATACCACCCCACCCATGGAACTGGCGGTTCGCCAGGGAGCTTCAAAAAATGGCCCAGTACTCGAAACACCCTTATTCATACCTTTATCCTTGTCACCAAATGTTATGTCCATAACTCATACTTCAATAACGAGGCTGGAGGTGCAGTAGAATGTAGATTTATTATAGAACACACAGTGTGATACAGGCGCCCTCGTACAGGCAGAAGTCTGGTCGTAAAGAGACTGTGCCTCTTTCGCATCCTCCTTTTATACCCAGTGTGCCGGCGGAATCAGAAAGTTGGAGCCGCCATCCATAGTGCACACACACACGATGAAATGTATCATATTTGATACATCACAACCAGCACCAGGGGGCAGGAACATCTGATCGGTTTCTTCTTCAGCTGCTTTTTTGGTCTCTAACTGGATATAGAGAAGAATGAAGGAGACAGAAGTGTCAGGTAACAAAGCAGACATTCCTGACCTACCTCAGTCTGGCCAATCACATCTCAGGATCCAGGTGAGTAGAAGTCATAGATAGATAGATATAGATAGATAGATGTACTTTATTGATCCCAAAGTGGGAAATTACAGTGTAACAGCAGCATGACAGTTGACAGCCAAACAACAGAAACACACACATTACAGACAAAGGGATTACCCATGGAAAGTAAAAACTAACATGACTATAAAACTTATATACATCATAGCTTAATATATGATAACCCGTATAAACACATGAATCATCCCATTGCACAAAGAAGGACTATCAGGAGCAGAGTGAAAAGTGAGGTACCAGTTAGTCTGTAAGGTGCAGTGTGGCAGCATAGCTATGACCAGAATACAACATCATAGTGAGTTATTGTACAGTGTAATTGCATGTGGCAGGAAAGATTTCCTGTACCTGGCCGTTCGACAACGAAGCTGTAGTAGTCTACTGGATAAAGTGCTTCGCTGTCTATCTAGTGTGTGGTGGAGGGGGTGATCAGGATTGTCCATGATGGATTGCAGTTTATTTAGTGTACTCCTCTCCACCACTGTCTCAAAGGTCTCCGGTCTGAGACCAATTACAGAGCCAGCCCTCTTGATGATCTTGTCAAGTCTGTTGGTATCTCTGGCCCTGATACTGCTACCCCAACAGACAGCAGCAAAGAAGATGGCGCTGGCGACAACGGTGGGGTAGAAAAGCTCCAGCATCCTGCTGCACACGTTGAAGGATCTTAGCTTTCTCAGGAAGCAGAGTCTGCTCATCCCTTTCTTGTGCGCAGCATTGGTGTTGGATCTCCAGTCCAACCCGCTGCTGATCCTGACACCCAGATATTTGTAGTCCTCAACTACTCCCACATCCCCCCCCCCCACCCCCCCAATCTGCAGTGGCTGAAAAGGAGCCTTCCTCTTCCTGAAGTCAATCACCATCTCCCTGGTCTTGTTGACATTTAACCTCAGGTGATTCTGCTCCGTCCACTCCACAAATCTGTCTACCAGTGCCCTGTCCTCCCCCTCCTCTCCTCCTCTTATACACCCCACAACAGCTGAGTCATCAGAGAATTTTTGCAGGTGGCATGACTCAGTGTTGTACTGAAAATCAGTAGTGTAAAAAGAAAAGGAAAGAGCACAATCCCCTGTGGCACTCCCGTATTACTAGCCACCACTCCAGACAAGACATTGCCCAGCCCGACAAACTGTGATCTGCCTGTCAAGTAGTCGGTAATCCAGGAGATCACAGAGCAGTCAACCCCCGTCACCCGCAGCTTCTCACCCAGCAGCAGTGGCCGGATGGTGTTAAAGGCACTGGAGAAATCAAAAAAAAAGTGATTCTCACAGTATCTCCTCCACCATCCAGGTGCAGATGGGCTCGTTGCAGCAGATAGATGACAGCATCTTCAACTCCTAAATGGGGCTGATAAGCAAACTGCAGAGGTTCCAGCCACGTCTTCACCTGCAGCCTCAGGTGGGCTAAGACCAGTCTCTTCAGGACATTCATCACATGAGATGTGAGGGCAACTGGTCGGTAGTCATTCAGATCCGATGGAGATGACTTCTTGGGGACAGGAACCAGGCAGGATGTCTTCCACAGCACCGCTACTCTCTCCAGACTCAGGCTCAGGTTGTGCAGGTGTTTCAGTACCGGAGCTAGTTGGTTGGCACAGGTCCTCAAGGTCCTTGCGGAGATGCCGTCAGGGCCCGAAGCCTTCCGCTGACGGTGTCTCTCCAGCTGTTTCTCTACCTGATCTGTAGTCACCGTGAAGTGAGGGAGGGTCCTGGTGCCCCCTGGGGAGGAGGAGGGGGGAGATGGAGAGAGGTTCTGCACGGGAGCGTGGGTGGGGAGGGGTGCGTGGGGGTCTGGTTGTGTTGCTCGGGTGACAGACTGTGAGTTGAACCTATTAAAAAACAGATTCAGTTCCTCAGCTCTCTCCTGGCTCCCAGATGGGTGCCTGACTCTCCCCTTGTACCCAGTTATTTGTTTCATTCCCTCCCACACATCTTTAGTGTTATTTTGCCTGAGTTTCTCTTCCATCTTCCTCCTATAATTGTCCTTGCACCTCCTCAGCATCTCTCTCAGCTCATGCTGCACTCCCCTCAGCTTCTCCTTGTCTCCAGCACTAAAAGCTCTCTTCTTTTTGTTCAGTAGTGCTTTCAGGTCACTGGTGACCCATGGTCTGTTGTTGGAGAAGCAGTGTACAGTCTGAGCTGGCATGGTCATGTCAAGAAGTGCCACTCCTCCTCCTCTCTTTTTCCTGCTGTTTTTCATGTCCCTGTCCCCCCTTATAGTCTTGAAGCCAGGTATTGCTACGTTTACATCCGGGATCTGTAAGTATAACCACGTCTCCGTAAAACACATGAAACTACACTCACGATACTCCTTTTGCGTCCTGACCAGCACTATAAGCTCGTCTCTTTTATTTCCCAGCGATCGCACGTTCCCGGTGATGATCATCGGTACAGCCAGCTTATGCTTCCTCCTCCTCCTCCTCACCTTCGCTCCAGCCCTTTGCCCGTGGTGTCTCCTCTTCAGCTCATCTGGGATGAGGGGCTTCACTGCCGGCTGCAGTGCTCCAGGCGCTGGCCTCCTCAGCGCAATAAGCTGTTCGCGTGTGTAAACAATGCGTCCGCCCCCACCTCTGTTGAACTCCATTGTCCGAGGAAGAGAAAGAAATGAAAACTAGAAAAAAAAAGGCTGGCTAAAATAGAGAGAAAAGTGGGTCCAGTCTTAGTCCGAGTATTCCTACAGAGCCCTGGTTAGGAAGAGACACACTATATACAGGTATAAACAGATAGAAACACAAAGACATGAGAGAGTTGCTGCTGGTACGGCCGCCCTGCCTCCGGCGCCATTAAAAAAAAAAAAAAAGTCATCTTCGCAGTCTCAGCAACAGTGGTTGTGTACTTACTGTTGAAGCACACTTTTTCCTCTGTGAGTTAGGCTCTGTATGTGATTTCTGCAGTATTATGGAGGATATGAGTCAGATAAACCAGGAAATACCAGGATGTCCTGGAAGATAGTCATCTTTTACAACTACTTCAACCCAAACAACTTCCAGAACCTTCCAGAATGATTTTTAAAAGGTGAAGTGCTACATTACATACACCTACAACAGAAAAACAAACTATATTACAGACAGTTGTGAAGCATTTTTTTGTATAATCCAAAAGAAGCTTCAAAGCTCAAAGGGAAATTAAAGTTCTAACTGGACTAAAATAAATAATTCCATAGAAAATAAAATAAATCTGTCGTATGTCTGATTATAAAGACTTCCCCCAACATACAGACACTAAAAACAAAAACTGTGCTCATGTTTCAATGAATCCAAGGCAGTTCATTTAAGTTCAAGTTTATTTTCAATCAACAAAAACTGCCAGAGTGGATAAAAAATACACAGGAACTAAAGGAAAAACTGGAAGAAAAAACCCCTGAAATTATCAACACAATATGAAATGTGTGGGGAGCGTGAAATAACGAGGCTGAATTATTTCTCAATTCAGGTTTTATTGAAGCATTCACATCCCCAGCTAGCTCTCAGGAACAGAAGAGAATGAGCTACATCAAAACCCCCACATTTATACATACAACATCATAGGAAGAGTCACATCACACTGTCAACATCCCCTATTGACAATAACTCCCCCCCCCCCAAGTCCTTCAGTCCTCCGCCTGGCTCCTAGGAGGTCAGGAAGTCCTTTCAGCTCCTTATCGCAGTACCTCCATCCTCTTGTCGTTATCCACAGGCGGTCCAGACATATTGCCCATCCAAGACGTGAGGTCAATCCACACATGCAATCCTAAGCATCTCAACTTGTGCTTATACATATGTAAGTAAAATTACATGAGCTACATAACCCCCCCCCCCAAACGTTGAAGAACGGACAATATATCAGAGTTCACAAAACAAACAGTTCACAACAAATGGAAAAAGTAACAGCATAGACTACACAACCTGACACAATCACATCAGTCCATACACCGCCTAGGCTTTAAACATCTCCCAAATTTACTGAAAGCAGGCTTCGCCATCCTTGTGGCTCTATCCTGCAGAGAGTCTGCTAACTGAGGGAGAGAATGGCTATTTGATCCCTGCAGGGGCTCCAAGACATGTTCCCTGGGGGGTCTACCACGTCGAGGTGCCCTTGCCACTCAAACAGACTCGTCGTTCATCACAAAAGCAGGCTTAAGTCTGTCAATGCTAACTGTTTCCTTTCTGTCCCCAAAATCTAGCACAAAATGCTTATCACCTGATTCCAGCACTCTAAATGGGCTGTCATATGGTGGGCGGAGGCCTGGTCGCAGAGCCTCGTGCTTGACAAAAACAAACTCAGCATTTTTTAAAGCTTTGGGAACAAAAACACCCGGAAAAGTGTGATGAACGGGGCCCGGGAGCACGTCTGCTCCCGTGCCGCTCAATGGCCCCAGAGCCGGGGGGCGCCCGGGCGCTGGATGCTCTGGTAGAAACTCACCGGGCAGCCTGAGAGGTTGCGAAAAAACCAACTCCGCTGGGGAGGCATTCAAGTCCTCCTTGGGCGCAGAACACAACCTCAATAAAACCCATGTTAGTTTGTTTACCCAATCTGCATCCGTAAGCGACGCTCTGAGGGCTGCCTTCAAAGACCTATGAAAACGCTCGCATAAACCATTAGCCTGGGGGTGATAAGCGGTAGTGCGGTGAATTGTCATCCCTAATCTGCTGGCCATCGTTGACCAAAGCTTAGACACAAATTGAGGTCCTCTATCGGACGTAATATCCGACGGAACCCCGAAACGCGCTACCCAGGCTGTCAAAAATGCGCGAGCCACTTCTGCAGCTGTGGTCGATGCTAGTGGAACCACTTCTGGCCAGCGTGTGGTTCGATTCACCATTGTCAAAAGATGTGTGAACCCCTGCGATGACAGTAGGGGGCCCACGAGATCGACATGCACATGATTGAACCTTTTGGCTGGGATTTGGAACGGTTCTAGAGGGGTTTTCGTGTGCCTGTGGATTTTGGCCCGCTGGCAAGACACGCAGGTTCTTGCTCATTCCTTCACGTGCTTGCGCAGGCTCGGCCAAACAAACTTCTCCGCTACCATTTTCACAGAAGTGCGTACCCCCGGGTGCGCCAGGGAGTGGACCGAGTCAAAAACGGGGCTGCGCCACGCAGCTGGCACCACCGGGCGCAGTCGCCCGGTAGACACATCACAGATTAAGGGAGGAATACCAGTTTGCAAAATCCTGCTCTCCAGCCTTAACCCTGTTGGTCCAGACTGGAGCGCGCGCACGTCCGCGTCACTACCCTGCTCCGCTGCCATGGCCGCATAATCTATCCCCACGTGAACTGGGGCCGCGTGCGCTTCCGCGCTGTTATTTTGCCCCGCAGCTGCTGTAGTATCATCTGCCTCCGTGCGGACTGGTGCTGTCACCGCGCGAGAGAGGCAGTCTGCCACTACATTGAGTTTATCCGCTACGTGTCGAATATCAGTAGTAAATTCTGAAATTGTGGCCAGCTGCCTCTGTTGTCGGGCCGACCAGGGTTCTGAAATTTTGGCCATCACAAAAGTGAGTGGCTTGTGGTCGACAAACGCGGTGAAACGCCGACCTTCTAGCCGGCTGTCTGTGTGGTGTCCTGCAAATGACGTGGGCTACATTGACAATTGGAGCTCTTTTTGGGGAAAACCTGGTCTTATGAGACGAGACAGCATTCATCCCACTTTGGATGGTGCTTCTCATTTATCTAACAATCTGGCATCTTTTTTATCCAAATTTCCAAAACCCTGACTACTCAGAGTTGGGACCAGGAAGCAGAGTCGCAGTCTTACACGCCTCTCTGCAGCTCCTCTTCATCTGCCACCCCTCAGCTTAGCCCCTGTCTTCCCCATCAGAGAATCGTTGTCTGCTCCCTCCAAAGTGAACAAAAATATAATGTATAAGCATCCCAAAGTGATAAAGCAAAATATTGGTAAAACTCAAATTAAACATAAAGCCTCTAAACTGAATGATTTGGCCTATGTTCCTCCTCATAATTTAAAAATTAAATGTGGTTTATTAAATATTAGGTCTCTAACTCCCAAGTCTCTGTTAGTCCATGATTTGTTAATTGATCATCAGATTGATTTAATTTCCCTTACAGAGACTTGGTTAGGACAAGAGGATTATGTTGGTTTAAATGAATCAACTCCCTCTGGTTATTTAAACTGTCAAAATCCCAGAAGTTCTGGTTGTGGAGGAGGACTAGCAACAATTTACCATTCCAAATTACTAGTTAATGTAAAGCAAAAAACATGTTATAATTCCTTTGAGGGCCTGGTCCTCAGTATTGGGCACTTTAGCAATTTTAGGTTAAACCCAATTTTATTTGCCATAGTTTATCGTCCCCCATCAACCTACTCAGAATTTTTATCCGAATTTGCTGATTTCTTAGCTGATTTAGTGCTGAAATCTGATAGAATAATTATAGTAGGGGACTTTAATATACATGTGGATGTAGATAGTGACTGCCTTAATGTGGCATTCAATTCAATATTAGATTCGATTGGGTTTTCTCAGAAAGTAGGAAATTCTACTCATTACCTCCACCATACATTGGACCTTGTTTTGACATATGGCACAGAAATAGAAAATCTTGTAGTGTCTCCTCATAACCCTGTGCTGTCAGACCATTGTCTGTTAACCTTTGATTTTACTATTTCTGACTATTTGGCTCCTAAAGAAAAATATTATTACAGTAGATGCCTCTCAGATGATGCTGTTTCCAAATTTATGCAGATTGTTTCCTCTATGCCATGTGTCAACACAACGGAAATAAGCTATAGACAGCTTGCTCCTTCTGTAATTGATAACATGGTGGATAGTGTTTCAGCTTCTCTGCATCAGACTCTAGACTTGGTGGCCCCCTTAAAAAAGAAAAAGTCTAATCAGAGATTTCTAACTCCTTGGTTCAACACAGAAACTCGTACCTTAAAACAGAAGACTCGTCAATTAGAAAGAAAATGGCGCTCTACTAATTTAGATGAAATCTATTTAGCTTGGAGAAATCATCTTTTAATTTATAAAAAATCTCTTAGAAAAGCTAGAACGAGTTATTACTCTGCATTAATAGAAGAGAACAAGAATAATCCCAGGTTTCTTTTCAGTACTGTAGCCAGGTTGACAAAGAGTCAGGACTCTGTCAATCCTAGCATTCCCTTAGAGCTTACTAGTCAGGACTTTATGAACTTTTTCAATAATAAAATTTCATCCATCAGAGATAAAATCAATCAGATTCTTCCCACAGTTAACTTAAATGCTGTAACTGCTACAACTCCTTCTATTGATGTCTGTCTTGATGAGTTTACTCCAATCGACCTTTGTGAGTTAGACAAAATAGTTTCCTCATCCAAACCTTCAACTTGTCTTTTAGACCCTATTCCTACCAGGTTATTTAAAGAAGTCTTCCCACTTATTGGTAGCTTTATTCTTCATATAATCAATTCTTCATTAACTTTAGGCCATGTACCGCAGGCTTTTAAAACGGCTGTAATTAAACCCTTACTCAAAAAGCCAACGCTAGATCCAGGAGCTTTAGCTAACTATAGACCAATCTCTAATCTCCCTTTCATTTCAAAAATCTTAGAAAGAGTTGTTGCTATGCAATTATTTGACCACCTGCAGGGAAATGGTTTACTTGAAGAGTTTCAATCTGGGTTTAGAATCCATCATAGTACTGAAACAGCCTTAGCGAAGGTCACTAACGACCTCCTCATTGCATCTGATAATGGACTAGTTTCTGTACTTGTCCTTTTAGACCTTAGTGCAGCTTTTGATACTATCGATCATAATATTCTACTTGATAGATTAGAACACTATGTTGGACTTAATGGAACTTCGTTGCAATGGTTTAGATCTTATTTATCTGATAGGTTCCAGTTTGTTCATGTAAATAATGAGTTTTCTTTCAACTCAAAGCTTAGTCATGGAGTTCCACAGGGATCTGTGCTAGGCCCTACTCTTTTTAGTTTATATATGCTTCCGTTAGGCAACATTATTAGAAAGCACTGTATCCGCCCCCTGGTGGAACCAGCGATGGATCCACTCCAGTTCGCCTACCAGCATGGCATTGGGGTGGAGGATGCGGTGATCTTCCTCCTTCACCGTTCTCTGTCCCACCTGGAGAAGCCCGGGAATATGGTGAGGATCATGTTCTTTGACTTCTCCAGTGCTTTCAACACCATCCAACCGATGATCCTGAAGGACAAGCTGCTGCGCGCAGGGGTGGACCAGCACCTGTCATCATGGATCCTGGACTACCTCACGAACCGGCCTCAGTTTGTGAGAACCCGGGACTGTGTGTCCGACACGATCATCAGTAGCACGGGGGCCCCCCAGGGAACGGTGCTGGCTCCCTTCCTGTTCACTCTTTATACTGCGGACTTCTCACACAACACAACACACTGCCATCTACAGAAGTTCTCTGATGACTCTGCGATCGTTGGCCTCATCTCCAATGGAGATGAAGCTGAGTACAGAGGGCTTATCCAGGACTTCGTGGACTGGTGCCATCGGAACTGCCTCCAGATCAACGCGAGGAAAACTAAGGAGCTGGTGGTGGACTGCCGCAGGCATGGGCAGCCCCTCACAGTACCAGTAAATATACAGGGAACAGACATCGAGATGGTGACATCCTATAAGTACCTGGGTATTCATCTGAACAATAAACTAGACTGGTCACACAATACTGATGCACTCTACAAGAAGGGACAGCGCAGGCTGTTCCTGCTGAGGAGACTCAGGTCTTTTGGTGTACAAGGGGCGCTGCTGAAGTCATTCTATGACACGGTGGTGGCATCAGCCATCACTTTTGGAGTGGTCTGCTGGGGCAGTGGCATTACTGCAGCCGATAGGAAGAGACTGAACAAACTGATTAAGAAAGCTAGCTCTGTCCTGGGGCAGCGCCTTGATCCGATGGAGGAGATAGGAGAGAGAAGGACGGTGGCTAAACTGTCATCTCTGCTGGAGTCCGAGTTCCACCCTATGCAGGACATACTGAATGCACTGAGGAGCTCATTTAGCAGCAGACTACATCATCCCAGGTGCACAACCGAGAGGTTTCGTAGGTCCTTCCTACCAACGGCTGTCAGACTGTACAACCTAAGCAGGGCTGCTCGCAGAGATAGCAAAAAGACGTAACAAACTAATAGTTTTTTGAATGCAGAAGATGCAATAGACTTACACAGTGGTCCTCTCCGGCATACAACTAGGAGCATGCCGGTCGCTATGGAGGGTGAGAGTGTGTATGGGCACATAATCATACCATGCAGGATAGCTGGGTAGACGGTTATGCTGTTTCATTCCATCTAGCGGCAATGCTCTGCACTGTGTGTGTTTATATATTTGCATATTTGTTCCGTCTAGCTGCAATGCTCCGTACTGTGGGTGTTTATATATTTATATATCTACATGTTATTCCATCTAGCTACATTGCTCCGCACTGTGTGTGTTTATATACTTGCATATTTATTCCACCTAGCTGCAATGCTCCGTACTGTGGGTGTTTATATATTTACATATTTATTCCATCTAGCTACAATGCTCTGCACTGTGTTCATATATTCATATATTTATTCCATCCAGCTACAATGCTCTGCACTGTGTGTCTGTGTGTGTGTGTATATATATATATATTTTATAGTAATACGTACATATGTTTATTAGCTGCTCTTGCTTGCTTGTTTTTTTTTCTTGCCTTCTGATTGTTGCTCTGAGTGTTGCTATCCCTGTGCTGTTGCAATCCTGGAATTTCCCCGTTGTGGGACTAATAAAGGCTTATCTTATCTTATCTTATCTTATCTTACATTTTCCTTGTTATGCAGATGACACACAATTATACCTGTCAATGAAGCCAGATGATAGTAATCAATTAGCCAAGTTAGAAGCCTGTCTTAAGGAAATCAAAGCTTGGATGACTTGTAATTTCCTGCTATTAAATTCAGATAAGACTGAAGTCATTCTTGTTGGTCCAAAAAACCTTAGAAATTCCTTTCCAAATCAAACTTTCAGTTTGGATGCGGTTACTCTTTCTCTTAATAGCTCTGTGAGGAACCTTGGAGTTATTTTTGATCAGGATTTGTCCTTCAATTCACATATTAAATTTGTTTCTAAGACTGCCTTCTATCATTTGCGTAATATTGCCAAGATTAGGAGCATCTTGTCTCAGAGTGATGCTGAGAAACTGATCCACGCTTTTGTTAGCTCGAGATTAGATTATTGTAATTCTTCATTATCAGGCTGTCCTAAAACATCTTTAAAAAGTCTTCAGCTGATCCAAAATGCTGCAGCAAGAGTTTTAACAGGTACTAGAAAGAGAGCTCATATCTCTCCGGTTCTGCCCTCCCTTCATTGGCTTCCCATAGAGTTTAGAATTAAGTTTAAAATCCTTCTTCTTACTTACAAAGCTCTAAACAATCAGGCTCCTTTTTATTTAAAAGATCTGATACTACCGTATTATCCTAACAGAGCACTACGCTTCCAAAATGCAGGATTACTTGTCATACCTAGAATCTCCAAAAGTACAATGGGAGGCAGAGCCTTCAGTTATCAAGCTCCTCTCCTGTGGAATCAGCTGCCAATCTGGATTCGGGAGTCAGACTCGATCTCTGTTTTTAAGAATAGGGCTAAAACCTACCTTTTTGATATAGCCTACAATTAGGGAGGGATCATGTGTTTCTGAACCCTCCCTTAGTTATGCTGCTAATAGGTTTAGTCAGCCGGGGGACCTCCAGTAATGCACTGGGCCTCACTCCTTTCCTCACTCTCTATGAAATATTTTTTTTTGCTGGTCATTAACATCTGTTTGTTCTCTCCCATAGATTGAGTCCCCATCATGCTGTTTGCTCTCTACATGTCTGTTCTTTTCTTCTTCTCTATCCCCTCACCCCCCAGCCAGTCGCAGCAGATGACTGCCCCTCCCTGAGCCTGGTTCTGCTGGAGGTTTCTTCCTGTTAAAAGGGAGTTTTTCCTCTCCACCGTCGCCAAGTGCTTGCTCACAGGGGATCGCCTGATTGCTGGGGTCTTTCTGCAACTGTGGGGGTTCCCCCCTACAGTTGATAGTGCTATGAGATGACTGTTGTTGTGAAATGGCGCTATATAAATAAAGTTGAATTGAATTGAATAGAACTGGAAATGGCGAATGGCTAAGTGGAGTGCCAACAGCTCTCTGTCAAACGTGCTGTATTTACGCTCGGCTTTGTGCAGGGATTTGCTGAAAAATGCCAGCGGCTGCCAAACTCCGGCAACCTGCTGTTCCACAACCACCCCTATGGCCAAATCTGATGCGTCAGTGGTGAGCGCTATGCGGGCCGATGGGTCTGGGTGGGCTAGCAGCGTAGCGTCAGCAAGGGCTTTTTTAACCTCCGCGAATGCGTGCTCCCGCTCCGGGGACCACTCGATCGTATTGGAAGATTTCTGTTTCTTAAGCGCGGTATATAATGGTTGCATGAGTTGTGCTGCGTGGGGTAGGAAACGGTTATAAAAATTTACCATTCCTAAAAACTCCTGTAATGATTTGACCGTTTGTGGCCGGGGAAATTCTGCCACTGCGCGCACCTTGTCCGGTAGCGGGACTGCGCCTTCTGGGGAAACGCGGTGTCCCAAAAAATCGATCTGTGCCACACCGAACTGGCACTTGGCTGGATTAATTATTAACCCGTGCTCTCCCAACCTCCGAAAAACTGCCGTGAGGTGTTTTTCGTGTTCCTCCTCAGAAGTACTGGCGGCTAAAATGTCGTTGAGGTAAATGAACACAAAAGGGAGATCGCGTAACACGGCATCCATCATGCGTTGGAAGGTTTGCGCAGCGCCTTTGAGGCCAAACGGCATGCGTAAAAATTCAAAGAGTCCGAACGGGGTTATTACAGCTGTTTTGGGAATGTCCTTGGCTCGGACCGGGACCTGATGATAGCCTCGGACAAGATCTATTTTAGAAAAAATGCGCGCCCCCGCCAGATGCACTGAAAAATCCTGGATGTGTGGGATCGGGTAGCAGTCATGTGCCATGGCGTTGTTCAACCTGCGGTAATCACCACAAGGTCTCCACGAGCCGTCAGCTTTAGGGACCATATGCAGTGGAGAGGCCCATGGGCTTTTTGAACGATGAATAATGCCCAGCCTTTCCAGGTTGGCGAACTCCTCGCGCGCAATGGAGAGTTTAGCTGCATCCAAGCGCCGAGCTTTCGCGAAGACGGGTGGGCCAGCTGTGGTGATAAAGTGCTCCACCCTGTGTTTCGCAACTGTTGCCGAAAATGTGGGAACCGTGAGTGCTGGAAACTGGGTGAGGAGTGTGTGAAACTTACCGCCTGCTGTGGTGACGGGGGTCTGTGCTGGCGGCGGGGACACTCGAGCTGCACAGGGAATTGAATAAAAAGATAGTGCATTAACCAAGCGCCTGATAGCAAGATCAACTAACAAACCATGTGAGCACAGAAAATCAGCACCTAACATGTTGAAACTCACCGCCGCTATGATAAAAGTCCATTCATAAGTGCGGCCGTACAAGGACAGAAACAAAGTCCTTTCTCCATAGGTCTTAATGCTCGAGCCATTCGCAGCCGTTGCTCCGTCACCACGGGGGCCAGCCAACCGGTCAGCATAGGTCGGGGTGATGAAACTCACTTGGGCTCCGGTTTCTACGAGGAAGTGCCGCCCGGAGTTCGTGTCTGTGATGTAGAGCAGCTTATTTTTTTCGCCGAGAGTCGAAGCTGCTAATGACCCGGTCCTGGCATTTCCCGAGCTCTTGAAGCTGCACAGCGGTACACTCCTGTGTGCCTTCTCTGCGAAATGCCAGTGATAAAAACAGAGGCCATCTCCTCCGCTTCGTCGGGGCTGCGCCGCTGCCATTGCTGGTGGGATGGATTCCGCTGCCTCCGGCTCCACGTTGCCTCAGGTCGCCGCACCTCGGTCTGCTGCTGCCGCTGTGGCCGTCTGCTCGCCGCAGGAGTCGAGGAGCCGCTGCGCCTCTCGGGCCAGCGCACGGAAGTCCCGCTGGGTCACACAACGCATGCTGGACAGCGTCCCTCTCATGTACATTGGGAGGTTCCTCAGGAAGATGTGCTTAAACAGGGAATCATCATTGTCTGACTCCCTCAGCTGCAGCATGTCTTCCATCAGGTTGACTGGCCTGCGTCCTCCTCGGTCGTGCATAGCCAGGAGTCTCCTGGCCCTCTCTTCGGCTGAGGGCGTAAAACACTCGATGAGGGCAGCCTTCAACTCGCCGTACTTGTTGTGAGCAGGTGGCTGCTTCACCAAGCTCCGCACGCATTGAGCTGTGCGGTTGTCGAGCTTTGTGATGACCTGGTAAAACTTAGCGTCGTCTGCCGTTATTCCCCCAAGTGCGAACTGTGCCTCAGCCTGGAGGAACCACGAGTCCGGGTTGTCTTGCCAGAATTCTGGCAGCTTGATGGAGACGGCGCTCGCTCGTGCCAGCTCCGACGAATCTGGCTCAGGGGAAGTATTTCTCGGCATTCTCACGTCTCTGGTCACCAATGTGGGGAGCGTGAAATAACGAGGCTGAATTATTTCTCAATTCAGGTTTTATTGAAGCATTCACATCCCCAGCTAGCTCTCAGGAACAGAAGAGAATAAGCTGCATCAAAACCCCCACATTTATACATGCAACATCAAAGGAAGAGTCACATCACACTGTCAACATCCCCTATTGACAATAACTCCCCCCCCCCCCCCAAGTCCTTCAGTCCTCCGCCTGGCTCCTAGGAGGTCAGGAAGTCCTTTCAGCTCCTTATCGCAGTACCTCCATCCTCTTGTCGTTATCCACAGGCGGTCCAGACATATTGCCCATCCAAGATGTGAGGTCAATCCACACATGCAATCCTAAGCATCTCAACTTGTGCTTATACATATGTAGGTAAAATTGCATGAGCTACAAATGTAAAATATCTCAGTTTTGACCTTTGAACTGTAACTCACTGCCAAATATCAGCTCATCAGAGTTAACTGTATATTTATTTTACACATAAACTTGTCACTTTAACATGTATGAAAGCTTTACAGTAAAATCCCCTTTCCAAAAGACCAGCGTTCTTAAAAGGTGAAATGTCACCGCAGAACTGATCTCACTTCCTTCCATCCAGTGTGCTTTTTGACAGGAAACATTCACAACTCTCACATACTTGAAAAAATATTCAGGGTCAGGTTACTTTATTTGTACCCGTAGGTAGATTTGTTGTATGAGAGAATTGACAACTTCATACTGAAGAATAATTTATTGTGTGAGCAGCAATATGGGTTCAGACACAAAAGGACAACTGCATTTGCGCTAATGGAATTTATAGAAAAAATATCAACTGCCTTTGAAAA
Organism: Pholidichthys leucotaenia; assembly: GCA_020510985.1. Taxonomy (NCBI): domain Eukaryota; kingdom Metazoa; phylum Chordata; class Actinopteri; order Cichliformes; family Pholidichthyidae; genus Pholidichthys; species Pholidichthys leucotaenia. The sequence continues at coordinate 41,710,166 of CM035836.1, forward strand.
TAAAGAGTATTCAGTTGGGGTATTCCTGGATCTTAAAAAAGCATCTGATACAGTGGATCATAATTTATTATTAAAGAAACTAAAAAAATGTGGTATTAGAGGGGTCGCACTGTCCTGGTTAAGTAGTTACTTAAAGAATAGATATCAGTATGTATGTGTTGGTAACAAAAACTCACAGTTGCTGAAGGTTACTTGTGGAGTCCCACAGGGTTCAGTTTTGGGGCCATTGTTATTCAATATGTATATAAATGATATATGTAAAGTTTCAGAAAAAATGGACTTAATGTGGTTTATATTAATCATATATCCCATACCTACATATGTATAAGCATATTAGAATGTTTAGTGATTACATATGTGCAATGACCTCACACCTCAGAACAGGACAAGAGGTCTCGACCGCCAGCGAAGATCAAAGAGCATACGAGTCGCAGCGGTGGAGACCAGATCCCTGCTCCAACTGACTTCCCAGGGCCAGGAGGAGGAGACAGAGGACAATGGAGGAGATCGATCGCCCTGACCACCCAGGGTCAGGTGGAGGAGTCGGAAGACAAAGGAGGGGGGATTAAGTTAATGCGGGATGTCAGCTTTGATATGCAATGTCTTTTGTTGTGTGTAGGTATAAGTATGAAGGTCTGAATGTGTTCGATCTCTTATTCTGCTTCTGCACTGAGATGAGACTTGTTAGAGGAGCGAAGCTGATAATAAACTTTGGTTTATAAATCACATCGCCTCGTTATTCCAAGCTCTTCTACACTGGTGACCCTGACGCGAGGATGGAACAGAGGCGTTCTCCCGCGATTGACTCATCAGAGGCGACCCAGGCAAGCGCCGGCGCCCATGCAGACAGGGGAACAGATGGACGACGTTCCCCCACGGCAGAAGCTACAGAGAGGGCTCAACCGAGCACCAGCCCCACCGTGAGAGCGGAAGAAAGGCGCTCTCACCCGGTGGACACATCAGGGACGGCCCACACAAGCGCCGTCACCGTCAACCTGCCAGACTTCTGGCAGGAAGACCCGAGCTCGTGGTTCCAGCAAGCTGAGGCTCAGTTTGCACTGGCGGGCATAACGGCAGACGACACAAAATTTTATCACATCGTCGCCAAACTCGACGCTGCCACGTCAAGATGTGCGTGGAGCATAATCCAACAGCCGCCCGCCCATGATAAATACAGAGAGCTTAAGGCGACCATCGTGGAGAATTTCGTCCCCTCAGCCGAGGAGAGAGCAGAGAAGATCCTGGCGATCTACGGCCACAGAGGATGCAGACCCAAGGCCCTCATGGAGGACATGCTGCAACTTAAGGAAGAGGACAACGACAACTTCCTTTTCCGATATATCTTCCTCAGCACTCTGCCGCCACACATGAGAGGGATGCTGGTCAACATGCAATGCAACACCCAACAGGACTTCCGCGCGCTGGCCCGAGAGGCGCAGCAGCTCATCAACGCCCGCGGCGAACAGATGGCCACAGCAGCATCTGCAGATCTCAGCGCGGATGCCCAGAGCAGCGGAGAACCACAGACAACCGAGCAGAGCCCGTCCACCATGGCGGCAACACGACCAAGACGCAGCAGGCGGAACAACATCTGCTATTATCACCACCGTTTCGCCGAGAGAGCGTACAAATGCGTTCCCCCCTGCAAGTTCAAAAGTTCGGGAAAACGCCAAAGCCGAGAACCGTTAACGGCTGCGGTTCTCGGCGAAAAAAATAAACTTCTTTATGTGACTGACGGACACACCAGGAGACAGTTCCTGATCGACACCGGAGCTCAACTGAGTTTTATCACCCCTTCTCATGCAGATCGGGCCATGGGTCCCCGGGGTAATGGGGCGATGGCAGCCAACGGCTCCATCATCGACACTTACGGTGAAAGGAGCCTGCCTCTTTGCATTCATGGCCGCAACTATAGATGGACATTTATTGTTGCGGCTGTGAGTTTTAACTTGTTGGGCGCTGATTTTTTGTGTGCACATGGGTTGTTAGTCGATCTAGCAAATAGACGCTTGGTTAATGCACTGTCATTTTCTTCTATCCCCTGCTCCGCTCGAGTCTCTCCACCACCCGTGCAGGCCAACGTCACAACAGCAGGAGGTAAGTTTGACCAACTCCTCACCCAATTTCCAGCACTCACAGTTCCAAAATTTTCAGCAACAGTAGCTAAGCACGGGGTTGAACACTTCATCCCCACAACGGGCCCACCCGTGTTCGCCAAAGCTCGGCGCTTAGACACGACCGAGCTCGCCATAGCACGGAACGAGTTTACCACCCTGGAAAAATTAGGCATTATCAGACGCTCGAAAAGCCCCTGAGCATCGCCACTCCACATGGTCCCGAAAACCGACGGTTCTTGGAGACCGTGCGGCGATTACCGCAGATTAAACAATGCGACAGCGCATGACCGCTACCCAATTCCTCACATCCAAGATTTTTCACTACATCTGGCGGGTGTGTGCGTTTTTTCTAAAATAGACCTGGTCCGCGACTATCACCACGTCCCTGTTCGAGCGGAAGACATTCCTAAAACGGCTGTAATAACCCCCTTCGGTCTTTTTGAATTTTTGCGGATGCCGTTTGGCCTCAAAGGCGCCGCTTAAACCTTTCAGCGTATGATGGACGCGGTATTACGCGATCTCCCCTTCATGTTCGTCTACCTCGACGATATGCTGGTAGCCAGCTCGTCGGAGGAAGAACACGAACAACACCTCACTACGGTTTTTCAGAGACTAGAAGAGCACGGGTTAATAATCAATCCAGCCAAATGCAAATTCGGCGTGTCACAAATTGATTTTTTGGGACACAGAGTTTCACCGAAGGGGGCAGTCCCATTGCCGGACAAAGTTTGCGCGGTTAAAAATTTTCCACGACCACAAACAGTCAAATCGCTGCAAGAATTTTTGGGAATGGTTAATTTTTACAACCGTTTCCTCCCCCGCGCAGCTCAACTCATGCAGCCCCTGTATGCCACGCTCAGAAAACAAAAGCCTTCCAACGCGGTCGAATGGACCCCGGAGCGCGAACGCGCCTTCGCAGAAGTAAAAAGTGCTCTAGCGAATGCCACATTGTTGGTTCACCCTGATCCCTCGGCCCGCATAGCGCTAACCACAGACGCTTCAGACCTGGCCATAGGGGCAGTTGTGGAACAACACGTTGGCGGAACCTGGCAACCTTTAGCATTTTTTAGCAAATCGTTAAAACAAACCAAGCGTAAATACAGCACTTTTGACAGGGAGCTGCTAGCACTTCATTTATCCATCCGCCACTTCCAGTTCTGGTTAGAAGGGCGGCGTTTCACGGCTTTTGTAGACCACAAACCGCTCACCTTTGCGATGGCTAAAATTTCAGAACCATGGTCAGGCAGGCAACAAAGACAGCTAGCTGCAATTTCAGAGTTCACCACAGACATTCGACATGTGGCAGGCAAACTTAACGTGGTAGCAGACTGCCTCTCTCGCGCTGTGACATCGCCAGAGCACGAGGAGACAGATTATACTACCTCAGCCGCAGAACTCTTCGCCAACGCGGACACTTACGCAGCCCCAATTCACGTAGGGATAGATTACGCAGCCATGGCAGAAGAGCAAAGCGGTGACGCGGACGTGCGCGCGCTCCTGTCTGGACCAACAGGGTTAAGGCTGGAGGAAAGGGGTTTACGTGACGGTGTACCCCCCCTAATATGCGACATCTCAACCGGCCGACCTCGCCCGGTAGTCCCAGCTGCATGGCGCCGCCGTATTTTCGACTCAGTTCACTCCCTCGCACACCCAGGTGTGCGCGCCTCGGTTAAAATGGTCGCCGAAAAGTTTGTGTGGCCCGGCCTGCGCAAAAATGTAAAGGAATGGGCAAAAACTTGCATGTCTTGTCAGCGCGCCAAAATACACAAACACACAAAAGCCCCTCTAGAGCCTTTTCGAATCCCAGCTAGAAGGTTCGACCACGTTCATGTCGACCTCGTAGGACCACTACCTTCGTCTCAAGGTTTCACACACCTGTTAACAATGATAGACCGTACTATGCGCTGGCCTGAGGCGGTCCCTCTGGCGTCAACCACAGCGGCGGAAGTCGCTCGCGTTTTTTTTACAAACTGGGTGGCACGTTTCGGCGTCCCATCGGACATCACGTCCGATAGGGGGCCTCAATTTGTCTCAGAGCTTTGGTCAGCTATGGGCAGCAGCTTAGGGGCGACAATTCACCGCACCACCACTTATCACCCTCAGGCTAATGGGTTATGCAAGCGTTTTCACAGATCTTTAAAAGCCGCCCTCAGAGCCTCACTAACGGATACAAATTGGGTAAATAAACTTCCCTGGGTTTTATTGGGGTTGCGTGCTGTGCCTAAAGAGGATCTAGACGCCTCCCCAGCAGAGTTAGTTTTTGCACAACCTCTCAGACTCCCAGGTGAGTTTTTACCAGAGAACCCAGAGCCTGGGCATCTTCCAACCCTGAGGCCGTTAGACGGTAACGGACCCGACACTCTCCCCGGACCGGCACATCACTCTTTCCCACGGGTTTTCGTCCCCCAAGCTTTAAAAAACGCCGAGTTTGTTTTTGTTAGGCATGAAGCTTTAAAATCAACCCTCCGTCCACCATACGACGGACCATTCAGAGTGCTGAAACCCGGTGATAAGCATTTTGTGCTTGATTTAGGGGACAGAAAAGAAACAGTCAGCACTGACAGACTTAAACCTGCTTTCTTGTTGAGAGACGAACCTGCACGGGTGGCGAGGGCACCTCGACGGGGTAGACCCCCCAAGAAAAAAGACTCAACCCCCCTGCAGGGAACAAATAACCACTCTCCTCCCCAAGCTGCAGATTCCTTACAGGAAGGTCCCGCCAGGACGCCAAAGCGGACCCACAGCAGATTTGGGAGAAGATTAAAACCCAGACGGCACAGGGACTGATGCAAATTAACCAAGAGTTGTTAACTATTTTATCAGATTGTGCCGTGACAGTTTTAAGGTTGATTTGTGATATTACTACACTGTTATGGTTACCACTGAATTCTCTACAGGAGCATGACTGCTGAAAGTTTCTTCCTTGTCAAGAGGTTTAACAGTATAGTATGTCATAGAAATTATCTTAAACTGTGGACTTACTTTGATTGTCCTTTTCTTAGTTGTCTGGGGGGGGGCTGTGGTTTATATTAATTATATATCCCATACCTACATATGTATAAGCATATTAGAATGTTTAGTGATTACATATGTGCAATGACCTCACGACTCAGAACAGGACAAGAGGTCTCGACCGCCAGCGAAGATCAAAGAGCATACGAGTCGCAGCGGTGGAGACCAGATCGATCTCCCTGACTTCCCAGGGCCAGGTGGAGGAGACAGAGGACAATGGAGGAGATCGATCGCCCTGACCACCCAGGGTCAGGTGGAGGAGTTGGAAGACAAAGGAGGGGGGATTAAGTTAATGCGGGATGTCAGCTTTGATATGCAATGTCTTTTGTTGTGTGTAGGTATAAGTATGAAGGTCTGAATGTGTTCGATCTCTTATTCTGCTTCTGCACTGAGATGAGACTTGTTAGAGGAGCGAAGCTGATAATAAACTTTGGTTTATAAATCACATCGCCTCGTTATTCCAAGCTCTTCTACACTTAATATTGTTTGCTGATGACACTAATCTATTATGCAGTGGAAGCAATTTGGAACAACTTTTGGATACACTCGGAAAGGAATTAGGAAAGCTTAAACTGTGGTTTGAGTCAAACAAATTAACGCTCAATTTAAGTAAGACAAAATTTATAGTCTTTAACAACCATCACAACAACTCAATATTTAAGCTCAGTGTAAATGGTGTAGAGATTGAAAGGGTATCTGAAACCAAATTTCTTGGAGTAATAATTGATAATAAACTGTGTTGGAAGTCACATATTAATTATATTAAAGGTAAAATATCCAAATCAATTGCAATACTACACAGAGTGAAATATTTGCTGAATCAACCCACACTATATACCTTGTATCATTCATTAATACTCACATACATGACATATTGTACTGAAGTATGGGGAAATACATATAAAACAAACATATCCAGTCTTTATGCTTCAGAAGAGAGCTATTAAAATAATAAACATAGCAGCTTACAGGGAACCAACAAACCCACTTTTTCTTAAATTAAAAGCTCTCAAGTTGAAAGATCTGATTGACTTTAAAACTGCAATAATAATGTTTAAAGTGAAGAATCTATCACTGCCCGCAAATATCCAAAAGTTGTTCCAAATAAGGGAGAAACAATATCATTTCAGAGGAACATGTATATTTCAAAAACCTTCAGTGAGAACTACCACCAAGCAACATTGTGTTTCAGTGCAAGGAGTCAGATTATGGAACGATTTTGGACCTGAATTAAAATCATGTACAACGCTTGGACAATTTAAACAAAAAGTAAAGGAAGAAATACTCCAAACATATATACAAGATGACATGTAAAATCACATAAGGACTGTCATATCCAGCCTGCGTTGTGTTGTAGCTTAGTTTTTGTTTTTTTGTCACATTTTGTCTTAGCTTTGTTCTGAATTGTAATCAAAATCAAAATCAAATCAAATCAAACTTTATTGTCATATTGCTGTACATACAACTGTAGTGCAGGCAAGATGAAATTGCGTTTCTCTCGGCATCCATATAAGAAGCAGCATGATTAAGACACACTCCCACATAGCTCCCACCCCCCCATCCATTCACACATCCCTGAGACATACTTGGGGAAAAAGAATAACTGACTATAATATACAAAATGTCCATAGGTGCAGTAGTGTGTATGTGAGATTCCGGGTCAGCTGTTCAGCATCCTGACAGCTTGTGGGAGGAAGCTGTTGATCAGTCTGGTGGTTCTGCCTCTGATGCTCCGGAATCGTTTACCAGATGGAAGAAGTTCAAAGTGTTTATGCAGAGGGTGAGAACGGTCCTTGACAATGTTCAGTGCCCTGCTCCTACAACGGTTCTGGAAAAGTTCTTGGACAGAGGGGAGGGAGACTCCAATTACCCTCTCCGCCCCCTTGACTATCCTCTGCAGGGCTTTTTTGTCTGACATACTGCAGCTGGAGTACCATGTAGCAATGCAGTACGTCAGAACACTCTCCACCACACCTCTGTAGAAGGTCCTGAGGATGCAGATGGGGAGAGAGGCCTGTTTGAGTTTCCTCAAGAAGTGTAGTCTCTGCTGAGCTCGCTTCCTGATCTCCAAGGAATTCTTGCTCCAGGTCAGGTCCTGCGAGATCTGCACTCCGAGGAACTTGATGTTCTCTACTCTCTCCACTAAACGGCCGCCGATGCTGAGGGGGACATGCTCAGGCTGTGACCGCCGGAAGTCGATAATCATCTCCTTTGTTTTGTCCACGTTGAGCACCAGATTGTTCTCCCTGCACCAGCCCTCCAGGTCTCTCACTTCTTCCCTGTACATTGATTCCTCATCCCTCTGAATAAGTCCCACCACCGTGGTGTCGCTCTTGTTTTGTTTTTTCTTTTGAATTCTTGGATGGAACATGGGTGGGCAATATAAGCTGCGGCTTCAGCCATCACCCATTTCGGATAAATTATGTTGAACTGTATAATCAGAGGAGTTATTGTCTAATTTGACCTTGTTGGATTTTCTTTCCCCCTTTGTTATATTATTCAGTTTCTTTTAACCTGTACCTTTAATCTATCCGAAATAAAGATTCATTCATTCATTCATTCAAAGAGGTTCTTTCACTTCACTTTGCTGTAGAGGTTCCAGAAAACTTCATATTAGTTGGTGAGACAATTCTTGACTTGTGACGTGCCTCCAGAACTTCAGGATTATCTCCAGCTAAAGACACATGAATATAGGTCAGATATTAAGGTCAGATATTCAGAGGAAAGGCCATTTAGTTTAGGGGCTTTTGTCTTTATCCAGCTTCCAAGAACATTGGTATAAAACAGAACATAAATACACCAGACAAAAAGTTATGCCTTTCTGGCTTTTTGTGATGGTTCAGTTTGGAATTACATTTGTCTTTATTAGGCGTGGAGCTGCTGTTGCTGAATATAAATCATCTTTCTGTCAAAGGAGCTTTATTTTGACGACTGTTGAGATCAAAATGATTTTTGTGAGAACTATTATGGCTGCGCGATTTTATATACAGTATATATATATATATATACTGTATATATATATATGTGTGTGTGTGTGTGTGTGTGTGTGTGTACACATACATACATACATACATACATACTGTACGTACGTACACACACACACACACACATATATACTGTATATATATATAAATTTTTGTGTGGAGAAAGGCAATAACCACACCAAGCTTTCCGAACGAATGAACTACAGTGGGGCAAAAAAGTATTTAGTCAGCCACCAATTGTGCTAGTTCTCCCACTTAAAAGATGAGAGAGGTCTCCAATCTTCATCATAGGTATACCTCAACTATGACAGACAAAATGAGAAAAAAAATCCAGAAAATCACATTGAAGGATTTTTAAAGAATTAATTGGTAAATTCCTCTGTAAAATAAGTATTTGGCCAACTACAAACAAGCAAGATTTCTGTCTCTCACAGACCTGTAACTTCTTCTTTAAGAGGCTCCTCTGTCCTCCACTCGTTACCTGTATTAATGGCACCTGTTTGAACTCGTTATCAGTATAAAAGACACCTGTCCACAACCTCAAACAGTCAGACTCCAAACTCCACTATGGCCAAGACCAAAGAGCTGTCAAAGGACACCAGAAACAAAATTGTAGACCTGCACCAGGCTGGGAAGACTGAATCTGCAATAGGTAAGCAGCTTGGTGTGAAGAAATCAACTGTGGGAGCAATTATTAGAAAATGGAAGACATACAAGACCACTGATAATCTCCCTCGATCTGGTGCTCCACGCAAGATCTCATCCCGTGGAGTCAAAATTATCACGAGAACGGTGAGCAAAAATCCCAGAACCACATGGGGGGACCTAGTGAATGACCTGCAGAGAGCTGGGACCAAAGTAACAAAGGCTACATCAGAAACACACTACGCCGCCAGGGACTCAAATCCTGCAGTGCCAGATGTGTCCCCCTGCTTAAGCCAGTACATATCCAGGCCTGTCTGAAGTTTGCTAGAGAGCATTTGGATGATCCAGAAGAGGACTGGGAGAATGTCATATGGTCAGATGAAACCAAAATAGAACTTTTTGGTAAAAACTCAACTTGTCGTGTTTGGAGGAGAAAGAACACCATACCTACTGTGAAGCATGGGGGTGGAAACATCATACTTTGGGGCTGTTTTTCTGCAAAGGGACCAGGACGACTGATCTGTGTAAAGGAAAGAATGAATGGGGCCATGTATCGTGAGAATTTGAGTGAAAACCTCCTTCCACCAGCAAGGGCATTGAAGATGAAACGTGGCTGGGTCTTTCAGCATGACAATGATCCCAAACACACCGCCCGGGCAACGAAGGAGTGGCTTCGTAAGAAGCATTTCAAGGTCCTGGAGTGACCTAGCCAGTCTCCAGATCTCAACCCCATAGAAAATCTTTGGAGGGAGTTGAAAGTCTGTGTTGCCCAGCGACAGCCCCAAAACATCATTGCTCTAGAGGAGATCTGCATGGAGGAATGGGCCAAAATACCAGCAACAGTGTGTGAAAACCTTGTGAAAACTTACAGAAAACGTTTGACCTCTGTCATTGCCAACAAAGGGTATGTTGTGGGTGACCCCCACAGCCTACGGACAAGCAGAGCGCTCAGCTGGAGCAATTAGCAGAACAGTGTGATGTATGGACTGATATCAATAGGCAGCCTCTCCTTCCTGCCAGTAATCCTGCTATTGATATGTGTGACTCTCAAATGCAAATGTCCATGCTTACTGCTGTGCATGCATTGTCTGTAGCTGGGTATATAAGTGAACTGAATATCGCTTGCCCTCTCTTACTGCTCATCTGACTACACGCATTGCCTGTTTGCTGACGAGAGCTTAAGGGCTCGTTCCAGCACGCTTACACAGTGCTGGAGTGAGTTCTGTGATGGTGGATGAATAAAACACCCTTTTAAACTTCATTTCGCCGTGCCTTATTTCATTCCGCCACACTGGTGACCCCGTCCGAAGACAAGAACACGCCGACGACGTACGAACACAGCCCCCGGTGGTGACTCCGACGACAAGCGAACGCAGCAGCCTGACGCAAATGGACTGCCCTCCCTTCTGCCACGCGGGAGACCTCGACGCAGAACCGACACCAGGCGAACTCCCTCAGAGATCATTCACGACCGGGAAAGCTGCAGAAAGCGTCATGGTGCGACCCTCGCCTGAGATCTGGACATCCACGCTGGGACCGTCCGAGGGACAAAGATCGTCTATTCCCTCTCACCGCTCCTCCGCATCCACACAAGCACGCACGCACCTCGTCCTCTCTCCACGACGGCGACCTCCAGGGCCGACGGAGAATGCAGCGCGTGGACCAGAATGCACCATGACCCGGCACGAGCGAACGATAGCAACAACCCGAACAGGGATGACCATCGGCGCCGACGACGCTGATCTCCAGCAAGCTCCCTGACCCTGACGCCTCAACAGCGGACCTGCCATGCACCGAACCCCTGCAGGCACACCGGGGGGTTACGAGGACAGCGCACCACGCACGGCACAATAACGGCTCCACAGACCGCCATCGTCCTCCGCCGCTGCACATCGGAACCTTCAGGGCTGCTCACACACCTGAAGCACACACGCAGCCCGCACACAGGATTTTGTATGGGTCTCAGCCATGGCGCACAATGGGAATTCAGCCGTCAGCTGTCCCCGAGGGCTTTAGGGCTGCGCGCGCACCTAAAGCCAACACGCCAAGTCCCTCACACAGCTGCAGCTCCTGTTTTTCTTCATGGCCGCTTCGAATCCTCGCAGAACTGAGCCGCGAGACGAGTCAGAGACAAATTTTTCTTCTCATAGCCGCTGTGGATCTCCACCACGTTCAACGGGACAGCCCCTCAACATCGTGGATCCACATGCAATTTTTGCGCGGCCCAGACAACTTCGCTGTCCCGGGCTGGCACTTGCTACCCCCACCCCCTTCCCTTCCCCTCCTTCGCTTGCACAGAGCTTTTCCTGCAGCTCGCTACCAAAACCGGACATTCGAGGCCTCAGTCCCCTGCTGAGCCCTCTGGGGGGGAGTGTGTGGGTGACCCCCACAGCCTACGGACAAGCAGAGCACTCAACTGGAGCAATTAGCAGAACAGTGTGATGTATGGACTGATATCAATAGGCAGCCTCTCCTTCCTGCCAGTAATCCTGCTATTGATATGTGTGACTCTCAAATGCAAATGTTCATGCTTACTGCAGTGCATGCATTGTCTGTAGCTGGGTATATAAGTGAACTGAATATCGCTTGCTCTCTCTTACTGCTCATCTGACTACACGCATTGTCTGTTTGCTGATGAGAGCCTAAGGGCTCGCTCCAGCACGCTTACACAGTGCTGGAGTGAGTTCTGTGATGGTGGATGAATAAAACACCCTTTTAAACTTCATTTCGCCGTGCCTTATTTCATTCCACCACAATATAACAAAGTATTGAGATGAACTTTTGTTATTGACCAAATACTTATTTTACCGAGGAATTTACCAATTAATTCATTAAAAATCCTACAATGTGATTTTCTGGATTTTTTTTTTTTCTTATTTTGTCTTATTTTGTCTCTCATAGTTGAGGTATACCTATGATGAAAGTTGGAGACCTCTCTCATCTTTTAAGTGGGAGAACTTGCACAATTGGTGGCTGACTGAATACTTTTTTACCCCACTGTATATGGCTCTCTCACATCTTCCAGAATCAGAAAACATTAACCTCATGTAGTAGGGACTCTCTTTTATATCCCACCACTCACACGTTCCTGCTACCTGAGGTCCTGCATTACAATTCACTCCCCCATGACAGTTCCCCTTTGTCCCCCAGCCCTTTGATCTCCACGCTCTTCCGTCAGAGGAAAACTACTGCATCTCCATGCCTTTCAGTCTGCGAGGAAAACTACTGAGAGGAAGACTACAGCATGCATCCCCCCCCCCCCCCAGAGTCTCAGACTGAGTGTTAACCCTCCCGTCCTCTCGGCTTCAGCCTCCGCCCATAGCTGCTGTAACGGGGGTCTTCAGCTTTGCAGCGCTGCTACACCGGTGGCGGGTTCCTGGGGGTGTGTCCGTCTGTGGGATGACAATGGGGGGGGGGACATTCAGCATGCTTGTGTGACTGCTCTGATGAATCGTTTACCTGGGGAGCTCTCAGTGGGGGTCTTCCACGCCAAGGACCTCGGGCCAACACCACCTGCTCGTCTGCTACAACAAAGGCGGGCTTAAGCCTGTCTATACAGATTCTCTCCCGGTAACCCCCCAAGTCTAACACCAAATGTTTGTCCCTGCTTTCCAGCACTCTGAACGGGCCATCGTAGGGTGGGTGCAATGGGGTCTGGTGAGCATCGTGCCTGACAAACATGAACGCCACGTCCTTCAAGGCTTTGGGCACAAAAGCGCGGGGAAAACAGTGGTGGGCCGGGCCAGGTAGTGTCCCTGCGTCTGCGCTACATTGTGAATGCAGGGACTGATGGGTGTTTGGCGCGGGGTTATCTGGTAAAAATTCCCCTGGGAGCCACAGTGGATGCGAAAAAACCAGCTCTGCTGGGGAAGCCGCCAAATCATCCTTTGGTGCGGAACACAACCCTAATAGTAAAACCCAGCGCTACAAAAACAGCTTTGTTCCCGCTGTTGTCAAAGAGTTGAACAAGTAACAATACAATATATTGCACATAATTTAGGTACCTATTTATTAACTCCATTTTATATTTACTTATTTCTGTAGGATGTTATTTGGGTTCTAAATATTTTATTGGGTTTTAGACCTTAGAGTTTTTAACCTCTTTGACTAGTTTTTAACTTTTTAATATGACCCTTCTCTCTTACCTCTGGTTTTTCTCTCATCTCTTTGTCTTTATACCCTGATTGATGGAGCCTCGAGTATTTTTTATCATGTTTATAGTCAGCTTCATGTGTGCCTGTGTTTGTGTTTATGCTGAATGTAACTGTGGCTTGTAAATATGGATGTCACCAGACTGCAAAACAAATCTACCTACGGGTACAAATAAAGTAACCTGAACCTGAACCTGAACCTAATAGGACCCACGGCAACCGGTCCACCCAATTTGCATCTGTAAGCGAAGCCCTGAGAACTGCTTTCAGTGACCTATGGAAACGTTTGCATAACCCATTGGCCTGTGGGTTTTATGCGGCTGTGCGATGAATTGAGATGCCCAGGCTCGGGGCCATTGTGGACCAGAGGTCGGACACAACCTGCGGGCCCCTATCGGACGTGATGTCCGAAGGGGTGCCAAAACGTGCCACCCATGTTGTCAAAAAAGCGTGTGTCACGTCTGTGGGTGCAGTGAAAGCTAGCGGGACTGCTTCGGGCCATTGCGTGGTGTGGTCCACCACTGTCAGGAGGTGTGTGAACCCCTGCGATGGCGGGAGGGGGCCCACGAGGTCCACATGAATGTGGTTGAACCTCTTAGCCAGGATATGGAACGGCTCCAAGGGGGCCTTTGTGTGCCTGTGCACTTTGGCTCGTTGGCACGCTACACAGGCTGCAGCCCACTCTTTCACCTGTTTGCGCAGGCTCGGCCAGGCAAACTTTGCTGCCACCATTTTGACTGACATACGTACTCCTGGGTGTGCCAGGGAATGAACCGACTCAAAAACGCAGTGTCGCCAAGCACGTGGGACCACCGGGCATGGGCGGCCCGTGGAGACGTCACAGATTGGGGGGGGGGGGCCCGTCTTGCATAACTCTGCTCTCCAGCCTTAACCCTGTTGGTCCAAACTGGAGCGCGCAAACGTCCACATCGTCAATTTGCTCCGCGGCCATGGCTGTGTAATTTATCCTCACGTAGACTGGGGCCACTAATGCGCACGAGAGACGGTCAGCCACCACGTGGAGTTTACCGGCCCCATGACGAATGTCGGTTGTAAACTCTGAGATCGTGGCCAGCTGTCTCTGCTGCCGGGCTGACCATGGTTCTGAAACCTTGGCCATCGCGTCCATTAGTGGTTTGTGGTCCACAAACGCAGTGAAGGTGCGCCCTTCCAGCAAGAACTGGAAGTGGTGTATGGCCAAGTGGAGAGCCAGCAACTCCCTGTCGAACACGCTGTATTTACGCTCATTTTCATGCAAAGACCTGCTAAAAAAGGCGAGCGGCTGCCAAGAACCGGCGACACACTGCTCCACGATGGCCCCTATGGCCACGTCTGATGTGTCTGTTGTGAGTGCAATCTGAGCCACCAGGTCTGGGTGCACCAATCGTTCAACGTTCGCCAGAGCCGTTTTGTCCTCGGAAAAACGTTTGCTCTCACTCAGGAGTCCAGTCGACTCTGTCCGCCGGCTTCCGTTTCTTAAGCGCAGCGTACAACAGCTGCATAAGCTGGGCTGCACGGGGGAGGAAACGATTGTAGAAGTTAACCATCCCCAAAAACTCCTGCAGCACCCTGACCGTCTGAGGCCGGGGAAAATTCGCCACTGCGCGCACCTTGTCCGGCAAGGGTATCGCTCCCTCTGGTGAGATGCGGTGTCCCAAAAAATCAATCCCCGTCACCCCAAACTGGCACTTTGCTGGGTTGATTATTTACCCATGCTCCTCCAACCTCTGGAAAACTGTCCTGAGGTGGGCTACGTGTTCGTCCTCGGACGCGCTGGCCACCAGGATGTCATCCAAGTAGACGAACGCAAACGGCAGATCACACAACACTGCATCCATCATGTGTTGGAATGTCTGTGCCACGCCTTTTAACCCGAAAAGCATGTGTAAAAACTCAAACAGACCGAATGAGGTTATTACTGCCGTTTTAGGTATGTCCTCTGCACGCACCGGGACCTGGTGGTAACCGCGGACCAGGTGTATCTTGGAAAAATGCATGCCCCGGTGAGGTGAACGGAAAAATCCTCGATATATGGGATCGGGTAGCGGTCATGCGCTGTGGTGTTGTTTAATCTGCAGAAATCTCGGCAAGGTCGCCACAATCCCTCAGCCTTAGGGATCATATGTAGTGGGGATGCCCATGGGCTGTTTGAGCATCTGATGATGCCCAGCTTTTCCAAGTTGGTAAACTCCTTGCGCGCTATGGCCACTTTAGCTGTGTCCAGGCGCCGAGGTATTGCGAAAACGGGCGGCCCAGTGGTGGTAATAAAGTGCTCCAACCCATGTTTAGTGATGGTCGCCGAAAACGTCAGGACCGTGAGTGCTGGGAACTGGGTGAGCAGTGTGTGGAACTTACCACCTGGAGCTGTGACATTGGCTAGCGTTGTTGGCCCAGATCCTCAAGCTGTAACAGGGGAGAGAATCAAAAGACTTTGCGTTAATCAGGCGTCTGTTAGCAACATCGACTAGTAGTCCGTGTGCACACAAAAAATCAGCGCCTAAGATTGGGAAACTGCATGCCGATATGACGAGCCGTTTGCGGCCGTCAGCTCGGGACAGCTAGTTCCCGCCAGCCTGTTGGCGTATGATGGCAGGATGAGGCTCTTTTGGGAGCCGAAGTCCATGAGGAACCGTCTCCCCAAGTGTGAGTGTGTCACGTAAAGCAGCTTGCTTGCTTCACCGGTGGTCACAGCTGCTCCCAACTGCCGGTCTTGGCGTTTCCCGAATGCTTGAATTGGCATGGTGGTACGCATCAGCGTACGTCCTCTCCAAAATTAATTAATTAAAAATTAAATCACCCTTATTGTCATTCAATCGTACAACCAATCATGTACAGTAGAACGAGATTGTGTTTTTCCTATCTACAGTGTCAAATCACACACACCCCAGTACAGAATCAGAGGGCCGCTGCCATGCAAGGCGCTGCCACAGATTTCCCTCCTCCATTCCGTTATTTCTGAGCACCAAGCTGGACGGCAGGAAGTTCCACTTTTATATGGTCTTTGGCATGACCCGGCCGGGATTTGAACCCCTGCCTCCCGGGTGTGGGGCGGATGCTCTACCAACTGAGCCACCACTCCGGTATAATGGTAAAATGGTGGTGGTAGGAGCAGAGCGTGTCTCTCTGGCGCTTCCTGGCTCCAGCTGCCACAACCATCGCTGGCTCCTCGCCTCCACTGGCCGTCTCGCTGAGTTCCGACGCCGCTGCATTCACTGTGAGGGCTCTGGTGGTGAGGATGATCCGATCTGCCTCCTGGGCTAGCGGTAGTCATGCGTGGCCAGCAGTGACGAGTTGGCAAGGACTGCTCTGGCTGCCATTGGAAGGCAGCCAGAGCATTGGAAGGTTCTGGAGGAAAAGGTGGACAAATAGAAAATGCCCATCATCCGTGCCCATCAACGCCAACATCTTCTCCATCAGTTCGACCGCTGACCTGTCTCCTAACTCGGAGCGCATCAGGAGCCTCTCTGCTCTCTCACAGTCTGTGAGTGTAGCACCGGGTCAGTGCGGTTTTGAGAGCCCTGTATTTGTCGCGGGCTGGGGGCTGTTGGAGTAGGCTCGCCACCTGCTGAGTCGTGCGAGCGTCCAGTGCTGCAACCATGTAGTAATATCTGGTGTCATCTTCCGTTATTCCCCGGAGCACGAACTAGACCTCGGTGTGGAGGAACCAAGAATTTGGGTCATGCAGCCAAAAGTCTGGTAGTTTGACCGAAATGGCGCACGCATTGCTGGGGCTTCCTGTCCGGGTCATCTCCGGGGTGTTCGCCTTGTGTTCCATTCTGTGTCCAGGGTCACCAGTGTGGAGAAAGGCAATAACCAGACCGAGCTTTCTGAGCAGATGAACTTTATTGCTCTGTCTCACATCTTCCAGAATCAGAAAACATTAACCTCATGTAGTAGGGACTCTCTTTTATATCTCAACACTCACACGTCCCTGCTACCTGAGGTCCTGCAATACAATTCACTCCCCCAAGACAATTCCCCTTTGTCCCCCAGCCCTTTGATTTCCATGCTCTTCCGTCAGAGGAAAACTACTGCATCTCCATGCCTTTCAGTCTGAGAGGAAAACTACTGAGAGGAAGACTACAACATGGGTCCCCCACACCATATATATATACAGTATATATATATATATATATATATATATATATATATATATATATTGTGGAGTGTGTAAATAATGAGGCTGATTTGGTTCAAGCGGTTTATTACACAACTCACACAAGGAGCATAGACAGAATGGCATACAAGTAGGAACTCTTCCCTTAAATAACATGACATCCTTCTAGACTCTTCTCACACACAAAAGATAATCCCCGTCTAGACTCTTCCCACACACAAAAGATAATCTCCCCGTCCGACTGCAGTCAGTCCATTCATCCTTGACACCTCCCTGTTATCTTACTAGGGCATCTAGAAACTTCTCACACACAAAAGGTTAACTTCGCGTCCTTTGTTCCTGTCTAAGGTGGTAAACTATTATGCACTCCCTAGGTTGCCACCCCCGCCCCCCCAGCAACTTAGATAGGACCAAAGGGTAACAGTCCACAAGCTGTGATAAAACCATTAACATCAGTCCACATGCTGTAGAACAATCAACATCAGTCCGCATGTTGCTTGGGCTTCAGTCTTCTGCCGTATCTGCTGTAGCCAGGATTCTCTGCCTCCGTGGCGCTGTCATGCTGGGGGGCTGATGTCTGGGGGTGAAAACTTTTTGACTGTCCGTGTGGGTGCTCTGGAGAATCTTTTCTCTGGGAAGCGCCCCGTGGGGGTCTTCCACGCCGAGGGGCCCTCGCCAACAGCACTTGCTCTTCAGCCACAACGAAAGCAGGTTTGAGTCTGTCTATGCCAATTTTTTCCCTCCTACCCCCCAAATCTAGCAAAAAATGCTTATCCCCTGTTTCCAGCACTCTAAACGGTCCATCATAAGGTGGGCGGAATGGGGGGCGGTGGGCGTCCTGTCTGACAAACACGAACTCTGCATTTTTCAAAGCTTTAGGCACAAAAACGCGCGGAAAACTGTGGTGGGCAGGGCCCGGCAGCGTGCTTGAGTCTATGCAACACTGCAGCAGCTGAGACGGGGAGCTGCCCGGCGCAGGATTATCTGGCAGAAACTCCCCAGGCAGCCGGAGTGGTTGTGCAAAAACGAGTTCTGCTGGGGAAGCTTCCAGATCCTCTTTAGGCGCAGAACGTAACCCCAATAAAACCCATGGTAGCCTGTCTACCCAATTTGCATCCATCAGTGAAGCCCTCAGAGCCGCTTTTAACAACCTATGAAAACGTTCGCATAACCCATTTGCCTGCGGGTTGTACGCAGTTGTGCGGTGAATTGAGACACCTAGGCTGCGGGCCATGGTTGACCAGAGTTCAGAAACAAATTGAGAGCCTCTGTTGGACATAATGTCCAACGGAACTCCAAAACGCACCACCCATGCTGTTAAAAACGCGCGCACCACCTCCTCGGCCGTGGTTACCGCCAGCGGAACCGCTTCTGGCCAGCGCGTGGTGCGGTCCACCATTGTCAGGAGATGCGCGTACCCCTGTGATAGCGGAAGGGGGCCTACGAGGTCCACGTGGACATGGTCAAACCTCTTAGCCGGGATGCGAAACGGCTCCAAAGGAGCCTTCGTGTATCTGTGAACCTTGGCTTGTTGGCATGCCACGCAGGCTGCCACCCACTCTTTCACTTGTTTGCGAAGGCCCGGCCACACATATTTCTCTCCTACCATTTTAACTGACGCGCACACCCCTGGGTGTGCCAAAGAGTGAACCGACTCAAACACGCGGCGGCGCCATGCGGCCGGAACCACAGGCCGTGGGCGACCCGTGGAGACGTCGCAGATTAAGTGGGGAATGCCGTTAAGCAGTGTCCTCTTCTCCAGCCTTAACCCTGTTGGTCCAGACTGGAGCGCGCACACGTCCGCGTCTCTAGCCTGCTCCGCGGCCATGGCTGCGTAATCCAACCCTACACAGACCGGGGCCACAACGGTGCGCGAGAGGCAGTCTGCCACTACATTCAGTTTGCCCGACACATGCTGAATATCGGTAGTAAACTCTGAGATCACGGCCAGCTGCCTCTGCTGCCGGCCCGACCAAGGTTCTGAAACTTTGGCTATCGCAAATGTTAGTGGCTTATGGTCAACGAACGCAGTAAAATTGCGCCCTTCCAGCCAGAACTGGAAATGGCGAATGGCCAGGTGGAGAGCCAGCAACTCTCTGTCGAACGCGTTGTATTTACGTTCATTGTCGCGCAAGGTTCTGCTGAAAAAGGCAAGCGGCTGCCAAGCCCCAGCGACGCACTGCTCCACGACAGCCCCTATGGCCCCATCTGAGGTGTCAGTGGTGAGGGCTGTGCGGGCCGTTGGGTCCGGATGTGCCAACAATGCGGCGCTTGCCAGGGCCGCTTTAACTTCCGAGAATGCCTGCTCTCGTTCTGGGGTCCATTCGACCTTATTTGCGGGTTTCAGTTTTTTGAGCGCAGCGTACAATGGCTGCATGAGCTGCGCTGCGCAGGGAAGGAAACGGTTATAAAAGTTCACCATTCCCAAAAATTCTTGTAGCACCCCGAACTAACATTTCGCTGGGTTGATTATTAAACCGTGCTCTTCCAACCTACGGAAAACCGTCGTGAGGTGGGTTTCGTGTTCGTCTTCGGACGTGCTGGCTACCAAGATATCGTCCAGGTAGACGAACACGAAAGGGAGATCGCGCAGCACTGCATCCATCATGCGTTGGAACGTCTGTGCTGCCCCTTTAAGCCCAAACGGCATGCGCAAGAACTCAAATAAACCAAACAGAGTTATTACCGCTGTTTTGGGTATGTCCTCAGCATGCACTGGGACTTGGTGGTAACCACGGACCAAATCTATCTTAGAAAAAATGCGCACTCCTGCGAGGTGAGCAGAAAAATCCTGAATGTGGGGAATTGGATAGCGGTCATGCGCTGTAGCGTTGTTTAACCTGCGGAAATCGCCGCAAGGCCACCACGAACCTTCAGCTTTAGGGACCATGTGTAGCGGGGAAGCCCATGGGCTGTTTGAGGGCCTGATGATGCCTAACCTCTCTAGGTTAGCGAACTCCTCGCGCGCTATGGCCAGTTTAGCTGCGTCCAAGCACCGAGGTCTTGCAAAAACGGGCGCCCCGGTGGTGGTGATAAAATGCTCCACCCCATGTTTAGCGATAGCTGCTGAAGACGTCGGGACTGTGAGTGCTGGGAACTGAGCGAGCAGTGTGTGGAACTTACCGCATACTGCTGTGATGTTGGCTTGTGCTGTTGGCCGGGTCACTCAAGCTATACAGGGGAGAGAGTCAAAAGCCATATCTACCAACAACCCATGTGCACATAGAAAATCAGCCCCCAGTATATGGTAATCCAATGCTGCTACAACAAAAGTCCATTCAAATGTACGACCATGTAGAGACAAGAGCAGAGTCCTCTCACCAAAGGTCTTAATGTCTGAGCCATTTGCTCTTGCCATCTCGGGGCCGCTGGTTCCTGCCAGCCGGTCAGCGTAGGTCGGCCGGATGAAACTCGCCGGTGTCCACGTGCGCCGGTGTCCACGTGCGCCGGTGTCCACGAGGAAATGCCTCCCCGAGCGTGCGTCCGTCAAATAGAGCAGCTTGTTCTCCTCCCCGAGGGTCGCGGCTGCTACCGACCCCCGGTCCTGGCATTTCCCGAGCGCTTGAACTGGCACGGTGGTATACATTTGCGTGCCTTCTCTGCAAAGCGGTGATGGTAGAAGCAAAGCGTGTCACCTCCACGTTCCTTGGACCCCGCTGCTGCTGCCGTCGGTGGTTCTGCTGCTGCCGTCGGCGGCTCCTCGCCTCCTCGTGTCGACATGCCTGGCTCCGTCGCTGCCGCAATGGTCACGAAAGCCTTGGTGGCGACGCTGGTCCGGTCTGCCTCTCGGGCTAGCACACGATAGTCCCGTTTGGCCAGCAACGACGAATTGGCCAGGGCCGCTCTCGACGCTGTCGACGGTTCCTGAGGAAAATGTGGGTGAAGATGAAGTGGTCGTCGTCCGTGCCCTTTAACCTCAGCATCTTCTCCATCATGTCCACGGCCGAACCGTCTCCCAGCTCGGTCCGCGTCAGAAGACTCTCTGCTCTCTCACCATCTGAGAGCGTGTAGTGCTGGATGAGGGCAGCCTTCAGCGCGTCATATTTGCCGTCAGCTGGTGGCTGATCAAGCAGGCTCTCGATGTGCTGAGCCGTGCTGGTATCGAGCGCTGCGACCACATAGTAGAATTTCGTATCATCCGCCGATATCCCTCGGAGGGCGAACTGCGCCTCGGTTAGGTGGAACCAGGAGCGCGGGTTGTGCTGCCAAAAATCAGGTAGTTTGATCGCTACAGCGCACGCGAAGCTGGGGGTTCCAGTCGAGGTTGGCTCCGGGGATCTTCCGTCGTATTCCATGATTTGTCTTGGGTCACCAGTGTGGAGCATGTAAATAATGAGGCTGATTTGGTTCAAGCGGTTTATAACACGACTCACACAAGGAGCATAGACAGAATGGCATACAAGTAGGAACTCTTCCCTAAAATAACATGACATCCTTCTAGACTCTTCTCACACACAAAAGATAATCCCCGTCTAGACTCTTCTCACACACAAAAGATAATCAAAAGATAATCTCCCCGTCCGACTGCAGTCAGTCCATTCATCCTTGACACCTCCCTGTTATCTTACTAGGGCATCTAGAAACTTCTCACACCCAAAGAGTTAACTTCGCGTCCTTTGTTCCTGTCTAAGGTGGTAAACCATTATGCACTCCCCAGGTTGCCACTATATATATATATATATATATACAGTATATATATATACACTACCGTTCAAAAGTTTGGGGTCACCCAGACAATTATTTTGTGTTTTCTATGAAAAGTCACACTTATTTACCACCATGAGTTGTAAAATGAATAGAAAATATAGTCAAGACATTGACAAGGTTAGAAATAATGATTTGTATTTGAAATAATAATTTTTTCCTTCAAACTTTGCTTTCGTCAAAGAATCCTCCATTTGCAGCAATTACAGCATTGCAGACCTAACATGATTGCACAAGGGTTTTCTAATCATCCATTAGCCTTCTGACGCAATGAGCAAACACATTGTACCATTAGAACACTGGAGTGATAGTTGCTGGAAATGGGCCTCTATATACCTATGTAGATATTGCACCAAAAACCAGACATTTGCAGCTAGAATAGTCATTTACCACATTAGCAATGTATAGAGTGTATTTCTGATTAGTTTAAAGTTATCTTCACTGAAAAAAGTGCTTTTCTTTCAAAAATAAGGAAATTTCTAAGTGACCCCAAACTTTTGAACGGTAGTGTATATATACAGTGGGGCAAAAAAGTATTTAGACAACCACCAATTGTGCAAGTTCTCCCACTTAAAAGATGAGAGAGGTCTCCAATTTTCATCACAGGTATACCTCAACTATGAGAGACAAAATGAGAAAAAAAAAATCCAGAAAATCACAATGAAGGATTTTTAATGAATTAATTGGTAAATTCCTCGGTAAAATAAGTATTTGGTCAATAACAAAAGTTCATCTCAATACTTTGTTATATACCCTTTGTTGGCAATGACAGGGGTCAAATGTTTTCTGTAAGTCTTCACAAGGTTTTAACACACTGTTGCTGGTATTTTGGCCCATTCCTCCATGCAGATCTCCTCTAGAGCAGTGATGTTTTGGGGCTATCGCTGGGCAACACGGACTTTCAACTCCCTCCAAAGATTTTCTATGGGGTTGAGATCTGGAGACTGGCTAGGCCACTCCAGGACCTTGAAATGCTTCTTACGAAGCCACTCCTTCAATGCCCAGGCGGTGTGTTTGGGATCATTGTCATGCTGAAAGACCCAGCCACGTTTCATCTTCAATGCCCTTGCTGATGGAAGGAGGTTTTCACTCAAAATCTCACGATACATGGCCCCATTCATTCTTTCATTTACACGGATCAGTCGTCCTGGTCCTTTTGCAGAAAAACAACCCCAAAGCATAATGTTTCCATCCCCATGCTTCACAGTAGGTATGGTGTTCTTTCTCCTCCAAACACGACAAGTTGAGTTTTTACCAAAAAGTTCTATTTTGGTTTCATCTGACCATATGACATTCTCCCAATCCTCTTCTGGATCATCCAAATGCTCTCTAGCAAACTTCAGACGGGCCTGGACATGTACTGGCTTAAGCAGGGGGACACGTCTGGCACTGCTGGATTTGAGTCCCTGGCGGCGTAGTGTGTTACTGATGGTAGCCTTTGTTACTTTGGTCCCAGCTCTCTGCAGGTCATTCACTAGGTCCCCCCATGTGGTTCTGGGATTTTTGCTCACCGTTCTCGTAATCATTTTGACCCCACGGGGTGAGATCTTGCGTGGAGCCCCAGATCGAGGGAGATTATCAGTGGTCTTGTATGTCTTCCATTTTCTAATCATTGCTCCCACAGTTGATTTCTTCACACCAAGCTGCTTACCTATTGCAGATTCAGTCTTCCCAGCCTGGTGCAGGTCTACAATTTTGTTTCTGGTGTCCTTTGACAGCTCTTTGGTCTTGGCCATAGTGAAGTTTGGAGTCTGACTGTTTGAGGTTGTGGACAGGTGTGTTTTATACTGACGAGTTCAAACAGGTGCCATTAATACAGGTAACGAGTGGAGGACAGAGGAGCCTCTTAAAGAAGAAGTTACAGGTCTGTGAGAGCCAGAAATCTTGCTAGTTTGTAGGTGACCAAATACTTATTTTACCGAGGAATTTACCAATTAATTAATTAAAAATCCTTCAATGTGATTTTCTGGATTTTTTTTTTCTCATTTTGTCTCTCATAGTTGAGGTATACCTATGATGAAAATTGGAGACCTCTCGCATCTTTTAAGTGGGAGAACTTGCACAATTGGTGGCTGACTAAATACTTTTTTGCCCCACTGTGTATATATATATATATATATATATATATATATATATATATATATATATATCAGAATCAGAATCAGAATCAGCTTTATTGGCCAAGTATGCACAGCACATACAAGGAATTTGACTTTGGCTAAAAACTTGCTCTAGTTGTTCAGGTGGAGGATTTAAATAAGGATTCAATTGACAACAGAGTATGTACAGTAAATTACAGTCTGTCCACGTTTCTATAAAAGAATGCAAATATATACAGGAATATATGCAGTTATTTACTCAGACTAACCACACTTTGCAGAAATATATGAAAAAATATACAGTCACACAGTATTTCAATGTGAACTCAGATTCAGTGATATAATGTGAATGAAGTAAAAAGCAGTGTGAGAGTTATGTGCAATGTAATAATGGATGAAAAGTCATGAATACAGCAACAGGTAGGACTAGGTGAATGTTAGGAGTTCATCAGAGTGATGGCTTGAGGAAAGAAACTGTTCCTGTGACGGGTGGTTTTGACCTTCAGTGATCTGTAACGACGACCAGAAGATAGAAGTTCAAACAGTTTGTGGCCGGGGTGTGATGGGTCAGCACAGATGTTTCCCGCCCGTTTCCTGGTTATGGACCGATATAAGTTCTCAATGGAGGGTAGGTCGGTACCAATGATCCTCTCCGCAGACTTAATGATCCGCTGCAGTCTGGTCTTGTCCTATTTAGTGGCAGATCCAAACCAGACAGTGATGGAAAAGCAGAGGACAGATTGGATGATGGCGGTGTAGAAGACAACCAGCAGCTCCTGAGGCAAATCAAACTTCTTGAGCTGACGCAGAAAAAACAACTTCTGCTGGGCCTTTTTCTGGACAGTGTCTATATGGGAGGACCACTTCAGGTTCCGGGAGATTGTGGTACCCACAAACTTGAAGGAGTCCACAGTGGACACTGTGCTGTTGAGGATGGTGAGTGGGGGGAATGAAGGGGGGTGTCGCCTGAAATCCACAGTCATCGCCACCGTTTTGGCTATATATCAGAATCAGAATCAGATTTATTGCCATTGTTCATGTAGTACACAAACTAGGAATTTGTCTTGGTGCCATGCTGCAACATTAAAAACATGATGAGATAAAGAGATAAACTAAAAAACGAAAAGACTAAAAACATGCAATAAGTGTAGAATAATAAGTAATAATAATAATAATAATAATAATGAGTAATACTAGTCAAGGCAGTTTTAAATAAATTAGCAAGTAGCAGATAATATGGGGTACCACAGTGCAGTCGATAATGCAACAGAAAAACAGTGATGAACGACATGAGCTGCTGTATATAGTGCTGTATATAGTGCACGAGAGTCAGTAAGTCACTCAATGTCACTCAATGTTCAGCAGTCTGATGGCAGAGGGGAAAAAGCTGTTCATGTGCCGGGAGGTTTTAGTCTGAATGGACCGAAGTCTTCTACCTGAGGGGAGGGGGGCAAACAGTACGTGACCAGGGTGTGAAGGATCGGCTATGATCCGGCCTGCACGCCTCCGGGTCCTGGAGATGTACAGGTCCTGGAGAGATGGGAGCTTGCAGCCGATCACCTTCTCAGCAGTGCGCACGACGCGCTGCAGCCTTAGTCTGTCCCTGGCAGTGGCTCCTGCGTACCACACGGTTATGGAGGAGGTGAGGATGGACTCGATGATGGCCGTGTAGAACTGCACTAACATCTTGGTGGGTAGCTTGAGCTTCCTCAGCTACCGCAGAAAGAACATCCTCTGCTGGGCCTTTTTGATGAGGGAGCTGATGGTTGGCTCCCATTTGAGGTCCCGGGTGATGGTGGTGCCCAAGAAGCGGAAGGAATCTGCAATGGTGATGGGAGAGCCTGTGATGGTGAGGGGGGGCAGGGGGGTTGTGACTTATATATATATATATATATATATATATATATATATATATATATATATATATATATACACACATACATACATACATACATACATACATACAGTATATATATATATATATATATATATATATATATATATATATATATATATATATATATATATATATATATATATATATATATATATATATATATATATATATATATACACACATACATACATACATACATACATACATACATACATACATATATACAGTATATATATATATATATGTGTGTGTGTGTGTGTGTGTGTGTGTGTGTGTGTGTGTGTGTGTGTGTGTGTATGTATATATATATATATATATATATATATATATATATATATATATATATATATATATATATATATATATATATATATATATATATATATATATATATATATACATACTATATATATATATATATATATATATATATATGTGGGTGGGGGTGGGGGTGGGGGTTTTCCAGCTTTTTCAGCTGGAAAAAGCTGACTAATAAAATAAAATGAAGACTTACAGAAAATTTTTCCAATCTGTAACTGATCAAAGACTCTTTCCCTGTTTGTTTAACAAAAGTCACATTATCAAGTGATCAACTTGATCCATCTGGGCAGAAATGTTTCAGTTTACCACACAGTTATTAATACTTGGTGGTCTAATAAGGGTCAGAAGTATCATTTTGTTGAGATTTTTGTTTTATGTGTCTATCTTCCATCAGTTGTTTATTTGGCAAGCTACTCGCTCTTATTTTGAAGGGTTGCAAGAGTGGATAGGAGGTCTTATTTTGAAAGTTTGCTAGCCAAGTTTGTTCACTTAGTGAAGGAATGTGCAGAGTTCAGACTCAAAATATTTATCTTCTCCTGGCTCCCCCCGTTTCCTGTGATTAAGGTGAGGCTACTTTTATTCTGTTAGCTTCCCTTTCATCTCTGCTCGCTGCAGTGTAGATCTCTCTGTGAGCATGTGGGGGGGCAGGGCAGCCGCGCTGAGCTAGTGAGCTTCCGCTTTCACACCTCAGCAGTGGCCAAGCTGTAGGCAGACCTATCTCGCAGTGGCAGCTCATATTAAAGTGATAAATATTTTAATATACACAACAGAATCATTTATGTATCACCAAATGGCCAAATGTACCAATACAGTGAATATGAGGGGGTGATGAAAAGTTCATAGTGGTCAAATTTGACCAGATGTGGTTTATTTGTCAACATCGTCTCCCCTTCACTCCACACACTTCTTCCATCGGTGTTGCAGTGCTTGGATCCCTGCGGTTGAAAAATAAACCACATTTGGTCAACTTTGACCACTATGAACTTTTCGGCCCCTCTTGTATATTCAGGATATTGCCCACCCTACTACCAATAATGCCAGGTGAGACCTATAGTATATAGAGTGCTAGGTGGACAAAGTGGAAGGACAATTACAACAGCATGCAAACAAAGCATGTTGTGTCCGTGTGTGCATGTGAGTGCATGTGAGCATGTGGGAGGAATGGGTTTCTATAAGCTGGCCAAAGGTCGTTAAAAACATTCTGAAGCTTCTTTAAGACCAGGTGAAAAGTCATAGAAGAATCAAAGGGAAAATGTAACATTTGTGTAACTATATGAGTTAATAATTATGATCAGGTATAAAAATTA
Source organism: Pholidichthys leucotaenia (assembly GCA_020510985.1). Classification (NCBI taxonomy): domain Eukaryota; kingdom Metazoa; phylum Chordata; class Actinopteri; order Cichliformes; family Pholidichthyidae; genus Pholidichthys; species Pholidichthys leucotaenia. Next base: position 41,737,520 of record CM035836.1, read on the forward strand.
TTTAATTTATATTAATGTCTTGGAACTTGAGATGAATTCTCGGTTCATACACACAGGAAAAATTGATAACACTCGTGAAGGGGCACGAGCTTCCTTTTAGGAAGCAATTTTAATCTTTATTCTACTTTATACCTGTTTAATCACTCAATAAATTAATTAATAATTAGTCTCAAAATTTTAGTGAATTTGATACTGGGGACTTAAACTAGACTCAGAATGAAATAAATTCTCAACAACTTCTCTCATTTTCACATATTTATTAAATGAAATGATGATTAAAAGACATTGCAGTGATTTCATTAACCATAAAATTAAACTTGTAAATGATAGATTAACAGTGTCAGCATTTGCAGAACCAGGGTTAACTGTGAAATGAATTTAGATCAGTTTGAAGTTAACAGATTATGGAAACATTACGCAAATTTATGGGGAAAATGAAATTAATTATTTGGAAAATTCTGGATTACTCTTAAAATAAAAATGGAATTTTAATGAAAAGAGGAGTTATGTTAATGGCTCCTTAATTTTGCATTTGATCAAATACTCAATTATTATTCTCAAACCTCAGACATTTATTCAGCAGATAAATAAGAATTGTCGCTCACATGACTCCGGATTAGTGAAGATTCTTCTGCGTTGTCCTGTAGTTCTTAGATGGCTCCAAAAGTCGGAATATTTGACCAGCAAATATTCTTTGATGAGGGATGAGATTGGTGTGTTTGATCCCATCCATCCATCCATCCATCTTCTACCGCTTTTCCGGAGGTCCGGGTCGCAGAGGCAGCAGTTCAAGCAGAGAAGCCCAGACTTCCCTCTCCCCAGCCACCTGCTCCAGCTCTTCAGAGAGGATACCAAGGCGTTCTCAGACAAGCTGGGAGACATAGTCTCTCCAGCGAGTCCTGGGTCTGCCCTGGGGTCTCCTCCCAGTGGGACGTGCCCGAAACACCTCAAGTGGGAGGCGTCCAGGAGGCATCCTGATCAGATGCCTATACCACCTCAACTGACTCCTTTCAATGTAGAGGAGCAGCGGTTCTACTCTGAGCCTCTCCCGGATGACTGAGCTCCTCACCCTATCTCTGAGGGTGAGTCCAGCAATCCTACGGAGAAAGCTCATTTCAGCCGCTTGTATCCGCGATCTCGTTCTTTCGGTCATTACCCAAAGCTCGTGACCATAGGTGAGAGTAGGAACGTAGATTGACTGGTAAATCGACAGCTTTGCCTTAGAACTAAGCTCCCTCTTCACCACAACAGACCGGTACAACGTCCGCATCACTGCAGATGCTGCTCCAATCCGTCTGTCGATCTCTCGCTCCATTTTCCCCTCACTCGTGAACAAGACCACAAGATACTTAAACTCCTCCACTTGGGGCAGGAGCCTGTCCCCAACCCGGAGAGGACAATCCACCTTTTTCTGGCTGAGGACCATGGACTCGGACTTGGAGGTGCTGATTCTCATCCCAGCCGCTTCACACTCAGCGGCAAACCGTCCCAGCAAGAGCTGTAGGTCATTGCTGGATGAAGCCAACAGGACAACATCATCTGCAAACAACAGAGATGAGATCCTGTGGTCACCAAGCATGACACCCTCCATTCCCTGGCTGCGCCTAGAAATCCTGTCCATAAAAATTATGAACAGGATCGGTGACAAAGGGCAGCCCTGGCGGAGTCCAACTCTCACTGGGAATGACTCCGACCGAGTGTTGGCAATACGAACCAAACTCTCACAACGGTCGTACAGAGACCGAATAGCTCGTAACAACAAGCCCGATACCCCATACTCCCGAAGCACCCCCCACAAAAATCGACGAGGGACGCGGTCAAATGCCTTCTCCAAGTCCACAAAACACATGTAAACTGGTTGGGAAAACTCCCACGAACCCTCAAGAATTCTCGAGAGGGTAAAGAGCTGGTCTGATATGCCACGGCCAGGACGAAAACCACATTGCTCCTCCTGAATCCGAGGTTCGACCAACGGCCGGACTTTCCTCTCCAGTACCTTGGCATAGACCTTCCCAGGGAGGCTGAGGAGTGTGATCCCTCTAAAGTTGGAGCACACCCTCCGGTCCCCTTTTTTGAAGAGAGGAACCCCCCCCCCCCCGGTTTGCCATGCCAAAGGCACTGCCCCTGACCTCCACGCAATGTTGCAGAGGCGTGTCAACCATGACAACCCAACAACATCCAGGGCCTTGAGGTACTCAGGGCGAATCTCGTCCACCCCCGGGGCCCGGCCACCAAGGAGATTTTTAACCACCTTGGCGACCTCAGCCCCTGTGATAGGCGAGTCATCCCCCTTGTCCCCCAACCCTGCTTCCTCTGTGGAAGGCGTATCAGTGGGATTGAGGAGATCCTCGAAGTATTCCTTCCACCGCCCGACGATATCCCCCCTCATGGATCGTCACCTTATCGTGGTGGGGGGGTTTGCATGCCCCAGTGATCCCAGGAGCTATGTTGTCCGGGGCAATTTGCCTCTGATAGGGTCTCCCAAGACAAACTGGTCTTGGGTGAAGGGCCAGACTAAGAACGATCCAACAGACTCTCATGATAAACTGTATATCAAGGATTCAGTGTACCCCGCCCGTTATGGGGTTACCGGGGCTCCACCCTGGAGCCAGGCCTGGGGGAGGGGCTCGAAGGCTAGCGTCTGGTGGCCGGGTTTCCACACATGGGACCCGGCCGGGCTCAGCCCGAAGGAGTTACATGGGTCCGCCCTCCAGTGGGCTCACCACCTGCAGAAGGGATCATGGGGGTCCGGTGCTATGTGGATTAGGTGGCGGTCAAAGGCGGAGACCTTGGCGGACTGATCCCAAGCTTTCTAAACTGGTGTTTGATCCCAATGGTGGAAATCCAGCCGAGGCGTCTAATCTTCATGGTGTGCTGATTTATTCAGCTGCGTGTAATGGCGCGGGCGATGTCCAGGATCTGTGGCTTCTCATGAGGAATTAAGGAATAATAATAAAATCTGATCCAATAGCAAAATTAACAGATCTTTTGGACTGGTGGAGATGAAAATAGTTTCTAGTGTGTAAGTTGGTCAATATAAAATAAAAAAAGAAAGTCAAGATTAAAACTTAGATTAAAATTAAAATGGTGGTTTTACAGAAAGTTCAACAGGTGAAAATTTATAGAAATCGGGGCGTCAGGGATTAGAGTTTAAAAGAATTAATTCCCAGGCGTTTAAAGAAAACCAGAAAGACACGTGGTAGAAGGCTTCTGTGTTCAGGTAGTCTTTTGTTCTCCCAAAAAGTTCTCTGCTGTTGACAGACATGAAGACAATAGAAGTAACAAGCTGAAAAGAGGTGGAAGCAAGGACGTCATTTCCTTTTTATCTGGGGAAACTTTCGCGGGCTTCGGTGATTGACAGGAGCCCCGACCAATAGGCTTCCTTCATGGGCGGGCTTTATGAACTTTAGTCCAATGAACAAACAGTCTTTTGTCTGAACCTCGAGAGAGCTGTTGTCAAGCAGAGATTGGCTGCTGGCAGTCGCATGATTTGAGACACACTTTGCAAATCTAATACATGTCTTAATACTGGAATATCCTTCTATACCCTTGTATAACTCTAACCTATTTCAGTGTTAATACAACTTATAATCAATGCTTATAAATTAACATGCAAGAATAAACATTCATTCAAACATTTTAGCATGCAGATATTTAAATCAAGGATTAATACATTTCAAACCTATTATTGATTTTCACATTAAAACAGAAGGGTCCATTTACTTTTCCTGGCATCCTGGAAAAGAAAAGAAATATTTAGTATTGCGTTAACACAGATGTGATGACAAGATTCAATGGTTAAATCCGCCATGTCCCAGAGTTGCCAGTAGGGGGCAATGTTGAGCTGTGGATCTTTGTGGGCCATATAAGGGGCTCCAAGGGCCTGTCTCTTGTCCACCGTTTATTAGCCATAAAGTCAAAACAGGAAGTGCCTTAGGGTGAATTCCTTAGACTGGTTTTAACAAAGGAATGTGAGTTCAATTGCGGACTGGAGGATGAAAGAGCAGTCCTTGACTGTCTTTTTCCTGGGTGAAACAATGTCTTTAAGCTGAAGAATAATTTTTATTGATGAGCCAAACTGAGATGATGCTACATTTGTTTGAACAAGAGAATTTATTACATGAAATATCTACAACTGCCCTGTCATGGCTGCCAATTATCCTCAGCTGCATGCACACATGCTCTCCATCCCAGCCTGGGTTATTTAAGCCATGAGGTCCTGAGATCAGCGTGGAGTCATCTGTCTCCTTACCCTGAGACCCTCACTCGCCAATCTCCAAGCTGAGCTTCCTAGCCTCACCTGTTCTCCTAACACCAGGAGTAATCTTCACCTTCAACCAAGTAAGCCTTCGTCCATTCCTCTAACCTCTCTGAGTCCCCTGTGCACAGGCGGATATCCGTGGCGGTGGACCTCTTTCCCTCTTGGCAGCGGACCGAGCTGCACTGCTTCACCTACCAATGCTAACCACCATTGGGACTGCGGGCACTGTCCTCCTGGCCGTAGCTGCTGAGCTTTACCTGAGTTCCACCTTCACATTGCTAACAGTAAGCACAGTACAATCTTGTACATTCCCTCTGGGGTCTGCCACTAACTCTCCCTCTGTCTGTTTGTCCATAGGGTTGCCAGGTTGCACGGTGCTCTGCTCAGCCCATCGGATACACACATACACACATGCACCCACACATACACATTATTTACAATAAAGAGATAATTGTGTTCATTCTCGAGTCGTGTCTGCTCTTTGGGTCTGAAACCATGTCAGTATGACTCCACCAAAATGATCCAGCAGACAGTGCGCTAGCGCGCAAAGTTAACAACCTGGAGGCTCGAGTTGACCAATTAGCTTATCAGCAGCAGACTATTCTCACACGGCTAACTCGCATAACCGACCGGTTGGACCACCTGGCTAGTCCACAGGCCTTCCCTCTGGCTCCCAGTAGTTCCTCTGCTCCTGCTAGCACTCCAGCTAGTCAAGCTACACAGGGCTCCCCATCCTGGCTTACCCCCATCCATACTCCCACCCGCTTTAGTGGTAAATTAGGGGAAGCTAGGGGGTTCATTATGCAATGTGACATCGTGTTTCAGCGGGTATCGGGGGATTTTCCCACAGACCACAGCTGGATAGGTTATGTAGTGAATCTGTTAGAAGGGCGGGCACTAGCTTGGGCTTATGCTGTTATGGCTAGGGCTAATTATGCTTCTTTGACTTACACACAGTTTGTCAGCAAGTTTAATGAGGTGTTTGACCACTCCGGCCGGGACAGTGTGCTTACCTCCCGGCTGTTAAACCTGAAGCAAGGGGCTAAATCCGTGGCCGATTATGCTGTCAATTTCTGGGTGGTGGCTACAGAGGTGGAGTGGGAAGAAGCCTTGCTATGTAGTATCTTTATTAGAAGCCTTAGTCCGTGCCTGCAGGACGAGTTAGCCCGCCTAGAAAAACCAACTAAGCTAACTGAGTTGATTTCACTGGCTATTAGCCTTGATAACAGACTGAGGGAATGGGCGGCCACTCGGATAACCAATACCACCGCTCTCTACAGCGCCCCCCCCTCCCGTTGGCTCTGCCCTCCCCTGATTCCCCGGATGCCCCGGAACCTATGGTGATGGGTCAGTATAAGTTGCCGTTAGCAGAGAAGCAGCGCTGCCATGAGCACGGATTGTGCCTCTACTGCGGGAGCGAGGCGCATGAGGTAACTTCATGTCCCATTCGGGAGGAGTCCGTGCATTGCAGTAGCAGGACTCATGGACTCACCTCAGTCAAATCCCCTCTCTCGATTTCTTATTCCCATCTGCTTCATTCATAATCACAGGGAAATAACCACACAAGCACTGATTGATTCTGGGGCTGAGCAGAGCTTTATTTCGGGGGAACTGGCAACCCAGCTGGGGTTCCCCTGTCAACCACTCAAGACTCCCCTGAAACTCATTGCCCTGTCTAAAGCTCCCTTGGCCATTGTTTCCCATCAGACTGCCCCGGTGTCAGTTATAGTGTCAGGCAACCATCGGGAAGCGCTGAGATTGATCGTGTTTCCGGTTTCTTCTTCCCCTGTCATCCTCGGGAATCCCTGGCTCCGTCTCCATAATCCCTCCATTGACTGGCGTTCCGGGAGTGTGTTAGCATGGAGTCCGTTCTGCCTGAGTGCCTGTTTGTAGTCCACTGCGTGCTCGCCATCCATGCCCCTGGGTGTCCCCGTCACCTCCCCTCCCAATTTGTCTGAAGTCCCTCCCAAATATCACGACTTAGGGGCCGCTTTCGGTAAGACCCAGGCCCTTTCACTCCCCCCTCACTGCCCATATGACTGTGCTATCAATGTCTGTGTCGGAGCCCCACTGCTGTCTAGCCAGCTTTACAACCTGTCAGCTCCGGAGCGGGAAGCCATGGACGTATATCAAGGAGTCATTGAGCTCAAGCATAATCCGGCCGTCATCCTCGGCAGTGGGGGCGGGGCTTTTCTTCGTTGGCAAAAAGGAGGGCTCACTGAGGCCATGTATCAACTTTCGAGAGCTGAATAATATTACCATTAAAGACAAATACACCCTCCCACTGGTTAATTCAGTGTTCGACTCCCTCCAGGGAGCCTCCTGGTTCACCAAGTTGGACCTCTGCAACGCCTACCATCTGGTGTGGATTCGGGAGGGTGATGAATGGAACACGGGGTTCCGGACCCCTAGTGGGCATTTTAAATACCTGGTCATGCCGTTCGGACTGGCCAATGCCCCCGCCGTGTTTCAGTGGCTGACTAATGATGTGCTGAGGGACTTTTTGGGTACATTTGTATTTGTCTAGTTGGATGACATTCTCATCTTTTCACAGTCCCTGGATGAGCATCGGGTGCACGTGAGATGGGTACTGCAGCGGCTATTGGAGAATAAGCTCTTTGTGAAAGCCGAGAAATGTGAGTTCCATGCCTCCAAGACATCCTTTCTCGGATTCATAATCTCCCACAGCGAGATCATCCCTGACCCAGATTAGGTAAAAGCGGTGGTAGATTGGCCCACTCCATCTTCCAGGAAGCAACTCCAGCAGTTCTTTGTGTTTGCTAATTTCTACCTGCCGCTTCATCCAAGATTATAGTATCATTGCTCTTCCCCTGACCTGTCTGACTTCCCCTAAGGTGCCCTTCCGGTGGACTGAGGAGGCGGCTGCGGCCTTTGCGGACCTCAAGGACAAATTCTCATCCTCTCCCATCTTGACGCAGGTGGATCCCGCTCTCCAATGCCTAGTGGAGATGGACGCTTTGGACTCGGGGGTTGGAGCCGTCTTATCCCAGCGCTCCCCGGCTGATGGCAGGATCCGGCCCTGTCCATTCTTCTCCTGTCGCCTATCCCCGGCTGAGCATAATTATGACATTGATGACAGAGAGCTCTTGGCTGTAAAGCTTGCACTGGAGGAGTGGCGTCACTGGCTGGAGGGGGCCTCCCAGCCGTTCGTCGTCTGGACTGATCATAAAAACCTGGAGTACCTCTGGACGGCCAAGTGTCTGAACGCGCGCCAGGCCCGTCGGTCCCTGTTCTTTGGACGTTTTGATTTTACCATTGCCTACTGCCCTGGGTCCAAGAACACGAAGCCGAACACCTTGTCCTGACAGTTCGCCCCGGAAGCGGCGGAGGTGACCGAGCATCCTATCCTTCCTTCATCGTGTGTCGTGGGCGCCCTCTCCTGGGGCATTAAGGAAACGGTCCTGAGGGTGCAGAAGGACGAACTAGATCTGGGCGGGGGGCTAGCGGGTAGACTGTTTGTTCCATCGGACGTTTGGGGGGGAAGTTATTCATTGGGGCCACTCTTCCAGGTTTGCGTGTCACTCCGGGAGGGCTCGTACAGTGGACCTTTTTCAAAGGACGTTTTGGTGGCCATCGCTCCAGAAAAACGTCAGGGATTACATCCGCACATGTCCCCAGTGCGGCGCCAGCAAGACGTCCTCTTCCCCGCCTGCTGGGCTGCTCCACCCCCTTTCCACTCCCGGCAGACCCTTGTCCCATGTGGCGTTAGATTTCATCACCGGCCTCCCACCTTCCAACCATCATACGGTAATCCTCACCATAATCGACAGGTTCTCCAAGGCCGCCCATTTCATCCTCCCTGCAGGGGCTGCCTACGGCAAAGGAGACAGCGGACTTTCTCATCCAGCACGTGGTGGGGTTGCATGGGATCCCCCTGGACATCGTCTCCAATCGGGGTCCCCAGTTTGTCTCTCAGGTTGGAGGACGTTCTGTAATGCCCTGGGGGCTACGGTGAGTCTGTCATCAGGCTATCATCCACAGAGCAATGGGCAGTGTGAGCAGGCAAACCAGGAGTTGGAGACTGCACTGTGGAGTGTCGCCATCGCCAACCCAGCATCGTGGTGCTCCCACCTTCCTTGGATTGAGTATGCCCATAACACCACCATCTCCTCGGCAATCGGCATGTCCCCATTTGAGGCCTCGCTGGGCTACAACCCTCCACTGTTCCTGGAGGAGGAGGGGGACATTGCCCTTCCTTCAGTCCATGCTCATCTGAAGCGCTGTCGTCGGATCTGGAGAGCGACCCAGGCAGCATTACGACGCACGGCAGAGCGCAACTCCTCGATAGCCAATCGCCACAGGGCTCCAGCCCCCACCTACCAGGTGGGTCAATAGGTATGGCTCTCTATGAAGCATGTCAACTTGAAGGCTGAGAGGAGAAAGATGTCATAGCGGTTCATTGGGCTTTTCCCCATTAGCTGCATCATTAACCCTGTTTCTGTACACCTAGCTCTCCCCTCCTCCCTCTGCATCTGTCCAACCTTTCACATCTCGCAGATCAAGCCCTTCTGCTCCAGTCCTTTGTGTCCCCCTCCCAGGTCTCCACTGCCACTGATGGTGATCGATGGCGACCCGGCTTGGAAGGTCAACGCCATCCTGGATGTTCAACACCGGGGCTGCGGCCCGCAGTACCTGGTGGACTGGGAGGGCTACAGTCCGGAGTGGAGACCCTGGGTGTGTCCCTCCTTTGTGCTGGATAAGCAACTCATCAGGGACTTCCATCAGGCGCACCCAGGTAGGCTGGAATGACCGCGGAGAGGCGTCTTGTAGGGGAGGAGCACTGTCATGGCTGCCAATTATCCTCAGCTGGCGCACACCTGCTCTCCATCCCAGCCTGGGTTATTTAAGCCATGAGGTCCTGAGATCGGCGCAGAGTCGTCTGTCTCCTTACCCTGAGACCCTCATTGGCCATTCTCCAGGCTGAGCTTCCTAGCCTCACCTGTTCTCCTTGTCCTGCCTGTCGATGCCAGGACTAACCTTCACCTTCAACCAAGTAAGCCTTTGTCCATTCCTCTAACCTTTCTGAGTCCCCTGTGCACAGGCGGAGATCCATGGCGGCGGACCTCTTTCCCTCTTGGCGGCGGACCGAGCTGCACTGTTTCACCTACCAGTGCTAACCACCGTTGGGACTGCGGGCACTGTCCTCCTGGCCGTAGCCACTGAGTTTTACCTGAGTTCCATCTTCACATTGCAAACAGTAAGCATAGTACAATCTTGTACATTCCCTCCGCGGTCTGCCACTAACTCTCCCTCTGTCTGTTTGTCCATAGGGTTGCCAGGTTGCACGGTGCTCTGTTCGGCCCATCGGATACACACATACACACACGCACACACACACACACATTATTTACAATAAAGAGATAATTGTGTTCATTCTCGAGTCGTGTCTGCTTTTTGGGTCTGAAACCATGTCATGGCCACTTAATAAGAAGCTAAGTTTAAGTTCAAATAAAATTAGGACAAAACACTTCACTAAAACTAAGCTGGAAAAAAAATAAAAGTGGGCTAAAACAACCAATAACACACAATATATAATAATACTCTACCTGCATTCACCAGCTCTTACCGTCACTTATTTTATCCTGTCTGTTAAGAAACTATAACAACATAATAAAGAATAAAAGATGACCCCCCCCCCCGGCCCAGTGGGTCAGACGATAAGACCCTGTAAAAAAAAAAAGAAAAAAATGGCAAATTTCTAAAAAAAAAAAAAAACAACTTGCAAATGTGCAAAAAAAGGGTGCAAATTTATGACAAAAAGCTGCAAACTCATGAGAAAAAAGTTCCAAATTCATGATAAAACAGTAGAAAAATGTCCTCCCTAACATCTCCACATTTAGGAACTATTTTCACCTAGAAGACAGAGGCGTTCTTTAGTAATGGAAGATGTTTGTGAAGATCAAAACAGTCATCATTAATCACTGCCTCTCTTTACTTTCATACCAGCTGGTTGTGGATTGTAGGAGACCAACCGAGACCTGCGGGTGATCACAAGAAGAAGAAGCAGCAGCAGCAGCAGTAATCCAACACCTGTCAGGCCAAAATGTTGATGCGGCTTCCCTCCATCCTGGTCTGGTCCTGATTCACCTGGAGATCAGAAACAGGAGATGATAATGATGATGTCTTCTGTGTTCTTCATCATCATGACTCTCACCTGATGGAGGAGCGACTCTCAGAGTGACTTTCTGTCCGGGTTCAGCTGTGATGATTTCATTCAGGACTGAAGTAGAGAGGAGACGAGCACGGATCAGAAACGTTCCATCACAGCATCAGAGAATATCTGCAGGAACATTGTTGATGTCAGCATCATATTGATGTGTTTTCTCTGGGTTTCAACCATTTAGAACGAAACAGAATCACTGCTTCATACATACATGAAAAGGGTACCTGATTTACAAAGAGTAATAGAGACAATTTATGAGAAAAGGAGATTTGTATCAAAAATATGACAAATTTAGGGAATAAGCTGCAATTTTGTAAGGATTTAAATTGAAAGGGTTATGAAAAGTGAGTGAGTGTCAAAATAATAATTCTGTAGATAATCTCCCATTATGCTCTACACATACTCTATACATATTCTGTTTACATTGTTATGAGCAAACATATTAAGTGTTAAACTAGAATCTGAAATGTTATGCAAACACAACCTGATAAACAGAAATCAGGCAGAGCTATAGACCCCTCTTTCTCTCTCTCTCCCTTCTTTTAGTCAGGTCTATTACATTAGTTACACACCCAAACCAACACTCACACACACATTTTTATAGTACATCTTAGGAGATAGTTAACGTGAATAGTGGATGGCCTGTTCACGTCAGAGTTAAACTGGCCAGTTAAACTGGCCAGACAGTTGCATACAAGCCCATCCTTTTTTATGGGGTTGGTCCAACCAACCCGAGAAGATGATTGTAAGTTGCACCCGGAAGTCGGGGTCAGTCTGGCAATGCTCCCAAGTGAGCTGCATCACACTGAACCCAGCGCTGCTTGCTTTATGTCACCTCTAATTAAATGTTGCATCTTTGAATTGAAGAATTCTCCGGCTTATTCTTGGATCTTTCAATCAAAGAATCGTGATTTTAACAATTTGGTGCTGTGACCCAGGTTGAACTATTCTGAGACGAGTCCAGAAGAGATTGGAAGGATCCTTTTTAGACGATTTTGGCGCCCAAACAAAAAGGTAAGCAGAAACCTTCTTACATGAATTTCTGCACTTTGGCCATACAAAATTTACAGCTGTCTGATTAAGGGGTATGTCTGTTCTCCAAATTTTATAATTTAATTGGGAGTCACATGTAAAGTCAAAACAAATTGTCAAATAGTTTCACGCAAAGGAAAGTGCACGTGTCCTATTATCAGTCTGAGGTGGGACAGTCGCAATCAGGACGTCCGTTCACAGGTGTATAGTCCATCAAATGATAAAGCATTTTGGAGTCAGTCTGAACCAAAATAAATACGAGACTTAGGGAGCCAGGGTGATCAATGATCACCTGGGTTTGTCTTCTCAAATGAAAATAGCCAGGGTTAGTAGCCTGATGCCAGGAGGAGCCATTTAAAGTGTTCGACCCAATGCCGCTAGGGAGCGAAGCCACGATTGTTTAAATCAGTATAGCACTGAGCTTTAAGATATGGTACCGCTTGTATTGGAGGACCTGCCTAGGAGTGCAGAAGTGCCCTCTGCTTAAAGTTGGATGAGTCAGTGGAATTCTGGGAGCAGTCTGTACCCAGAATTATAAGACTTAGGGGCAACGGCCGTGTCCATCTTCCAAATTAAAATAGCCAGGATTACTCTGATGCCGGCAGCACAAGAATCTTTTCACCATTCCTTAGTGAGCGACTGTCCATAATAACAAAAGTAATAATTTGCAGTACAGCACAAGAATCTTTTTTTTACCATCATTAGTGAGTGACTATTCATAAGAATAGAAATAGTAATTTACAGTACAGCACAAGAATCTTTTTTACCATCATTAGTGAGTGACTGTTCATAAGAACAAAAGTAATAATTTACAGTACAGCACAAGAATCTTTTTTTAACCATCATTAGTGAGTGACTGTTCATAGAAAAAAAAGTAATAATTTATGGTACAGCACAAGAATCTTTTAACCATTCCTTAGTGAGCGACTGTCCATGACAATAAAAATAGTTGTTGTCTTGTATTGTCCATATTCTGCATGCTGATGTCTGTGTAAATTCTGTGTCTTTAGGGGATAAATGTGTGGTTTGAGAAATACCGGGGATTGGAAATAGCTACTAAACTTTTCCTATAGTTTGATTTAACTAACAGCACTCATCGGGCTGTGTGGGGAACAAAGGCAGGTGTGTGTTTTTCCACAAAGGAGGGAGGCAATTCGCCCCGACTCCTGAGTGGAGTTGAGATTGTTTAAAACAGGTTACTGAGAGGAGATCATTTAAGGTAACAGTAGTAAAATGGAGCGCTAAATTAAAGTTGTAAGGTTATTCTGACATGTTTACAGCTGAAGTTAAGGAGGCAGTGCTCCAGTTTCTTTGAAAAACAAGTTGTGGTTTGTGAACAATAGGATCTGAGGCCATCTTGCGTGTTCATAATTGCACTTACCAGATGCAGCCATGTGGCATTCAGTGCACATGTGCGGGTAAATGCCATCTTGAACTGCCTTCAAACTGCTGCACAGTGCCTCCATCTTGTGGCCAACTGTAGAAAATGCACTATTTCATAAATCTGCCAAATAGAGCTTCAAATCTTCTAAATAAATTTGGAACCTTATCTCTCTGGCTGAAAGGACAGCTTTAAGTCTGTGCATGGAAAAATAAAGCCCTCCCACGCTCGCCAATGTGGGTTTGATGTAGTGAGGCAAAGCCTGCCCAATCAGCTGGAGAGAAAAGGCTCAACTTTAAATTGGGCAGAGGGGGGATAAGGAGATTTATTCCTACTTATACAATAAAAGTGTAGAAAACTCCTAGGTGGACAATATATAAAGGTCAAGGTAATTTAAATGAAGAAATAAGGAAAATTGCAAATTGGAATAAATAAATAAATGATTACATAAATACATAAATAAAATAAAATAAATGAATATATAAATAAATAGACAGAAGTTGTGGAGATGAGCATTGTGGAAGTGAGCGTGGACAGAAAATGGAAAGGGAAGTTTGGTTCTAGAGAAAAATTGAAAGCTGATGAATTGTTAAGGTTTTGTGCAGGACACGAGAAAATATGGAGAAATGATTGGAAGAAGGAAAGAGAAAACATAAGAATAAGAGACTCATGCTACAATGGTGAGAACAAAAGCAAATTATCAATGAACACGATAAAATGGAAAAGGACAAAAACACACTGTTTAATGGCTTGTCTGTTTCTTTATTAATCTGACACAATGGTCGTGGCTGTGGGTCACCTCCCTCCCCAAGCGACTGTGTGAGTCCCTCTTCAGGCCCGCTGGAATTGGCTGCATCCACCGTTCCCCTCCAGCCCTATCAGAGAGGTGCTAAAATCACATACTGAGCAAACTGAAGTATTTTTAGAAAAAGCCATGGATAAGGTAAAGACCAAAATAAAGCCTCTGCTAAGCAGATGCCACAACAAGCCATGCCCTACCAAACTCTATCTGTGCACCCAGGACCTCACATCTCAACAATATGGACCCTACCCACTCCCCTCACCTAATTTGCCCTATCAGTACCAGCCACAGGGCCACAGGAGATGGTCAGAGGTTTAATAATGGAGGCACAGACCATGTTAACAGTAAACCCCGTGTGTGTGTGTGTGGGGGGGGCAACTCACGGGACCAATTCTTCCTATGTTGGCAATTTGGCCACTGGGCTCAATACTGCCCACAACAACACTCACAAAGGCACCCAAGAGGGTCCTCTAATTAGCAGCACAATGTGTATCTACATGGTCCTCATGTAGATACACCATGTGTTTCTACATGGTCCTCATTTGGATGTTGATGAAAAGAAGGGCTTTGTGTTAATGCCGTTCTGTTTCAAAAGGGGGAGAGTGGGGACAGTCATGGCTAGAAAAGTACTAGGTCATCCGGCTTGTGTGAAACATGTAGCCGCTATAAAAAAGGCTGTAGAAAAGACATTGCACCGGACAATGGGCAATCAAAACACTATTCACACAACACATGGCGTTAAAGCCTTTCTTGATTCAAAGTTGGAAATCTAGATAAGAAAGGAAAATAAAATTTGAAGGAAAAACCCACACTTATTTATGGATTGGCTGACACACGGGGGGCCTGAGGCTCCTCAGGAATCTGTTTCTTTTATAAAAGGAAGCCAAAAGGAGGAGGGGGAGGACAGCAGTGGAGGAAGAGGGGCCGTAGCCGAGAACGCATCCCACAATGGAAACTGAGTGATGGCAAGACCGGCTGCTGGGAGGGGGAGGCAACCATGAGCCACATGCACTACAACAAAACTGGACTGCATGATTAAGACTAAAACAAATAAGTGGACTCATTTCTACACATATACAGAAAATTAGCAAAAATTAAATTATTAGAAAAGAGCAGACATCTTCCATTTACCTGACTCTGAGGTTCAAGGTACTCCGATTAAATTTGTATGGTGCAGGTTCATGTAAAGTAGTAACTTTGGGTAATGACATACAAGACTTTTCAAAGTCCGAGAAAGTAACAGTTAAAATCTGCAAATGGCAAGCTACCAGTAGAATACCTATCAACATCTGTAAAAGTAGCATAGTGCCCCATGTACTATAGACAATTGAACAGATCTGATCCAAATTATTAACAACCATTATTTGCAAATCTATCCTCCACATTGGCCATAAAACTTGGACTGGTAAACAAGGAAATGTGTGGAAGCATCCATTGTCCTAGGTGAAGCGGATAAGAGACATTTCAGCCTGTGGGGGGTTCCACACATCCACTTGTTAGACCCAAAAACATGGATTGGAAAATGTTGGACATTTTGTCACCTCTGCTGGGGAATATAGCTATCCAGAGAAATCCAACACCTGACCTTAAGATAGAATATTCTCCCAAATTAGAAATATGCGCATTGTCATTTAACTGGGTAACCACAGCACAAAAGGCTGTGCACATTGACACCCAGAGATCTCCTACATGACCAATCTTAACATTAACAAACAAGGGGACGAGAAAATTTGAAGTAAATTCTAAATCCGTTATGGTAAAAGGATTAAACAGATGTAGATCTAATAAAAGGAGCAGAGTATGACACTATAGACCATATATTCAGAAGCCCAGAAGGATGTTAACCAGGTCATAAAACCCAATGCAGCAGATGTCATAGCGTCATCAGTCCTGTGGGAAACAACCCTGATGACACAGGGCCTGCAGGAATCAACGAAGCTCTAACTCTTTGTGCTCGTTGTATGTCAGGATCACATATATTGATAAATGAGCTAAACCTCCAAATGCAATTTTCCACAGTGGTAGTCATCAGCAAATCTTGCACATCTCATACCTCCTCATAGAAACCAATTGCTGAGTCCAGAGGAGGAGCTGAAGACCTTAAGACTGAAGATGATGACGAGGAAGACCATTGCGCTATTATGGATTATTTGTAAATACAGTATGCTACTGATAACACATGAATCATACATAGCTCACCACACACACATAGGGGTGTGAGACATAGTATTCTTGCGTTATTATTTACATCATGCTAATTATGGTTAGGTAGTCAGGATAATTGTGAAGGTTAGAAGCTCTAGAGGCCCGAATACAACAAGCATGGATAAAGATGTCTCCTAACTTTGAACGATTTTGTTTACTACCTACTTACACTGCAACACATAGGTCTCATCACCCAGCTCACTCATCATAAACCTACTAACGCATAGGTCCCATTACCCAGCTCACTTATCACAGCACAACCACTGCTTGTAGCTTGCATATAGCCAACAATCATACACTCAAAGGCTAATGGGAGATAACGTACAACAGCACATTGTCAACTATAGATGTAGTGAAGAAGGATAAAATGGTACAGGTTCCGGCCATTGCAGTGACAACCCCTCAGGCCATTATTGATCCTGTCCCGGCCAAGCCCTTTGTATCAGCACCCAAGCAAAGGTGTAGGGTACAGGGAGGGTGCATGCAGGGGGACACCAGACCATCACGATGTGTGCCTGTGATGTAGAAAAGGAGGTCGTAGGGCTAGTGACTGTACGACTTCAGTCCCTAGAAGAAGGATGGACTGATACCCATGCGCACTCACCACACCTCCAGCATCCGGGGTGGAGCTAGCTCAGCCACACGGAGGAGTCGGCATTTTCTGACGCTACCCCTCACAGTGGAAGCTATGGTGTTCACAGGGGCTCAAGCTTCATCAACACCAGCATCTCTACCTCTGTCCACTAATCACAGACCGATGGGTGGCATCCCTGGGACAGCATCACTGAACTGTTCACTGACTGGACTGGATGTTGTCTACTCTCTGCTGCATCCACCAGACTGCCCTATAAACCTCATGGGACGAGATGTGCCTCTGAGAGCGTGGGCACAGAGTTGTTTTGCTTCTAATGGTACCGGTGTGTGTCTACAAGATGGGACTGTGCTCCACAGATGCAGATACAGGAAGCAGACACAGAGGAATGTCAAACCCCTGTCGCAACCGTGTGATGACTGCAGCTGAACGATGCAAGCCCTGGCAAAGGTCAACTGGTGGACAAAATGTTTCGTGGGCTTCATGGATTGACCCTGTTCAACCTTATGACCCCCACATGATCCACTCCACTGGACAAAGAACTATTCACATGATGATCAGGAGGAGACCTCAGTGGGGGTGCACGACTTGATGAACAAGGACAACTATGTGACTGCAGATCATCTGGACAAGGATGTGTTGCCTTGGTACACCCTCTTAGACATTGCTGCACCGTGCTGGGGGTGTCCACAAGGGGGGAGGCAAGGGTATCAGAACCAATGGTGCAAGCCTATTGTAACAATGCTGTACCACTGTAACACACAGAGTATAATACCACTGGGATTGGGTAACAGGGTAATTGGGGTAACACCCACTAACACCTGCGCTCGCCAGATTTTTGAGTGTAGTACCCTTTTTGGTAGTGGTGTGTTATGGCAATGTATTTGCCTTAACTTTACTACCTGAGGGAAAAGGGATAATTGGGCCAGGTCAGACCGACTCTGGGTTCGTAGGAGCCTGGGAGGTGCAACAACAGATCACACACACACACACACACACACACACACACACACACACACACACACACACACACACACACACACACTGTGTATGGAACTTGGAACTATATATATTATTTTAACAAATGTGTATTATTTACAAATATGTACAATCAAAAAAACACACACTTGTCACAATAATAAAAAAAATAATAATAAAGTACTCCAAAATATAGTTACAATATTCACAGTTCTTGGTATATCAGTTCCAGGTGACCAGTTGGGTCACCTCTAGCAGTTTCTAGGGTTTGGGCTTCGGCTCGCCATCCAGATCTGGAGATCCACGCTCTGGTCAAACCAGTCCAAAGGGGGGGCGGGGGAGAACCTGACCTGTAAAATAGGTCAGAACACAAAGAGCTTAGTCTATAATCTAAGTCAATTTCCCCAAATCACCAAATGTGCATAAAACAAACACATTGAGGCGGCATGAAATAAAGCAGCGTTGGTGAAGGTTTTAAGTAGAGTTTATTAAATCATACCGCCTTCACGGAAACTCGGCTCCAGCCCATAGTGTGAGCAGGCTGAAGCTGAATTCCTCAGGCTCTCAGAGAGGAGACACAGTGTGTGTCAGCAGCAGTTGCAGGAATCAGAGTGAGTGAGAGGATGAGCATGGGTTACAGTGCAGTATACTGTATATACCCAACTACAACAATACATAAAAGGGCAATCCCCAGCAGTTGGTATGATCAAAGAGATTGCAGAACAGGCATGAGACATTTGCATTTGAGAGACATATTGATCTCGGTCTCTAGGTCACAGTAAGGACAGGACGCAGGAACACAATGCATGAAAGGCACATTAACATCACAGAAGTGAGCCAGAAGAAGCGGGGCTGCCTGTAGACATTAATACACACATTCCACTGTTCTGTTAATTGCTCTAGCCGAGCGCTGTGTCTGTCCAGTCTGTTGTGGGGGTTACACCAACCCGCCACACGCTCCCTCCCAGAGGGCTCGGCAGGCGGCCGAGGTCTCGATCATGCAGCTTGGGCAGCGAGCAGGAGAAGCTCTGTGCAGGCGGAGGGGGGGGGGGGGGTAAGTGCCGGCCGGGAGCGGTGAAATCGTCCTGGCCGCGCAAAAATTGCTTGTTGGTCCGCGACGTCGAGGGGCTGTCCCGTTGAGCGTGCGGAGATCACAGGAAGAAAAATTAGTCTCTGACTCCTCTCGTGGCCATGAAGAAAAACAGGAGCGGCTGTAAGAAAAAAAAGGAAGCAAAGGGACTTGGCGTGTTTGACTTTTAGGTGCAGGCACAACACTAAAGCCTCGGGAACCGCAGACAGCTGAATTCCCCTTGTGTGCCGTGGCTAGGACCATAAAATCCAGTGAGCAAGCTGCGTGCCTCAGGTGAACGAGCAAGCCTGAAGGGCCAGTGTGCAGCAGATGGAAGGCGGTCAGTGGAGCCGTAATTGTCCCGTGCGTGGTGCGCCGTCCTCGTAACTCCCCGGTGCGTGTGTCGGGGCTCCGTGCGTGGGTGGGCCAGCTGGAGAGGAAAAGCCAGGGTCAGGGAGCTTAATCATCCCTGTTGTAGTTGCAACAGATGGGTCATGGTGCATTCAGGTCCACGTGTGCTCCGTCGGCCGTGGAGGTCGCCGTTGTGGAGAAAGGACGAGGTGCGTGCACTCTCGTAAGGAGACACAGAATCGTGTGTCAGAAGCTGTGAGAGCGGCCGGTCCAAGCGTGGATGTGCCGGTCTAGGCGTGCAGATCTCACCATGAAGTTGCTGCGGCTTTCCCGGTCGTGAGTGATGTCCGGAGAGTTCCCTGAAGCAGAAGGGAGCTGCTGCGTTCGCTTGTCGTCGGAGCATCACCGCCGGGTGCTGCGTTCATTGTCAGCGTGTTCTTTTCTGCCTTCAGGTCATGGTGCGTTGGAGTGGCTAGAGGGAGGAGACGTCTTGTGTCCCTCGACCGGTTCAGCGTGGATGTCCAGACCAGAAGGTTGCGATGCACAAAGCGTGTGCATGTTCGGGGTCACCAGTGAGGTGGCATGAAATAAAGCAGCGTTGGTGAAGGTTTTAAGTAGAGTTTATTAAATCATACCGCCTTCACGGAAACTCGGCTCCAGCCCATAGTGTGAGCAGGCTGAAGCTGAATTCCTCAGGCTCTCAGAGAGGAGACACAGTGTGTGTCAGCAGCAGTTGCAGGAATCAGAGTGAGTGAGAGGATGAGCATGGGTTACAGTGCAGTATATATACCCAACTACAACAATACATAAAAGAGCATTCCCCAGCAGTTGGTATGATCAAAGAGATTGCAGAACAGGCATGAGACATTTGCATTTGAGAGACATATTGATCTCGGTCTCTAGGTCACAGTAAGGACAGGACGCAGGAACACAATGCATGAAAGGCACATTAACATTACAGAAGTGAGCCAGAAGAAGCGGGGCTGCCTGTAGACATTAATACACACATTCCACTGTTCTGTTAATTGCTCTAGCCGAGCGCTGTGTCTGTCCAGTCTGTTGTGGGGGTTACACCAACCCGCCACAACATCTACTATTCAAACCCATCAACATGGTGCTATAACGATGAGTAAAGTGCATTTGGAACAGTTGACATCACAAGACATTTGTGCAGTGTGCTGCACCAAGTTAACATCACATCTAGCACAACAATTTATCACAATTTTGCACTTTAAACACACATAGACCACAGATATAACTTTCACCACTAAGTACCAATTAATGGCAAGGAAACAGGGGACCTTTGCTAACCGTTATAGCCTTGAAAAATAGCTTTTTCTGATGAAAAAACTAGCCGAATTTAGCATCGGTGGCTAGCGTTTTTAAGCTAGCGGTTAGCATCCACATACACAATGAATAAATAGCACTCACAATGCCAAGTGGCTCGTGCGTCAATGGGGTTCCCGTGCTCAACGGCGCCGACAGCCCCCAGATCCCAATCTTAAAATTTAATAGACAGGGCATTAGAATTTGGCAATACCGCAATGTCTCATTTCTCATTTTGGTTTAGGCTTACCAATTTCAAGGGTTTTATAAAGGCAAAGGCTGCTATTAGCACGTTAGCGTCGCCATATCACCAAGGACCGTCTCTCTATTTGGTCTGTGTCTTTCGGCGTCTGGCGTGACTGAGCCAAAAATGCAAGTCATCCCAGACCCAGGGAGAGAGTGCTTAACCAATTGGCTGGCGTGACCCAGCAACGGCACAGCCATTGGTTATTCAAAATACCAACACACAATACTAGGAACTTTATCAGAATGTTCTAGAAAATGTTCCTACTATTTATGAATATATATTTATTTAAATATTCATATTCGAATTATGTATTCCCATTGTGAAATGGGTGTTTTTCTTTTCTAAAAGCGGTATCGATATTTCTAATTTAATTCACGTTAAACTATCTACTCCCATTGTGAAATGAATGTCCCCCCCTGTCATGACTCGCCGCTCATCAGCGGCGCCAGCTGCACGCACACCTGCTCCTCGTCAGCGGCGAGGTATTTAATCCACTCTGCCCTGGGCTTCGGCCTGAAGCCGTCTCTCTACTTCGGCATCGCTTGCTACAACGGTACTCTCGCCTACGAGCAAGACAATCTGGGTAAGCTCCCCTTACCTCCTTTCCTCCAGCCTTCTCCCCTGTGCACAGGTGGATTCCCCAGCGGTGGACTTCCTCATCTCGCCGCTGCCTCCGCGCTGCTGCTACAGGCACTCCAGGTCGCTGTCTCCCGGGCTCCGCCCTTGTCGACACCAGCCACCTGTCCTAACCAAGGTTGTCCGGCTGAACGGCTTCCTGCCCCCGTACCTGATGCAGACGTCACCACCAACACATCCTTATTCTACAGACACGCAGTCACACATCCCTGTTGTTAATAAAGCTATTGAATCTACCCTGAGCCTGCGTGTGTG
The DNA here is from genome assembly GCA_020510985.1 of Pholidichthys leucotaenia. NCBI lineage: Eukaryota > Metazoa > Chordata > Actinopteri > Cichliformes > Pholidichthyidae > Pholidichthys > Pholidichthys leucotaenia. Next base: position 41,758,839 of record CM035836.1, read on the forward strand.
TCTCCTGAGCCGTGCATTATGTCAGTACGGCTTCAGCAGAGCGGCTCGGCAGACAGCGGGCTCGCACGCCGTCTTTCCACCCTCGAGGCTCGGGTGGATCTAATAGCCCACCAACAACAGGTGATATTAAACCAATTGTCAGTAATAACTAACCGATTAGACCGCTTGGACCCCCAGCAGCCGTTCCCCTCGGCTCGTCTGGGTGGCGCAGCCTCCGCTGCTCCGGTGGCTGTCCAGCCTGCTCCAGGTGTGCCGGCACGGCTCACACCAATTCCCACTCCCGCTCGCTTTAGCGGCAAGCTTGGTGGAGCTCGGGGTTTTATTATGCAGTGTGAGTCCGTGTTCCATCGCGTTCCCGGAGACTTCCCCTCAGACCACAGTAGGATTGGCTATGTAGGTAACCTCCTGGAGGGTCGAGCGCTTACCTGGGCTTATGCCATCATGGCGAGGCCCAGCTACGCCACCCTCACCTATGGCCAGTTCGTGCGACAATTCCTGGAAGTGTTCGATCACTCGCGTTTGGATAGTGTCCAGGTCGACCGCCTTCTCGGCCTCCAACAGGGGAGCCGATCGGCGGCCAAATACGCAATCGACTTCCGGGTTACCGCGGAGGAAGTTGGCTGGGAAGAGCGTGCGCTCTGCGGCATCTTCCTCCGCAGCCTTAACTCTGGTCTGAGGGATGAGCTGGCCGGCCGGGATGTCCCGGAGACTCTAGCGGAGCTGATCTCCCTTGCCATTAGCTTGGATAACAGGCTGCGCGAGCGCGCCTCAGAGCGGAAGTACTCTTCTCGCTCGCGAGGCGCCTCAGCGCACCTGCCCCAAGCTCGCCACCTGGCGTTGCCGCCGCCGGAGGTCTCTGAGGAGTCGGAGCCAATGGTGACGGGCCGGACAAAGCTCCCCCTGGCGGAGAAACAACGCCGCCGTGAACTGGGCCTTTACATGTATTGCGGGGGCAGCCAGCACACGGTGGAGCATTGTCCGGAGAAGCTAGTCGGTTAAATCCCCTCACACATTTGACGCTGCCCATCCGTTTTTGTCACAATCTCACAGGGCACCTCACGCATGCACTGGTGGATTCAGGCGCGGAGGGTAGCTTTATTTCACAGAGCCTGGCAACCCGGTTGAGCATCCGTTGTCACCTCCTCGATCCTCCTCTCGCCCTAGTTAATCTCTCCCGTGTCTCACTGGGAAAAGTGACCCACCGGACATCCCCAATTCCGGTAATCATCTCTGGAAACCACTGGGAGGATATCTCCTTCTACGTCCTGCCCACCTCGGTTTCACCTGTCATTCTCGGATACCCTTGGCTCCGCCTCCACAACCCCGTCTTGGACTGGAAGACCGGTAAAGTGTCTGCTTGGAGCACCTTTTGTATGGGCACCTGTCTCCAATCCGCTGCCTGCGCCCCGTCCTCGCTCCCCACAGCTAAGGACACCGCGCCCCCGGATCTCACCCTGGTGCCCGAAGAGTTCCACGACCTGGGTGCGGTCTTCAGCAAGTCCAAGGCGATGTCTCTTCCTCCTCACCGGCCCTACGACTGTGCCATCAACATCCGCCAGGGGGCGCCCCTACCCTCGGGACGTCTCTACAGCCTGTCAGCGCCGGAGAAGGAGGCCATGAACACCTACTTGAAGGAGTCGCTCAGCGCTGGGATTATCTGACCATCTTCCTCACCAGTAGGCGCAGGGTTCTTCTTCGTGGGAAAGAAGGACGGCTCCCTTCGTCCTTGCATAGATTACCGAGCTCTCAATGACATCACGGAGAAGGACCGTTACACCCTGCCCCTCATGGACACTGCCTTCCACTCCCTCCAGGGGGCGACCTGGTTTACCAAGCTGGATCTCCGCAGCGCTTACCACCTCGTCCGGATCCGGGAGGGAGATGAATGGAAGACAGCCTTCCGTACCCCTAACGGTCATTTTGAATATCTTGTTATGCCGTTTGGGTTGACCAACGCTCCAGCCATCTTCCAGCGCCTCATTAATGATGTCCTCCGGGATTTCATCGGCCTGTTCATGTTCGTTTACCTGGACGATATCCTCATCTTCTCCAGGTCCAGGGATGAGCACCGGGTCCATGTGAGGCGGGTCCTGCAGAGACTGTTGGAGAATCGACTATATGTCAAGGCGGAGAAGTGTGAGTTCTATGCCAAGACTACTTCCTTCCTGGGGTTCGTCATCTCCCATGACCAGGTGCTCCCGGACCCAGCGAAGATTAAAGTGGTGGTGGATTGGCCCACACCAACCTCTAGGAAACAGGTTCAGCAGTTCGTCGGGTTCGCCAATTTCTATCGCCGCTTCGTCCAAAACTTTGGAGCCATCGTCGGTCCTCTGACCCGCCTCACCTCCCCTAAGACCCCGTTCCGGTGGACTGAAGAGGCCGCAACGGCCTTCCAGGCGCTGAAGACGGAGTTTTCCTCCTCCCGGGTCCTCAGCCAGGTCGATCTCGCGCTGCAGTGCATAGTGGAGGTGGACGCTTCGGACACGGGGGTGGGGGTGGTGCTGTCCCAGCGGTCTCCAGCAAACGGAATCAAGCGACCTTGCGCCTTCTTCTCTCGGCATTTGTCCCCGGCGGAGCGTAATTATGATGTAGGGGACAGAGGGCTTCTGGCCATCAAGCTTGCGCTTCAGGAGTGGCGCCACTGGCTGGAGGGGGCCGCCTTGCCATTCGTGGTTCTTACTGACCACAAGAACTTGGAGTATCTAAGATCTGCCAAGCGTCTGAACGCCCGCCAGGCGCGCTGGTCCCTGTTCTTTGCAAGGTTTAAATTTAACATTACCTACAGACCTGGCTCCAAGAATGGCCTGCCCGACGCCCTCTCCAGGCAATTTGCCCCGGAGGCCACGGAAGATGCTGTTCACACCATCCTGCCCAGGTCGTGCGTCGAGGGGGCTGTTTCCTGGGACATAGAGGATAAGATCTGGAGGGTGCAGGAATCAGAACCGGACCCTGGCGGCGGACCGGAGGGGAGGCTCTTCGTGCCATCTGCTGTCCAGGGGGACGTTATCCATTGGCTCCATACCTCTAAGCTCACCTGCCATCCTGGAGCTTCCCGAATGATCAACCTCCTCCAGCGATCCTTTTGGTGGCCAGGTCTGCGGAAGGATGCCGCCCGCTACGCCCGGGCCTGCCCCGTCTGCGCCACCAGTAAGTCAGATAACGCTCCCCCTGCGGGTCTGCTCCAGCCCCTGCCCGTCCCTGGCAGGCCCTGGTCGCACATCGCCCTAGACTTTGTCACCGGCCTTCCTGTCTCCAACAACTTCGACACAGTTCTGACCATCGTTGACCATTTCTCCAAGGCCGCCCACTTTGTGCCCCTACGTGGACTCCCCTCAGCCTTGGAGATGGCGGACCTCCTTATCCAGCACGTGGTCAGACTGCACGGAATACTGGTCGACATGGTCTCCGATCGTGGTCCCCAGTTCTCTTCGGATGTCTGGAGATCCTTTTGCAACGCCCTGGGAGCCAAAGTAAGCCTCACCTCCGGCCATCACCCCCAATCCAACGGACAGTGTGAACGGACCAATCAGGAGCTGGAGGCTGCGCTCCGCTGCGTCACCACATCTAAGCCCGCGTCCTGGAGCTCGCACCTCGCCTGGGTGAAGTATGCTCACAACACCTCTCGCTCATCTGCCACCGGGATGTCTCCCTTCAAGGCATCCCTGGGTTACGATCCACCTCTATTCCCCGCGCAGGAGGGCGAATTGGCTGTTCCTTCAGCCCAGGCGCACCTCAGGCGGTGCCGCTCCTTTTGGACTACGGCGCGCAATGCGCTTTTACGCACGGCGGAGCACAACAAATCCACGGCGGACCGGCACAGGAGGCCTGCCCCTGCCTACCAGGTGGGACAACAAGTTTGGGTATCCACACAGGACGTAAACCTAAAGGGTGAGAGGAGGAAGCTGGCCCAACGATTCATCGGCCCATTTCCCATTACAAAAATCATCAACCCGGTGGCTGTGCGTGTGGCTATTCCCTCCTCCCTCCGCATCCATCCCACCTTCCACGTTTCCAAGGTTAAACCGGTGGTCTCTGACCCCCTCTGCCCTCCACCTGCAGCGCATCCCGCTCCTCGGATGATTGGTGGCCACCCGGCCTGGACTGTCTCCGACATCTTGGACTCCCAGCGCCGGGGTCGCGGGTTGCAGTATTTGGTGGACTGGGAGGGCTATGGACCCGAATGGAGACAATGGGTGCGTTCCTCATTTGTGTTGGACCGGTCTCTCATCGCTGAGTTCCATCGAGCGCACCCAGAGAAACCATCGCCAGGAGGCGCTGCTAGAGGGGGGAGTACTGTCATGACTCGTCGCTCATCAGCGGCGCCAGCTGCGCGCACACCTGCTCCTCGTCAGCGGCGAGGTATTTAATCCACTCTGCCCTGGGCTTCGGCCTGAAGCCGTCTCTCTACTTCGGCATCGCTTGCTACAACGGTACTCTCGCCTACGAGCAAGACAATCTGGGTAAGCTCCCCTTACCTCCTTTCCTCCAGCCTTCTCCCCTGTGCACAGGTGGATTCCCCAGTGGCGGACTTCCTCATCTCGCCGCTGCCTCCGCGCTGCTGCTACAGGCACTCCAGGTCGCTGTCTCCTGGGCTCCGCCCTTGTCGACACCAGCCACCTGTCCTAACCAAGGTTGTCCGGCTGAACGGCTTCCTGCCCCCATGCCTGACGCAGACGCCACCACCAACACATCCTTATTCTACAGACACGCAGTCACACATCCCTGTTGTTAATAAAGCTATTGAATCTACCCTGAGCCTGCGTGTGTGTCTCCTGAGCCGTGCATTATGTCACCCCCCTTCTTCTTAAAGCGATATCGACAGTCATAATTTCATCACGTTTTTAACACTGGGATACACTATCCCCCCTTAGAATCATGCAAGTCCCTTTGCATGGGATTAGCTAAATAGTAATGATGGGAGAACTAGTGTTCATAGGAATAATCTTATGATCTGACGCTGTTAAGGCTCTGGTAAAAGCCAGGTTTGAGTAATTTTAGGATCTGTCTCTGTTAAGGCTCTGGTGAAAGCCAGGTTTAATCCTTGAAACAGGCACTGTGCAACAGTTAGAGGGTTTCCCATCTGACTATACTGTAGTCTTTCTGGCTGGGAGGTTGTCCTCTCAGAGCGTCTCACAGTCTGTGGGACTTCTTTTTCAGGTTCTTTTTCAGGTTCTTTTTCTTCCACAGGTTCATCACAAGTACTTTTATCAGGTGAGTTGGTTTCACTTTCAGTTCCATTCTCATTGTTTGATGGTTCCACATTCATTTCAGTTTCCTCCAGGTTTCCATCACTCGGTAAGTTGTCGCATCTAAGTGAGGTGACATTTTCTATTTGGTTGTCATTCTCAGGTGAGTGAGTTTCAGCAGGAATGTCTCCTTTAAAGGATGTCTCTGGATGGGGAATTTCATAAACTCGAGTGAGCTTTATGGGCGTTTGGATTGGTTCTTCTCTGTACCAATAGACATCTTCATTTTCCGGTTCTGAATTCTCACATTCCTCACTTTGTTCAGGTGATTGTCTGGTCTTAGGTTTGCGGACACGTTTTGGTTGGACAGGTTCTTCTTCAATCGGGGCAAGAAAACCACAGGGAAGCAAGAGGTCGCGGTGAACGGTGCGAACAGGACCATTTTTTGTCCCTGTAAACAGGCAAGTAACCTGCTTGGCTCACCACAATGTGAATTTCAGCTTCCCACCTGTTTGCTAGTTTGTGCTTTCCTCTGTGGCGGACTGCACGTACCAAAACTCTGTTGCCTGGTTCTAGTTTTGAAGGTTTCACTCACATATCAAATCTTGTTTTGTTTCTTTCAGCCATCTTGTTAGCATTTTCTGTTGCTAGTTTGTAGCTTTCTTGTAGAGTTGTCTTCAGTTTTTCAATGTATTGGGAATGTGACTTGTAACTTTTGTTGTGAAACGGGAGCCCAAATGCAAGGTCGATGGGCAATCTCGGCTGACGACTGAACATTAACTCATACGGTGCAAAACCAGTAGTGTCATTCTTCGTACAATTGTACGCATGTACAAGCGGTTTTACATAGTTGTGCCAATGAGTTTTGTTCTTTTCCTCCAGAGTACCCAGCATGCTCAATAACATTCTATTGAAACGTTCTACCGGGTTACCTCTGGGATGATAGGATGCCGTCCAGATTTTGCAAATGCCCATGATTTTGAAAAGTTCTTTTATAATATGGGACTCAAAATCGGGACCCCGATCAATAAGTAACCGTTTGGGTATCCCATAGTGGACTATAAAGTTGTCCCAAAGTGCTTTGCAACGGTGTGAGCTTTCTGATTGCTGGTAGGGATGGCTATAGCGTATTTCGTGAAATTATCAGTTAACACTAGCACATCCTTTGTGTTGCTTTGATGGACAGGAAATCCATACAGACGAGTTCAAGCGGTCGGGTAGACTTGATATTGACAAGCGGAGCAGCTCGTTCTGGAGCGGTTTTACGTCTTACGCAGCAATTACATGTCTTGTTCTGACGAGATCCAAAGTACGCTCTGTGCCTAAATGGCCCATGTCACAGTGGAGGCTTTGAAAGACTGAATCGCGGAGTTGTTCAGGTAAGACGAGCTGGTAAGTAACATTTCCTCCGTCTTAACGAGTGCAGTAGAGGATGTTATTGCACATTTCAAGTCAACTGAGCTCTCGGAGTAACAAGTTGATGTCAGGAAGTTCAGTTCGTACAGTTGGTGGAACTTTTAGTCCAGTTTCAATCTGTGAAATCACTTCTCTTAAACAGGGGTCGGTTCTCTGTTCGTTTTTGATCTGTTCAGGGGTCATGTGGGGTACAACTGGAAGACCACCACAGCCATCTTCATCGGCGTAGTCATCTGGAATAGCGGCTACAGAGAGGGCTAATGAGTGAACCAAAGGGAAGGTGTTGTCTGGAGAGCTACAGACAAGGTGTTTTTCACATATAGCAGACACTACCTCAGAACTTAAACTGCTTTCAGGAAGAGACAAGTGAGTTTGAGTGAACTGCTGTATGCGGTCAAGCTCCTTTTGGGACACTGCGTCATTAAGTAACTCGCCATGTGGCCATCTAGAGAGGCCGTCTGCATCTGAGTTAAGCTTGCCTGCTCTGTATTGGAGCTTAAAGTTAAATGTCGACAGAGCAGCTAGCCACCTATAACTCATGGCATCCATCTTAGCAGTAGTTAAGATGTACGTCAGGGGGTTACTGTCTGTCACGACAGTAAAATGATTGCCATATAGATAGTCTGCAAACTTCTCTGTTACTGCCCACTTCAGAGCCAAAAATTCCAATTTATGGGCGGGGTAACGGGACTCACTTCTAGACAACCCCCGGCTTGCATAAGCTATGACCCTAGTCTGGCCCTCCTGCCCTTGATAGAGGGCGGCGCCAAGCCCTGTAGTGCTGGCGTCAGTATGGAGTGTATATGGCAACTGAGGGTCAGCGAAACCCAGGAGAGGCGCAGTACTGAGCTTTTCAATGATGGTTTTGAATGCAAGATCACAGGAAGAAGTCCATCGCTCGCCAAATGGTGTCTTTGGGTCGTGGTACTGGGCAGGCTTAGCTTTGGGCTTTGTGCTCTTTCGCAAAGGAGGGTAGCCTGCTGTTAAGTCAGTGAGGGGCTTAACGATGCTGGAATAGTTCTTAATGAACCGCCTGTAGTACCCTGAAAAGCCTAAGAATGAGCGGAGCTGTTTGAGATCACGGGGCACAGGCCAGGTACTTAGGGCTTTCACTTTTTCGGGGTTGGTCTCAACTCCTTTACTGGACACAATGCGACCGAGGTATCTGACAGAAGTTTGAAAAAATCTGCATTTCTCAGGGGAGAGTTTAAGCCCGTACTCTTTTAGGCGATTCAGAACTTTCATTTGACATAATGTCTGGCCCAGGAAACACGCACGCAGGCTCAGGATAGATTTAACAGCTTTATTCAACAAGCAGGTGTGTCTGAATGGATGTATGCGGTATGTGCATGTGCTGGGGTGAACGCCGATGCGCAGGCAGCAGAGCAGCGTGCTGTTCAGCCGGACAACCCTATGGAGAGAAAGCAGAGGACAAGGGTAACGGGCACCACACCGAGACAGGGATAATAGTCGGAGTGTTGCTTACTTGCAGGGACAGGTGGCTGGCGTTGGCAAGTGATGAGCCCGGGAGACAGCGTCCTGCAGGGCCTGCGCGGATGGTGTAGATGAGTCGGCGATGACGGGGGGAATCCCCCGCCGGGGAGTCCACCTGTGCACAGGGGTGAAGAACTTTGGAGACAAGGTAAGGTGTCAACCGGTTACGTGTCGTAGATATCTTGCTGGTGATCTGAGGTTGATTCACGAGCTTTGGAAGTACCGACGAGAACAGACGGCTCCAGACCGCAGCACTGGGCCGAGTGGGCTAAATAGCCCGCTGCTGACGAGGTGCAGGTATGCGCGCAGCTGAAGCAGCTGATGAGTGGCGAGTCATGACAGTAACCCCCCACCCCCCACCCAGCAGCGCCTCCTGGCGCTGGTTTGTCCGGATGCGCCCGATGGAACTCCGTGATGAGACTTTTGTCTAACACCCAAGAAGAGGGCACCCAGGACCTCCATTCCGGACCAAATCCCTCCCAGTCCACCAAGTACTGCAGCCCGCGACCTCGGCGCCGGGAGTCCAGGAAGGAGGCGACTCTCCAGGCCGGATGGCCATTGATCATCATAGGCGCGGGCGGCGCCGCGGGTGGGGGGCAGAGGGGGTCGGAGACATAGGGCTTGATTTTAGAAACATGGAAGGTAGGGCAAATGCGAAGGGAGGGGGGGAGGGCCAGACGCACAGCCACCGGGTTAATAATCTTAGAAATGGTGTGGGGACCAACAAAGCGTGGGGCCAACTTCCTCTTCTCTTCCTTGAGGTGGATATCCTGAGTGGCCAACCAGACCTGTTGACCCACCTGGTAGACTGGTAGACAGGGGCCGGTTTCCTGCAACGGTTGGCCGCGGTGCTGTTGCGTGCCACCGTGCGCAAGAGCGCGTCGCGTGTCTTGGACCACAGAGCCCGACAACGTCTCAGATGCACCTGGATGGAAGGGACCACCAGCTCCGCCTCCTGCTCCGGGAACAAAGGTGGATCGTAGCCCAGGGACGCCTTGAAGGGAGACATCCCTATAGCAGAAGACCGAGCGGTGTTGTGGGCGTACTCTACCCAAGGCAGGTGCATGCTCCAGGAGGACGGGTTAGAGGAAGTGACGCAGCGCAGGGTAGCTTCCAGCTTCTGGTTGGTCCGCTCACACTGCCCGTTGGATTGCGGGTGGTGACCGGAGGAGAGACTAACTGTGGCCCCCAGGGCATTGCAAAAACACCTCCAAACCTCCGAGACAAACTGGGGACCCCGATCCGAGACGACGTCCATGGGTATCCCGTGTAGCCTCACCCCGTGCTGAACCAAGAGATCCGCTGTCTCCTGCGCCGTTGGGAGACCCCGAAGTGGCACGAAGTGGGCGGCCTTGGAGAATTGGTCCACGATGGTCAGCACAGCGTTATAGGAGTTGGAGGTAGGGAGACCATTGACAAAGTCGAAGGCTATATGGGACCAGGGTCTGCCAGGGGTCGGCAGAGGCTGGAGCAAACCCGCGGGAGGAGAATTACCTGACTTGGCTGTGGCACACACAGGGCACGCCCGGACGTAGTTGGCGGCCTCCTTCTGCAGACCTGGCCACCAGAAGGAGCGCTGGAGGAGATCCACAAGCCGAGATACACCAGGGTGACAGGCGAGCTTGGAGGTGTGGATCCAATGGATGACCTCCCCCCGGACAGAAGATGGAACGAACAGCCTTCCTTCCGGTCCGCCGCCAGGGTCCAGTTCAGTTTCCTGCGCCCTCCAGATCTTGTCCCTGATGGACCAGGAAATCACTCCTACCACACACGAACTGGGCAGGATGGGGTGGCCCGGCTCCTCCGACGTCTCAGGGGCGAACTGCCTGGAGAGGGCATCGGGTAGGCCGTTCTTAGAGCCGGGGCGATAGGTTATGGTGCAGCGGAACCGGGCAAAAAACAGGGACCAGCACGCCTGGCGGGCATTCAGACGTCTAGTAGATTGAAGATACTCCAAGTTCTTATGGTCCGTCAACACCACGAATGGTAGAGCTGCCCCCTCCAGCCAGTGGTGCCACTCCTGCAGGGCGAGCTTGATGGCGAGAAGCTCCCTGTCCCCGACGTCGTAATTCCACTCAGCCGCGGACAGGCGCCGTGAGAAGAAGGCGCAGGGTCACTTGACCCCATCGGTGGGTGATCGCTGGGATAGCACCGCCCCCACTCTCGTATTAGACGCGTCGACCTCCACCAGACACTGCAGCGCGGGGTCAACCTGGGTCAGGACTCGGGAGGAGGAGAACTCCGTCTTCAGCGCCTGAAACGCCGCAGCGACCTCTTCAGTCCAGCGGAAGGTGTTCTTAGGAGATGTGAGACGGGTCAGCGGGGCAACGATGGCACCAAAGTTAGGTACAAAATGGCGGTAGAAATTGGCGAACCCAAGGAATTGCTGGACCTGCTTCCTGGAGGTCGGCGTGGGCCATTCCACCACCGCTTTAACCTTAGCGGGGTCAGGTAGGACCTGGTTGTGTGAGATAACAAAGCCTAAGAAGGAGGTGTTCTTGGCATAAAACTCACACTTTTCAGCCTTTACATACAACCTGTTCTCCAGCAGCCGCTGCAGGACCCGCTTCACATGCACCTAATGTTCCTCTCGTGACCTGGAGAAGATGAGGATGTCATCCAGGTACACGAACACGAAGAGGCCCAGGAAATCCCGCAGGACGTCATTGATGAGGCACTGAAAAACGGCAGGGGCGTTGGTCAGACCAAAGGGCATTACCAGGTATTCAAAATGCCCACTTGGCGTTCTAAATGTTGTTTTCCACTCATCCCCCTCCCTGATCCAGACGAGATGGTATGCACTGCGGAGATCCAATTTGGTGAACCAGGTCGCCCCCTGCAGGGAGTGGAAGGCAGTGTCCATCAGCGGCAGGGTATAACGGTCCTTCTCCGTGATGTCATTCAAGGCCCGGAAGTCGATACACAGGCGGAGAGACCCATCCTTCTTCGACACAAAGAAGAACCCAGCACCGAGCGGAGACGAGGAGGGGCGGATAATACCTGCGCTGAGAGACTCCTTGATGTAGCTGTCCATCGCTTCCTGCTCCGGCGCTGACAGGCTGTAAAGACGACCCGATGGCAGAGGGGCCCCCGGGCGGAGGTTGATGGCACAGTCGTAAGGCCGATGAGGAGGAAGGGACATTGCCCTGGACTTGCTGAACATGAGCCCCAGATCGTGGAACTCCGAGGGCACCAAGGTGAGGTCTGGAGGCGCGGCGTCCTTAACCGGGGGAGGAGAAGACGGGGCGCAGGCTGCGGACTGTAAGCAGGTGCCCATGCAGAATCAACTCCAGGCGGCGATCTTTCCTGTCCGCCAATCCAGCACCGGGTTGTGCAGGCACAACCAGGGATACCCAAGGATGACAGGCGTCACAGAGGAGGACAGGACGTAAAGGGTGAGTTCCTCTCGGTGGTTACCCGAAATTATAACTGGGACTGGTTGCGTGCGATGGGTCACTTGGCCGAGGGGCGCACGGGAGAGGGTGATCAGGCTGAGAGGAGCGGCCAGAGGGTGGCAGGGAATGCCCAATTGGGTTGCCAGGCTCTTAGAAATGAAGCTCTGCTCTGCTCCTGAGTCCACCAGGGCGTGTGTAAGATGCCCCGTGGCGTTGTGACAAAATCGGATGGGCAATGACAGACTTGTGAGGGGATTTGACCGGTTAGAGTCCGCGAGGCCCCCTACAGTGACTCGCGGACCTCCCCATTTAGCTTTTCCGGGCAATGCTCCACGGAATGTTGGTCTCCTCCGCAATACATGCAGAGACCCAACTTCCGGCGGCGCTGTTTCTCCGCTAGGGGGAGCTTTGACCGGCCTACCACCATCGCCTCCGATTCCTCGGAGGACTCCGGTGGAGGTAACGCCAGGGGGCGGTCTTGAGGCATGCGGACGGAGCCTCCACGTGAGCGGCTGCTAAACCTCCGCTCGGTGGACCGTTCACGCAGCCTATTGTCTAAACTAATGGCGGTAGAAATCAACTCCGCCAGTTTCTCCGGAAGATCCCGACCGGCCAGCTCATCCCTCAGAGCCGAGCTGAGGCTGCGGAGGAAGATGCCACAGAGTGCGGCCTCACCCCAGCCAACCTCCTCCGTTGCAACCCGGAAGTCGATAGCATAGTCCACCGCTGACCGGCTTCCGTGTTGAAGAGCAAGGAGCCGGTCAGTTAGGACGCTATCACGCCGGGAATGATCGAAGACCTCGAGAAAGCTCTGCACGAACTGGCTATAGGAGAGGCTTGCGTAACTGGGCTTCGCCATTACGGCGTAAGCCCAAGTTAGCACTCACCCCTCCAAGAGATTGCCGATGTGGCCAATTCGGCTATGGTCTGAGGGAAAATCCCCGGGAACGCGCAGAAACACTGACTCACACTGCATAATAAACCCCCGCGCCCCGCCGAGCTTTCCGCTGAAGCGGGCAGGGGTTGGGATCGGTGTGAGTCGGGTTGGCGTTCCCGAGGTAGACTGACCGGGCACTGGAGGGGCAGGAGCTAGCCCACCCTGGCGAGCCGAGGGGAACGCCTGCTGGGGGTCCAGGCGGTCTAACCGGTGAGTAATGTTAACCAACTGGTTTAGGATCACCTGCTGTTGATGGGCTATTAAATCCACCCGAGCCTCGAGGGTGGAAAGGCGGCGTGCGAGCCCGCTGTCTGCTGGGCCGCTCGGAGCCGTATTGACATAATGTTTGGCCCAGGAAACATGCACGCAGGCTCAAGATAGATTTAACAGCTTTATTCAACAAGCAGGTGTGTCTGAATGGATGTATGCGGTATGTGTATGTGCTGGGGTGAACGCCGATGTGCAGGCAGCAGAGCAGCGCGCCGTTCAGCCGGACAACCCTATGGAGAGAAAGCAGAGGACAAGGGTAACGGGCACCACACCGAGACAGGGATAATAGTCAGAGTGTTGCTTACTTGCAGGGACAGGTGGCTGGCATTGGCAAGTGATGAGCCCGGGAGACAGCGTCCTGCAGGGCCTGCGCGGATGGTGGAGATGAGTCGGCGATGACGGGGGGAATCTGCCGCCGGGCAGTCCACCTGTTCACAGGGGTGAAGAACTTTGGAGACAAGGTAAGGGATGCTTACGTGTCGTAGATATCTTGCTGGTGATCTGAGGTTGATTCACGAGCTTTGGAAGTACCGACGAGAACAGACAGCTCCAGACCGCAGCACTGGGACGAGTGGGCTAAATAGCCCGTTGCTGACGAGGTGCAGGTGTTCGCGCAGCTGAAGCCGCTGATGAGCGGCGAGTCGTGACATCATTACGCGAGCCTCATGTTCTTCGGGCATCTTGGAGAATACAACGATGTCATCGAGGAACACAATCACCTCATGCAGATTCATGTCGCCCATGCATTTCTCCATGAGGTGCTGGAACGTGCTGGGGGTGTTTGTAATGCCTTGGGGCATTCTATTGAATTCCCAAAAGCCCATGGGACATACGAACGCCATCTTTGGTTTGTCCAGCTCCTCTACCTCAATTTGGTAGTACCCCGACTTTAAATCGAGGATGGAGAACCATTGCGAACCAGTCAAGGTGGAAAACGTTTCCTCCAAGTTGGGAAGGGCGTAAGCATCTTTTACAGTCTGCATGTTAAGCTTCCTGTAATCAATACAAAGGCGGACATCGCCATTTTTCTTTCGCACTACTACAATGGGTGAAGAAAATGGGGAAGTAGACTCTCTTATCACGCCTGCTTGTTGGAGTTCTTTGAGATGCTTACGGACCGCTTCCAGGTCATTTGGATGTGTGGGACATGTTCTGTGTTTGAATGGTGTTTCATCTGATAATTTGATTGTGTGTTTCACTTGATCCGTTTTGCCAAAGTCAAGATCATTTTGTGCAAATACTTCGGGCATTTGACTGAGTCTTTCTGTTAGGCGCTCTTTCCATTCAGCGCAAATGGGGGAAGAGTCAAAGTTGAACTTCAGAGTGGACTTTGGTTCAGTTTTGGACTTTGTAACTTTCACAGAGTGTTCTTGTGATACGACTCGTTGATATGCACAGATTTCTCCAATGACACACTTCTAAGGGATTGTCATGTCATGTTCTGATTCATTGGTGAGTACAACTGGAACAAGGTAAGGTGCTCTTTCAGGTAAGTCTATGAGACATGGTTTTACTAGGATACCACCAGGTAAGGCTGACATTAACGGGTGTTCTATCAAAACAGATTTTTCACTGTTGCCGGCTGACACAGCTACAGCACCATCTAGAACAACTGTTTGGCCTGCAAGAACTAACTGGCTCTTTGTGGCGCATGGTCACTAAACCAAGACAAGTGTCTTTGGACTGTCTGTGCCGTAGCTCAAGGACTTTTAACACTGCCTTATAACCAAGTGACATGGTTGGCTGCAGTTCAGAACATGCATCAGAGTACAGCTCATAAAGTACATTTAATGTGTTTGTTCCTATTAACACTAAGGACTGATCAGCTGCACGTACATCAGGAACCACTAAGGCAAGTGTTGGCACTTCGGCTTCAATACCGAAAAAGTCTTTTGGGAAAGTGACATGCATTTCAATGTAGCCTAAGTAAGGCACACTCTGACCGTTAGCTCCCTCCACTTCTAACAGCTCAAAAAGTGGCTTAATCTCATGGTTGGATAAGTACTGTCTGTAATAAGACTCAGGGACAGTAGTCACCTGGGAGCCTGTATCTAACAAACAGCTCACAGTACAGCCATTCACTTTCACTTGGGCTGTACTTTTTGTTCCAATTAGACCTTTGGGAAAGTTAAAGGGGTCTGTTTTGTAATGTGACTTCAGTTTAGCACGTGTCTTGAATGGAGCTTTTGGTTTGGGACGGATCATCTCTGAACTAGCCTCTGTTTGTCCCGCAACGGAGGCAGACTTCAGTTTTAAAGAAGATTGGGGGTTCTGACTTTCCCAAATCTGTCTTTTTACTCTTAGTTCTCTGTGTTTTGCAGCTACAAGTGCAGGGTTCGACTCTGACTCACAAGTGGCTACAATATGCCCATCTTCGCCACAGCGGAAGCAATACCATGGTTTGGGCCTAGTATTGGGACGGCTGGATGAAGGTTAGTTTTCAGGTTTGGCGTGGTCAGGTTTTTTATTTCCAGATTTCTTAGTTGGGTCTTTCTTCGGTAGTGCTTGTTTCCTTTGTTTCATGACAGCAGCTAATTGGCTTTTTAGATCAGCAACTTGCTTTTTCAGTTCTTTCAGACTGTCACACTCCACTTCACTATTTGCACTTGTTTCAGTGACTGTTTGTTCGTAGAAGGCTGCTTTTGGTTTTGTGGCGTTCAAGTGTTTTTTCATGCGGGTGTTTTTAACTTCTTGTCTGTTTTCAACAGTGCAAAGGTGAAGCAATAACTCTGCATACACAGGTGGATGTTTATCTTTTAGTTCCAGCTATAGCTCTTTTAGCAGATTATCATCCCAACAGCCTCTGTTAAACTGCTTGAGAAGCTGTTTGTCCACTTCCTGGGGCTCTAGACCGCCTCTACGCACTGTGAGATTGAGCGCCACCTGCAAACGATGCAGATATGCAGAGGGTTTTTCTCCATAATTTTGGAAAGTGTTCATGAATCGCACAAGCAGTTCCTCACCTTCTTCAACAGTCCCGAAAGCTGAGTCCAAAAGCTTAAGATAGTCGGCAGAGGTGGCTTCAGGCCCAAGAGAGCGAATAGCATCAGACGCAGGAGCAAGAAGACTTTCAAGGATCCTGCGAGATTTTTCCAAGTCAGACAAAGAAGTATCTTCCATCATCAGGCCAACATGTGAACGCCATGTTTCATAGTCAGCTTCAGTATACGGTCTTGGCGTTTTGCCAGAGAAAGCTCTGATTCTCAAGGAGGAATGGGCGTTTGACGGCTTCTCTGCATTTTTAATGACATGCTCGACTACGATTTTCTGAACCTCGGGTGGGTTAAGATCAGCTGGGCTCAACATCTGAGGTGTCAAGTTTGGTCTAAGAAGGCTTTGAAAGAGTGCTTGAGTGGTTTTAGGGGTGCGAGGCACTTCAACTTGGAGTGGAAGAGAGACTCCACTTTGTGTGGGTTCTACAGTAGGGAAAGCAGGATCAACGTCAGCAGCAACCGTTTCAGCTGCCTCAGCAGCTTCAATAGACTTCCCTATTGTGGACATAACCTCCCGCAACACCTCTTCAAAACCTTTTCCACTTAGCTTAGCTAAACCCCTCAGGTTGCTAAGATAAGCCTCAGTAACACTGCCCCCTACAGTTTTAGTGTAGACATCAGTCAGAGCTTGAATGCAGTACTTAACCTCAGGATTGTCAGTGGATGGAAAGGAGCACGGCAACGTAGGTGCTAATGTTTCAATAGCTAATCCAGACTCGAACTCTACAATATGACTTTTGTCAAAGTCAGATGAGTTATCATTAATGCTAAGCACCCTACGGATAGATGGTTCTTAGAGCCATGTTGCTCTAAGAACTTAAAAACGTCAGTGTCTCTTTCTTTATCAGCAACACCACTAACAATGACTCCATTAGGGATTTTAACACCATGTTTTTCCACAAAATCCATTTTGGTAGTATATCAACTGTTTAGTCAGGGGTCAAAACAGAATCCTCATCTGTTGTGCAACGCTCCAAGCTCCTGGCTACGCTAGCCAAATTTTGTAACAATGCTGTACCACTGTAACACACAGGGTATAATACCACTGGGATTGGGTAACAGAGTAATTGGGGTAACACCCACTAACACCTGTGCTTGCCAGATTTTTGTGTGTAGTACCCTTTTAGGTAGTTTGTGTTATGGCAATGTATTTGCCTTAACTTTACTACCTGAGGGAAAAGGGATAATTGGGCCAGGTCAGACCGACTCTGGGTTCGTAGGAGCCTGGGAGGTGCAACAACAGATGACACACACACACACACACACACACACACACTGTGTATGGAACTTGGAACTATATATATTATTTTAACAAATAATATATAATAATAATAATAATAATAATAATATATCTCCACAACAACATCCCTGACGAGGCCATTCAACTGGAAGATATGCCGATGTTCCGTGCCGACAGGGAAACGGCGAGCTCCGGTAAGAGCCGAGGGGGTGGGCTATGCATCTACAGTGGGGCAAAAAAGTATTTAGTCAGCCACCAATTGTGCAAGTTCTCCCACTTAAAAGATGAGAGAGGTCTCCAATTTTCATCATAGGCATACCTCAACTATGAGAGACAAAATGAGAAAAAGAAATCCAGAAAATCACACTGAAGGATTTTTAAAGAATTTATTTGCAAATTATGGTGGAAAATAAGTATTTGGTCACTTACAAACAAGCAAGATTTCTGGCTCTCACAGACCTGTAACTTCTTCTTTAAGAGGCTCCTCTGTCCTCCACTCGTTACCTGTATCAATGGCACCTGTTTGAACTCGTTATCAGTATAAAAGACACCTGTCCACAACCTCAAACAGTCAGACTCCAAACTCCACTATGTCCAAGACCAAAGAGCTGTCAAAGGACACCAGAAACAAAATTGTAGACCTGCACCAGGCTGGGAAGACTGAATCTGCAATAGGTAAGCAGCTTGGTGTGAAGAAATCAACTGTGGGAGCAATTATTAGAAAATGGAAGACATACAAGACCACTGATAATCTCCCTTGATCTGGGGCTCCACGTAAGATCTCACCCCGTGGGGTCAAAATGATCACGAGAACGGTGAGCAAAAATCCCAGAACCACACAGGGGGACCTAGTGAATGACCTGCAGAGAGCTGGGACCAAAGTAATAAAGGCTACCATCAGTAACACACTATGCCGCCAGGGACTCAAATCCTGCAGTGCCAGACGTGTCCCCCTGCTTAAGTCAGTATATGTCCAGGCCCGTCTGAAGTTTGCTAGAGAGCATTTGGATGATCCAGAAGAGGATTCGGAGAATGTCATATGGTCAGATGACACCAAAATAGAACTTTATTGTAAAAATTCAACTTGTTGTGTTTGGAGGAGAAAGAATGCTGAGTTGCATCCAAAGAACACCATATCTACTGTGAAGCATGGGGGTGGAAACATCATGCTTTGGGGCTGCTTTTCTGCAAAGGGACCAGGACAACTGATCCGTGTAAAGGAAAGAATGAATGAGGCCATGTATTGTGAGATTTTGAGTGAAAACCTCCTTCCATCAGCAAGGGCATTGAAGATGAAACGTGGCTGGGTCTTTCAGCATGACAATGATCCCAAACACACCACCCGGGCAACGAAGGAGTGGCTTCGTATGAAGCATTTCAAGATCCTGGAGTGGCCTAGCCAGTCTCCAGATCTCAACCCCGTAGAAAATCTTTGGAGGAAGTTGAAAGTCCGTGTTGCCCAGCGACAGCCCCAAAACATCACTGCTCTAGAGGAGATCTGCATGGAGGAATGGGCCAAAATACCAGCAACAGTGTGTGAAAACTTTGTGAAAACTTACAGAAAACGTTTGACCTCTGTCATTGCCAACAAAGGGTATATAACAAAGTATTGAGATGAACTTTTGTTATTGACCAAATACTTATTTTCCACCATAATTTGCAAATAAATTCTTTAAAAATCAGACAATGTGATTTTCTGGATTTTTTTTTTTTCTCATTTTGTCTCTCATAGTTGAGGTATACCTATGATGAAAATTGGAGACCTCTCTCATCTTTTAAATGGGAGAACTTGCACAATTGGTGGCTGACTAAATACTTTTTTACCCCACTGTATGTTAACAAGAACTGGTGCGTTAATGCCACATTAGTGTCTAAACACTGCTCTCCGTTGGCGGAGTTCCTTATTGTAAATTGTCGGCCATATTATTTGCTGAGGGAATTCAGCAACGTGTTTGTAGCTGCTGTTTACATAGTGCCGAGCGCTAACGCTAACGCTAATGCTAAGAAGGCACTCGGGAAACTGCACAATGCGATTAGTGAAATCCAAACTTCACACCCGGACAGTTTTGTGGTGGTTGCAGGGGATTTTAACCACACCAGTTTAAAGACTGTGCTCCCCAAGTTTAAACAATGTGTAGACTTTAAGACCAGAGGAGAGAATATGTTGGACTTAGTGTACACAAATACAGATGCATATAAGGCTATACCCTGCCCCCATCTCGGCCTTTCTGACCACATATCCGTGATGCTGCTGCCTGCCTACAAACCTTTATTGAAGCGCAGCAGGCCAGCAGTGAAACAAATCAGAATTTGGCCAGAGAGTGCAACCTCTGCACTGAAAGACTGTTTTCTGCACACAGACTGGGAGGTCTTCAAAATAGCAGCCTCCCAGGAAAACAAGACAGATGTGGAGGAGTATGCTGAAATGGTCACCAGCTACATCGCGAAGTGCACAGAGGATGTCACTACAGTGAAGACCATCACTATGCGGGGTAACCATAAGCCCTGGATGACTGCAGAGGTGCGCTCGCTGCTTACAGCCAGGGATGCAGCCTTCAGAGCAAAGAACAGGATCGCTCTCCGCTCAGCCAGGTCTGCGCTCTCAAAGGGAATTAAGGCGGCAAAGCGCACCTATGCGGAGAAAATCCAGGGACACCTCTGTGACACTAGGAACACCAAGCAGATGTGGCAGGGAGTTCGGACACTGACGGGCTACAAGTCTAGGCAGGGGGTCGATGATGACGACGCTTTGCTTCCAGACAGGCTTAACGACTTCTTTGCACGTTTTGAAGCATCAAACTCGACAATCAGAGGGAGGGCTGGCCCACCCCCACCATCGGTCAGACCAGCTTTTACCATCAACACAGCGGACACACGGAGGACCCTAACCAGAGTCAACCCACGTAAAGCTGCAGGTCCGGACAACATCCCGGGACGTGTGCTCCGAGACTGCGCGAGCGAGTTGGCGGATGTCCTGACTGACATTTATAACATCTCCCTGAGTCAGGCCATTGTTCCCAGATGCTTCAAGACCTCTATCATTGTACCGGTGGCAAAGAAACCAGTTGTGTCCTGTTTGAATGGCTATCGTCCTGTTGCACTGACACCAATTGTGATGAAGTGTTTTGAACGGCTTGTCAAACCACACATTACAGCCTGCCTCCCTGCATCACACGACCCGCTCCAGTTTGCATATGAGATTGAGATTGAGATTCAACTTTATTGTCATTACACATGTATGAATACAAGGTAACAAAACGTGACTTGGCATTTGGGCACGCTCTGCAGAGCGCATCCAAGGCCGGGTCAGCCGCTAGGCGCCAGTCAGATCGTTATATCGTTCAAACCGCTCCACGGAGGATGCTATAGTCACCACCCTACACTCTGTCATCACCCACCTGGACCAGAAAGACACCTACGCCAGACTCCTGCACATTGATTTCAGTTCAGCATTCAACACCATTATTCCCCAGAGACTGATGGAGAAATTACTCCTTCTCGGTCTGAACACCGCCACATGTCTCTGGATCCTGGATTTCCTGACTGAGAGGCCTCAGTCTGTCCGGGTTGGAAACAACATCTCCAACTCTGTCACGCTGAGCACCGGATCCCCTCAAGGCTGTGTACTCAGTCCACTGTTGTTTACACTTCTAACACATGACTGTGTATCCAGACACAAGGGGAACCAGATTATTAAGTTTGCAGACGACACCACGGTGGTGGGACTTATTCAGAGGGATGAGGAATCAATGTACAGGGAAGAAGTGAGAGACCTGGAGGGCTGGTGCAGAGAGAACAATCTGGTGCTCAATGTGGACAAAACGAAGGAGATGATTATCGACTTCTGGCGGTCACAGCCTGAGCATGTCCCCCTCAGCATCGGCGGCCGTTTAGTGGAGAGAGTGGGGAACATCAAGTTCCTCGGTGTGCAGATCTCGCAGGACCTGACCTGGAGCAAGAATTCCTTGGGGATCAAGGAAGCGGGCTCAGCAGAGACTGCACTTCTTGAGGAAACTCAAACAGGCCTCTCTCCCCATCTGCATCCTCAGGACCTTCTACAGAGGTGTGGTGGAGAGTGTTCTGACGTACTGCATTGCTACATGGTACTCCAGCTGCAGTATGTCAGACAAAAAAGCCCTGCAGAGGATAGTCAAGGGGGCTGAGAGGGTAATTGGAGTCTCCCTCCCCTCTGTCCAAGAACTTTTTCAGAACCGTTGTAGGAGCAGGGCACTGAACATTGTCAAAGACCGTTCTCACCCTCTGCATAAACACTTTGAACTTCGTCCATCTGGTAAACGATTCCGGAGCATCAGAGGCAGAACCGCCAGACTGATCAACAGCTTCCTTCCACAAGCTGTCAGGATGCTGAACAGTTGACCCGGAATCTCTCATACACACTACTGCACCTACGGACATTTTGTATATTATTTGTATATTATAGTTAGTTAGTTTTTTTTTTCCCCCAAGTATGTCTCAGGGATGTGTGAATGGATGGGGGGTGGAGGTGGGGGGGTGAAGCTATGTGTGAGTGTGTCTTAAATCATGCTGCTTCTATTTATATGGATGCCGAGAGAAACACAATTTCATCTTGCCTGCACTACAGTTGTATGTACAGCAATATGACAATAAAGTTTGATTTGATTTGATTTGAAATGTGTATTATTTACAAATATGTACAATCAAAAAAACACACACTTGTCACAATAATAAAAAAATAATAATAAAGTACTCCAAAATATAGTTACAATATTCACAGTTCTTGGTATATCAGTTCCAGGTGACCAGTTGGGTCACCTCTAGCAGTTTCTAGGGTTTGGGCTTCGGCTCGCCATCCAGATCTGGAGATCCACGCTCTGGTCAAACCAGTCCAAAGGGGGGGGGGAAAGAACCTGACCTGTAAAATAGGTCAGAACACAAAGAGCTTAGTCTATAATCTAAGTCAATTTCCCCAAATCACCAAATGTGCATAAAACAAACACATCTACTATTCAAACCCATCAACATGGTGCGATAACGATGAGTAAAGCGCATTTGGAACACTTGACATCACAAGACGTTTGTGCAGTGTGCTGCACCAAGCTAACATCACATCTAGCACAACAATTTATCACAATTTTGCACTTTAAACACACATAGACCACAGATATAACTTTCACCACTAAGTGTAGGAGTCAAGAATTGAGGAGACTGGATAATTTTCCAGAATCTGCTTTAATTCTCATCCATCCTACGTCCTCTCTCAATCGGAGTGAAAAGAGACATAATAGAACACCCAGAGTCCTTCTGTTCTCCTCTCTGACCCCCAAAAGGTCAGGCCGGGTAATCTTCTCCTCTCTCTTGAGTCCCCAGGGGGTGCAGACACATCGCCTTCTTGAGGTGTGAAGTCAATACACATGGCTAGCTCAAAGTCTCTCTTGGCTGAATTCAGCCAGCCACATGTGAGTCACATAGGTTATAATTATGGACTCCACATTGTCATACCCGGCTCTAGGAAGCCGCGCAATAAGAGCCAAGGGCGAGCCAGTGAGTCGAGATGTTTTATTAAGGGTGAGGGATAAGGGATGAGGAGAGCACAGATACTCATACAGACGTACATTCACAGGTTGCACAGCGCAGGGGTAGGTAGCTCGTACCGGACATAGGGGTAACAAGGTGTGCATACTCACAGCGGGTTACAAACACAGGAATGCTGCAAGGGGAGTAGAGGCACCAACAGGACACCAACACACCAACAGGCACCAACAGGCCAATGTAGGGTAACAGGGCAAAAGAAAAACCCAAATACAGTACTCTACATCGCACCAAAAAGAAGAAAAAAAAAACCCAGGGCACAGATGGGGAGAAAGACTGGGTCAAAACGCCGGTTACACACTACTCAAAGAGTACCAACAATGCGTGACCCAGAGCAAGGGAGAAAAAAACCACTAAAAAGGTAACAGGGCAAAAAACGCTGAGAATGGTTAATAAAGGGAAAACACAATACACAGCGCCAATATATATATATACACACACAGTCACCAAGAGAAGTGAAGGTGACTGGAACCAATGGACAATTACAGAGCATGGTGTTAAGGAAAACAAAGCACATGACTCTATAATGAACAAACAGGGCACAAAAAGGAAATGCTGAGTGCGGGCAAAGGAAAACCAACACACACGAATATATAAATACCCACAGTCACCTAAAGAAGTGAAAGTGACTGGAACGAACTGACAACTGCAGAGTATGGTCTGATAGGAAACAAAACATAACTCTACAATGCAAAAACGAGGCTAAAAACATGGTACAAAAAGTAAAATGCTGAGTACGAGGGATGGAAAACACACAGCACTATAAATACATATCCACCAACAGGACAAAATATTACACCCGAGTGACCTTAATAATGATAAAAGAAAAAGTGACACCCGAGGAGTATGGCAGGCAGAGTCCAAAAATGGCCGAGATGGCTCCGGAGATCTCCCCGCCCATTGTCCAGTTGGCGAACCAGGGGAAGAGAAATGTTCGGACGGCGAACTCCGGACCCAGATCCCAGGAATCCAGTCCACCGGCAGCCGAACCAGGCCGCCCAAAGGCAAACACAGACCAGTGGGGGGAACCAGATCACCGAACCGAAATTTTTGTGGGTCGGGTCGTCGACCCGCATCACTCAACCACCAGGACCGTTGAGACGGACGAAGGGTCAGAGTGGATCCCGGTGGAAGAGGCTCAGGGGAGAGCCGATGACGAGGGCGACGGGCGTCAGGCCGCAGGGAAACGGCCACCTCCTCACCGGACCTGGACAACACTGGGGCAGCACCCACGTCGGGCCCCGATCGGGCCTCAGGCGAACCCACGTTGGACCCCGATTGGGTCTCGGGCGAACCCACATTGGACACCGCACCAGAACCGACCTCCAACGTTGAACCTGGACCCTCCAGCACCACGAGGAACAGCAACTCATCGCCGGTGACCCTGAAAGAAGGCTCAGAAGAGAAAACAGAACAGGGATCAGGATCACCGGCAGCGCCAGAACCCGGCGAGACAAGCTCGGACGCAGCGGGCGGCTGCACCTGGCTCGTCTCCCCTAGAGACAGGCTGAAGTGCTCAAAGATAAAAAGGGAGAAAAGAAAGTAGAGCACTCGCCTGATCTCGGGTTCTGACGCCGTCCAGGACTGCGAAGATCCAGGATCCGTCGTCAGGAGGTCGTTGTCAGGCTCCCATCCAGCCGCGTCGGGCCCCGCAGCCAGCACGATGGTCAGCGCAGCTTGAGATTCCTCCAGCTCCAGTAACCCCGCTGACGATCCACTCGGCGTGAAGCCAGAAGAATCTCGTCCCGCTGGACCGAACCGCTCCTCCGTGGAGACCCGGGGACGCTCAGTCGTCGGCGCAGACTCCACGCAGCAGTCAGTCCCCCTCCTCCGTCCGCAACGTAGCTGCGGAACCACAGGCCCTCTCCTTATCCCACCACGTTGACCCGAAGCCGGGGATCGCTCGGCGGAGAGAGACACAGAGGATGCGGGATTAGGAACACAGGTTACAGCAGGTGGGGGGGGGTTCAGGGAGCTGCGAACCCTGAACTCCTCCTCCAGGAATGTGACAGAGCAAATCATTAAGCAGATGTGAAAAAACTATGACTTGCCTGCCTCCTGGAGGTTGAGTATCGCCTGCTGTAGTGGATACTGCTTCTTCCTCTCCCCGCCCGGCGATAACGGAGGACCCCCTGGGGATTCGTCTGAGGATCGCTCGCGTTGTCTCCAGCAGAGAGCTCGCCAGGCCGGGATTCCAGGCACACTCAGCAGTCAGAAAGCGCGTCAAGGAGGAGGGGGAAACAGCCGGGATGAGCCAGCCCGAATGTCCAGGAATGACAGCGGGGGAATGAGGCTCAGGGAACGAGGCTGTGAAAACTCCACACTGACGAGGCGAAGAGGTGACAGCTGCGTGGGAGGAACGGTCCTGACGGCGGCCCAGAACTGGATCCGGACGAGGTTCGTGCAGAGGTGACTCGGCGATGTGATGACGGCTATTCCCAGGGGACGAAGCGAGGGGGAAACCCAGGAATCGCCGCTCCAGATGGGAGATCGAGGCGAGGAAGGCGTCGAGCACGGGAAAGCTTCGTAGCCCTGGAGTCCTCTCCATCAATCTCATTGCCGCCGCCACATGCCTGAAGATGGTGACAGGAAACACAGTGGAGCTCGCGACAGCCACTCAACCCCAGACATTACTGCTGTCAGCTGCGGCTCCTTGAAGGGAATCCCGAGTGACGTGGCGCAGGTCGGGGGAAGCCCTCTGGTTGGCGCGAACTCCCGGACTGGATTGGCGGCAGGAACGGGATCCCGAAGTGGGGGGAAACGTCGCCCACTTCGGCTTCCTGCCGGGATTTCCATCCAACCCGCGGAGCTTCTCTCGCTGTGTACCTGTGGCGTCAAACCTGGCACTGTCCTCGAGATGGTACACAAAATGAGGGTAACAGTCCAGGAGTTCCTCAGCACGGCCCGGATGCCAGCGTCTCGCGTTGGAGGCGTCGTGCAGGGTGAAGAGCGTCCCGTCGACAGCCTCCGAGATGGACCTCAGCTCGTCGCCCTGGCACCGGGAGTGACTCCTGGGAAACGGCATGCTAGCAGCGCTGACACCCAGACAGGAAGGTACAGTTCCACGGCGACTCACGGCCGCCGGTAACTCATCTGGCTGCGACATACTGTCATACCCGGCTCTAGGGAGCCGCGCAATAAGAGCCAAGGGCGAGCCAGTGAGTCGAGATGTTTTATTAAGGGTGAGGGATAAGGGATGAGGAGAGCACAGATACTCATACAGACGTACATTCACAGGTTGCACAGCGCAGGGGTAGGTAGCTCGTACCGGACATAGGGGTAACAAGGTGTGCATACTCACAGCGGGTTACAAACACAGGAATGCTGCAAGGGGAGTAGAGGCTGACACCAGACGAAGGGGCTTCAGCCTAGCAGTGCTTATGTCGCAGCCCCGAGTCATCGAGGCTGCTCCTATTTATTCACATTGGCAGCGCCCCACCTGATGAGGACTAATTGGCCCCAGCCGTCCGTAATGCTGCCAGCTGGGAGCCTGCTGAGACGCTGCTCAATGGGAAGCAGGGATGAGGGAAAACATGGGCTGAGCGCCGAGACGGCATCTCAACCCATGGTGACAGAGCCTCCCCCTCAAGGTCGGGCTCCTGAACGACCAGAAACATCCCAGCCCCCCCCCCCCCCACCTAGGGCGGGAGGAAGGGAGGCAGGGCCGGAGGGGATGAAGCAAAGGGGAACACCAACAGGCCAATGTAGGGTAACAGGGCAAAAGAAAAACCCAAATACAGTACTCTACATCGCACCAAAAAGAAGAAAAAAAAAAAAACCCAGGGCACAGATGGGGAGAAAGACTGGGTCAAAACGCCGGTTACACACTACTCAAAGAGTACCAACAATGCGTGACCCAGAGCAAGGGAGAAAAAAAACACTAAAAAGGTAACAGGGCAAAAAACGCTGAGAATGGTTAATAAAGGGAAAACACACAATATACAGCGCCAATATATTGTATATATACACACACAGTCACCAAGAGAAGTGAAGGTGACTGGAACCAATGGACAATTACAGAGCATGGTGTTAAGGAAAACAAAGCACATGACTCTATAATGAACAAACAGGGCACAAAAAGGAAATGCTGAGTGCGGGCAAAGGAAAACCAACACACACGAATATATAAATACCCACAGTCACCTAAAGAAGTGAAAGTGACTGGAACGAACTGACAACTGCAGAGTATGGTCTGATAGGAAACAAAACATAACTCTACAATGCAAAAACGAGGCTAAAAACATGGTACAAAAAGTAAAATGCTGAGTACGAGGGATGGAAAACACACAGCACTATAAATACATATCCACCAACAGGACAAAATATTACACCCGAGTGACCTTAATAATGATAAAAGAAAAAGTGACACCCGAGGAGTATGGCAGGCAGAGTCCAAAAATGGCCGAGATGGCTCCGGAGATCTCCCCGCCCATTGTCCAGTTGGCGAACCAGGGGAAGAGAAATGTTCGGACGGCGAACTCCGGACCCAGATCCCAGGAATCCAGTCCACCGGCAGCCGAACCAGGCCGCCCAAAGGCAAACACAGACCAGTGGGGGGAACCAGATCACCGAACCGAAATTTTTGTGGGTCGGGTCGTCGACCCGCATCACTCAACCACCAGGACCGTTGAGACGGACGAAGGGTCAGAGCGGATCCCGGTGGAAGAGGCTCAGGGGAGAGCCGATGACGAGGGCGACGGGAATCAGGCCGCAGGGAAACGGCCACCTCCTCACCGGACCTGGACAACACTGGGGCAGCACCCACGTCGGACCCCGATCGGGCCTCAGGCGAACCCACGTTGGACCCCGATTGGGTCTCGGGCGAACCCACGTTGGACACCGCACCAGAACCGACCTCCAACGTTGAACCTGGACCCTCCAGCACCACGAGGAACAGCAACTCATCGCCGGTGACCCTGAAAGAAGGCTCAGAAGAGAAAACAGAACTGGGATCAGGATCACCGGCAGCGCCAGAACCCGGCGAGACGAGCTCGGACGCAGCGGGCGGCTGCACCTGGCTCGTCTCCCCTAGAGACAGGCTGAAGTGCTCAAAGATAAAAAGGGAGAAAAGAAAGGAGAGCACTCGCCTGATCTCGGGTTCTGACGCCGTCCAGGACTGCGAAGATCCAGGATCCGTCGTCAGGAGGTCGTTGTCAGGCTCCCATCCAGCCGCGTCGGGCCCCGCAGCCAGCACGATGGTCAGCGCAGCTTGAGATTCCTCCAGCTCCGGTAACCCCGCCGACGATCCACTCGGCGTGAAGCCAGAAGAATCTCGTCCCGCTGGACCGAACCGCTCCTCCGTGGAGACCCGGGGATGCTCAGTCGTCGGCGCAGACTCCACGCAGCAGTCAGTCCCCCTCCTTCGTCCGCAACGTAGCTGCGGAACCACAGGCCCTCTCCTTATCCCACCACGTTGACCCGAAGCCGGGGATCGCTCGGCGGAGAGAGACACAGAGGATGCGGGATTAGGAACACAGGTTACAGCAGGTGGGGGGGGGGGGGGTTCAGGGAGCTGCGAACCCTGAACTCCTCCTCCAGGAATGTGACAGAGCAAATCATTAAGCAGATGTGAAAAAACTATGACTTGCCTGCCTCCTGGAGGTTGAGTATCGCCTGCTGTAGTGGATACTGCTTCTTCCTCTCCCCGCCCGGCGATAACAGAGGACCCCCCGGGGATTCGTCTGAGGATCGCTCGCGTTGTCTCCAGCAGAGAGCTCGCCAGGCCAGGATTCCAGGCACACTCAGCAGTCAGGAAGCACGTCAAGGAGGAGGGGGAAACAGCCGGGATGAGCCAGCCCGAATGTCCAGGAATGACAGCGGGGGAATGAGGCTCAGGGAACGAGGCTGTGAAAACTCCACACTGACGAGGCGAAGAGGTGACAGCTGCGTGGGAGGAACGGTCCTGACGGCGGCCCAGAACTGGATCTGGACGAGGTTCGTGCATGTGATGACGACTATTCCCAGGGGACGAAGCGAGGGGGAAACCCAGGAATCGCCGCTCCAGATCGGAGATCGAGGCGAGGAAGGCGTCGAGCACGGGAAAGCTTCGTAGCCCTGGAGTCCTCTCCATCAATCTCACTGCCGCCGCCACATGCCTGAAGATGGTGACAGGAAACACAGTGGAGCTCGCGACAGCCACTCGACCCCAGACATAACTGCTGTCAGCTGCGGCTCCTTGAAGGGAATCCCGAGTGACGTGGCGCAGGTCGGGGGAAGCCCTCTGGTTGGCGCAAACTCCCGGACTGGATTGGCGGCAGGAACGGGATCCCGAAGCGGGGGGAAACGTCGCCCACTTCGGCTTCCTGCCGGGATTTCCATCCAACCCGCGGAGCTTCTCTCGCTGTGTACCTGTGGCGTCAAACCTGGCACTGTCCTCGAGATGGTACACAAAATGAGGGTAACAGTCCAGGAGTTCCTCAGCACGGCCCGGATGTCAGCGTCTCGCGTTGGAGGCGTCGTGCAGGGTGAAGAGCGTCCCGTCGACAGCCTCCGAGATGGACCTCAGCTCGTCGCCCTGGCGCCGGGAGTGACTCCTGGGAAACGGCATGCTAGCAGCGCTGACACCCGGACAGGAAGGTACAGTTCCACGGCGACTCACGGCCGCCGGTAACTCATCTGGCTGCGACATACTGTCATACCCGGCTCTAGGGAGCCGCGCAATAAGAGCCAAGGGCGAGCCAGTGAGTCGAGATGTTTTATTAAGGGTGAGGGATAAGGGATGAGGAGAGCACAGATACTCATACAGACGTACATTCACAGGTTGCACAGCGCAGGGGTAGGTAGCTCGTACCGGACATAGGGGTAACAAGGCGTGCATACTCACAGCGGGTTACAAACACAGGAATGCTGCAAGGGGAGTAGAGGCTGACACCAGACGAAGGGGCTTCAGCCTAGCAGTGTTTATGTCGCAGCCCCGAGTCATCGAGGCTGCTCCTATTTATTCACATTGGCAGCGCCTCAGCTGATGAGGACTAATTGGCCCCAGCCGTCCGTAATGCTGCCAGCTGGGAGCCTGCTGAGACGCTGCTCAATGGGAAGCAGGGATGAGGGAAAACATGGGCTGAGCGCCGAGACGGCATCTCAACCCATGGTGACACACATCACTCCCCCCTTCCACGCGAAAGACTGGGCACCCACATACAGTCATACAACAGTCATACAGCACGTCACCCCCCCAACAGAATCTCACAGCAACCCAAACAGCCTGACCAAAAAACACATCATTCTGCATGCAGCTTAGGTTTCAATCTTCTCCCGAATCTGCTGTATGCAGGTCTCCTGCTCTGTGTTGGGCCGTCCTGCTGTGCATCTGTGGAGTGAGGGGGAGAAGGGTTCTTTGCCCCTCGTGGGGGGTCCCGGGGCCGACCCTTCAGAGGCCTGCCGCGTCAGGCGCGCCTGCCAGCCGTACAGACTCATTTTGCAACACAAAAGCAGGTTTTAATCTATCGATACTGATCGTCTCCCTCCTGCCCCCCAAATCTAGCACAAAATATTTCTCCCCGGTTTCCAGCACTCGAAATGGGCCGTCGTAAGGTGGGCAGAGGCTATGCCTCTGCGCATCGTGTCTGACAAAAACAAACTCTGCGTCTCGTAAAGCCTGGGGCACGAACACATGTGGGAAAGAGTGATGAGTGGGGCCCGGGAGCATTTCTGCTCCCGTGTTACTCAGAGACCCCCGGATCGGGGAGGGCCCTGGTGTCGTGTGGTCGGGTAAAAACTCGCCTGGCAGCCTGAGCAGTTGTGCAAAGACCAATTCTGCTGGTGAGGCATCTAGATCCTCTTTGGGTGCCGAACGTAACCCCAATAAAACCCATGGTAGTTTGTTCACCCAATCTGTGTCCGTCAGTGACACTCTGAGGGCTGCCTTCAAAGACCTGTGAAAACACTCGCATAAACCGTTGGCCTGTGGATGATAAACGGTCGTGCGGTGTACCGCCGCTCCTAAGCCGCTGGCCACTGCTGACCACAGTTCCGACGCAAATTGAGGTCCCCTGTCAGACGTAATATCTGACGGGACCCCGAACCGCGCTACCCAGGCTGTTAAAAAGGCGCGTGCCACCTCTGCCGCTGTGGTCGATGTTAACGGGACCACTTCCAGCCAACAAGTGGTTCGGTCTACCATCGTCAAGAGGTGCGTGAACCCTTGTGATGTGGGTAGGGGGCCCACGAGGTCCACGTGCACATGATCGAACCTTTTAGCCAGAATGTGGAACGGTTCTTAGGGCGCTTTAGTGTGCCTGTGAATTTTAGCCCGCTGGCAAGCCATGCAGGCCTTAGCCCACTCTTTCACGTGCTTGCGCAGGCTCGGCCAAACAAACTTCTCCGCCACCATTTTCACCGAAGCGCACACCCCTGGGTGCGCTAGGGAGTGCACAGCGTCAAAAACGCGACGGCGCCACACGGCTGGCACCACCGGGCACGGTCGCCCTGTGGATACATCGCAGATAAGCGGGGGGAAACCGGTTTGTAGATTTCTGCGTTCCAGCCTTAACCCTGTTGGTCCAGACAGGAGCGTGCGCACGTCCGCGTCCTCGCTCTGCTCCGCCGCCATGGCTGTATAATCTATTCCCACGTGGACTGGAGCCGCGCGCGTGTCCGCGCTGTTACCACGCTCTGGGTAAGCGGCCGCGCAATCCGTTTCCGCGCGGACGGGTGCTGTTACTGCGCGTGACAGACAGTCTGCCACCACATTGATTTTACCGGCTACGTGCTGAATATCGGTGGTAAATTCAGAAATTGCGGCCAGCTGTCTCTGCTGCCACCCTGACCACGGTTCTGAAGTTTTGGACATCGCAAAAGTGAGCGGTTTGTGGTCGACAAACGCGGTGAAACGCCGCCCTTTCAGCCAGAACTGGAAATGTCGAATGGCTAACTGGAGCGCCAGGAGTTCCCTGTCAAATGCACTGTATTTCCGCTCTGGCTCGCGCAGAGACCTGTTGAAAAAGGCGAGAGGTTGCCAAACTCCGGCGACCTGCTGCTCTACCACGGCCCCTATCGCTACCTCTGACGCATCTGTGGTTAGTGCTATGCGAGCTGCCGGGTCTGGGTGCGCCAGCAGTGCTGTGTCAGCGAGTGCTTTTTTTACCGCTGTGAACGCGCGCTCCCGCTCCGGGGACCACTCGATCACATTGGCAGTCTTCTGTTTTTTAAGCGCGGTGTATAACGGCTGCATGAGTTGTGCTGCACGGGGTATGAAACGGTTATAAAAATTCACCATCCCCAAAAATTCCTGCAACGCTTTCACTGTCTGTGGCTGGGGAAACTCAGCCACCACGCGCACTTTTGCCGGCAGAGGAACTGCTCCCTCTGGTGAGACACGGTGCCCCAGAAAATCAATTTGCGCTGCGCCAAACTGGCACTTGGCCGGGTTGATTATCAACCCGTGTGCTTCCAACTTTTGAAAAACTGTAGTGAGGTGTTTTTCGTGTTCCTCCTCTGAGGCGCTGGCTACTAAAATATCGTCCAAGTAGACAAAAACAAACGGAAGGTCGCACAGCACTGCGTCCATCATCCGTTGAAAGGTTTGCGCGGCGCCTTTAAGGCCAAAAGGCATGCGTAAAAACTCAAAAAGTCCGAACGGGGTTATTACCGCTGTTTTGGGAATATCCTCTGGTCGAACCGGGACCTGATGATAACCGCGGACCAGGTCTATTTTAGAAAAAATGCGCGCTTTTGCCAGGTGCACTGAGAAATCCTGGATATGCGGAATCGGGTAGCGATCCTGAGCTGTGGCATTGTTCAACCTGTGATAATCACCGCAAGGTCTCCACGAGCCGTCAGCTTTAGGCACCATATGCAGGGGGGAAGCCCAAGCGGACTTTTAGCGGCGAATTATGCCCAAGCTTTCCAGGTTGGCGAACTCCTCCTGTGCCAGGGAGAGCTTAGCTGCATCCAAGCGCCGAGCTTTAGCAAAAACTGGTGGGCCACTCGTGGTTATGAAGTGCTCCACCCCATGTTTCGCCACCTTAGCTGAAAAAGTGGGAACTGTGAGTGCTGGAAACTGGTGTAGAAGAGTGTGGAACTTACCACCTGCTGCGGCGACGTTGGTCTGTACTGGCGGCGGGCACATCTGAGCTGCACAAGGGATAGAACAGAAAGAGAGTGCATTTACTAGGCGTTTGTTGGCCAGATCAACTAACAAACCATGTGAACACAGAAAATCAGCACCTAACATATTGAAGCTCACTGCCGCTACGATGAAGGTCCACTCGTAAGCGCGGCCGTGGAAGGACAGAGACAAGGTTCTCTCTCCGTAAGTCTTGATGCTGGAGCCGTTGGCCGCTGTTGCTCCGTCTCCGAGGGGTCCAGCCACCCGATCTGCATAAGTTGCAGTGATGAAGCTCCTCTGGGCTCCGGTGTCCACGAGGAATTGCCGCCCGGAGCCCGCATCTGTCAAATAAAGCAGCTTGTTCCGTTCGCCGAGAATGGAAGCTGCTAACGACTCCCGGCCCGGTCGTTTCCCCGCTTTTTGAAACTGCACGGCGGGATGCATCTGTGCGCCTTCTCGGCGAAGCGTCGGTGGTAATAGCAGGGGTTGTCATGCCCCCTGGCTCGGGATCTCGTCGCCGCCGTCGTCGCTGGGGTGGGATCTGCTACCTCTGGCTCCACACTGCCCCCGGCAGTCGTGCCGAGGTCTGCCGCTGCCACAGAGGTCTCTTGCTCATCGCAGGCGTTGAGGAGCTGCTCCGCCTCCTGGGCCAGCTCGCGGAAGTCCTGCTGGTTCACACACCGTCTGCTGGACAGGGAACCTCTCGTGTGCGCTGGGAGGGTTCTCAGGAAAATATGCTTGAAAAGGAACGCGTCGTTGTCCGTCCCGATCATCTGTAGCATGTCCTCCATGAGGACAGTTGGCCTGCGTCCACCTCTGTCGCGCAGGTCCAGTAGCTGCCTGGCTCTTGCCTCCGCCGACGGCACGAAGCTCCTGATGAGGGTGGCTTTCAGCGCGTCGTATTTGCCGGCAGCGGGTGGTTGCTGCACCAGGCTCCGCACACACCGAGCCGTGCAGCTGTCGAGCGTCGCGATGACATTATGGAATTTAATGTCATCCGCTGAGACTCCCCCGAGCAGGAACCGCGACTCCACATGCTGGAACCACGAGTGCGGGTCGTTTTGCCAGAACTCGGGGAGCTTAATCAGTCTTGTGCCCCTGCTGGCATTCCCCGATGAATCCGGGTCTGAGTGGCTGTCTCCCAGCTCTTCCATATCGATCACGAGGCTGTCCTCCAGCCTCGGCGTGCTCAGATTCATGCGTAGGTCACCAATTGTAGGAGTCAAGAATTGAGGAGACTGGATAATTTTCCAGAATCTGCTTTAATTCTCATCCATCCTACGTCCTTTCTCGATCGGAGTGAAAAGAGACAGGACGCAGTCACACACACACACATTTATACACTTATCTCTAACAATACATCACACAAAAGTCACAATACTCAGCTACATCCTTTCATCTGTAATAGAACACCCAGAGTCCTTCTGTTCTCCTCTCTGACCCCCAAAAGGTCAGGCCGGGTAATCTTCTCCTCTCTCCTGAGTCCCCAGGGGGTGCAGACACATCGCCTTCTTGAGGTGTGAAGTCAATACACATGGCTAGCTCAAAGTGTCTCTTGGCTGAATTCAGCCAGCCACATGTGAGTCACATAGGTTATAATTATGGGCTCCACATAAGTACCAATTAATGGCAAGGGAACTGGGACGTTTGCTAACCGTTACAGCCTTGAAAAATAGCTTTTTCTGATGAAAAAACTAGCCGAATTTAGCATCGCGGCTAGCGTTTTTAAGCTAGCGGCTAGCATCCACATACACAATGAATAAATAGCACTCACAATGCCAAGTGGCTCGTGTGTCAATGGGGTTCCCGTGCTCAACGGCGCCGACAGCCCCCGGATCCCAATCTTAAATTTTAATAGACGGGGCATTAGAATTTGGCAATACCGCAATGTCTCATTTCTCATTTTGGTTTAGGCTTACCAATTTCAAGGGTTTTATCCAGGCAAAGGTTGCTATTAGCACGTTAGCGTCGCCATATCACCAAGGACCATCTCTCTCTCTGGTCTGTGTCTTTCGGCGTCTGGCGTGACTGAGCCAAAAATGCAAGTCATCCCAGACCCAGGGAGAGAGCGCTTCACCCTTTGGCTGGCGTGACCCAGCAATGGCACAGCCATTGGTTACTCAAAATACCAACACACAATACTAGGAACTTTATCAGAATGTTCTAGAAAATGTTCCTACTATTTATGAATATTGTGACGTTTGCGGGATTCACACAAAGAAAGAGGAGCAAGATGGTTGTGATGAACAGGCTTTATTTACACACCACCGACCCCCAACCTACTTCTGAGCACACAGAGGAGGGGAGGTCATTCTCACAGACCTCCGTTTCAATCATGGTTACACACACATGATACATCTTGCCCTAATCCTGCTAAACACTGCTGGGTCATTATAACGCAGTTATAATGACACAGCAGTATAACTCAGTAATAACACATTTAATACACAAACAGTAACGTTTTCAACTGGCAAAGCATGCTGGGAAATCCCTGCCCCCCTTAAAATGGCCCCGACGTTACACTGCCCCCCCCCCCCGAACTGGTTTCTGTCCCCAGAAAATTCAAAGTCCACTTTCAGAAATCCAACGCGAGTCAGCCCGGTGCCGGAGCGGCATGCATGGGCCATCCAGTGTCCATCTGAGTCTCAGTCGGAATATCTGGTTGGGGTAGGGTTCCGGTTTGGCCACCAGCGGGCGGATGGGCACATCTGACAGCCTCTGTAGGACCACGCACAGTCCCTTCCCTGGCAGCGGGAGTCCCAAGCCCGCTCCGGCCGACTCCCACCGCTGCCAGGTCTCCCAGGCGGCCGCTGGCCCGCGTCCATGCGTCCAGCCCTTACCGTGCCTGGAAAATGGCCGGATCTTCGTCCTGCTCGCTCCGCTGCTGCGCGTCTGCTGTGCCGAGGGCCTCCGTGACATCACCGAAAGGGGAAACATCTGCGGTGGCGGTAGGACACGCACAGTTCCTCCTCTGGCAGTGGGAGTCATGACTCCCACCGCTGCCAGGACCTCCCAGGCGGCCGCTGGCCCGCGTCCAGGCGTCCAGCCCCTGCCGAGCCCGGGAAAAGACCGGATCTGTCCTGCTCGCTCCGCTGCTGCTGCGCTCCAAAGGCCTCTGTGACGTCACCGCCGGGGGAAGCATCTGCAGTAGGTGGCTTTTTCCCCGTCCATGCCACCTCACTCTAATTTAACGTCGGCGAGGGGCCAGTTTGTCGTGCGCTGTGTGCGGGGCAGTACCGTGTGAAGTACCCTGGCTCTGCACAGCGGAAGCCCCCCTTCCTCGCGTCGCCGCCGCTGTCTCCTTCGTGCACGCGCTGCTGTGATCTGCCATAGCTCCTCCTCCCACTCCCTCTCAGCATGGTGGTTTCCTCCGATGACCAGTCGTTCAGCGCCGCAGCCAACTCGACCTGGGCCAGGTGGTCATCCAACAGGTTCTCGCCGTTGTAGCGGGAATCTTGGCCCGCTGCTGGACCGATGGGATGGTCATCTCTCGGTCGATCGCCGCTCCTAATTGCTCTGGAATCGCCAGCCGGAAACGGGGCTGGTTTGCTCTGCTCGGCCTGTCGGGTCCGCTGCTCCGTCCATTGCTGCAAACCTCTCCGGGGGCCGGCGTCTCAGCTCTACGCTCCGTTCCCAGCCGAGCAATGAACCGCTCTGGCCGCCAGACCTCCGCCTGGATCCTCATCTTGCTCCATCCCCACTCCTGACACCAGTGTGACGTTTGCGGGATTCACACAAAGAAAGAGGAGCAAGATGGTTGTGATGAACAGGCTTTATTTACACACCACCGACCCCCAACCTACTTCTGAGCACACAGAGGAGGTGAGGTCATTCTCACAGACCTCCGTTTCAATCATGGTTACACACACATGATACATCTTGCCCTAATCCTGCTAAACACTGCTGGGTCATTATAACGCAGTTATAATGACACAGCAGTATAACTCAGTAATAACACATTTAATACACAAACAGTAACGTTTTCAACTGGCAAAGCATGCTGGGAAATCCCTGCCCCCCTTAACATGGCCCCGATGTTACAATATATATTTTTATTTAAATATTCATATTCAAATTATGTATTCCCATTGTGAAATGGGTGTTTTTCTTTTCTAAAAGCGGTATCGATATTTCTAATTTAATTCACGTTAAACTATCTACTCCCACTGTGAAATGAATGTCCTCCCCTTCTTCTTAAAGCGGTATCGACATTCATAATTCCATCACGTTTTTAACACTGGGTTACACTATCTTGTGTTGACTGACTGGGTTGACACACAATGTAGGGACCTACCTTATTCACCATCTGCTAACCACTAGTGTCTCTCACACCATGTATGGTTGACATGATAAAATCATGTCAAAGGGGGGAATGAAAGGGTTATGAAAAGTTAGAGTGGCAAAATAATAATTCTGTGGGTAATCTCCCATTATGCTCTACACATATTCTATACATATTCTGCTTATATTCTTATGAGCAAATATGTTGTGTTAAACTAGAATCTGAAGTGTTACGCAACCACAGCCTGATAAACAGGAATCAGGCAGAGCTATAGAGCCCTCTTTCTCTCTCTCTCCCTTCTTTTAGTCAGGTTTATTACATTAGTTACACACCCAAATCAACACTCACACACACATTTTTATAGTACATCTTAGGAGATAGTTAACATGAATAGCGGATGGCCTGTTCACGTCAGAGTTAAACTGGCCAATCAGACGGTTGCGTACATACCCATCCTATTGTATGGGGTTGGTCCAACCAACCCGAGAAGATGAATGTAAGTTGCACCCGGAAGTTGTGGTCAGTCTGGCAATGCTCCCGAGGGGGCTGCGTCACACTGCACCCAGCGCTGCTTGCTTTACATGTGACCTCTGAATAAATATTGCATCTTTGAATTGAAGAATTTTTCGGCTTATTCTTGGATCTTTCAATCAAAGAATTGAGATTTTCACAAAATACAAAGGAATGCTCAGAGCTGGAATGTTGGCCTCCAGGGTGGCAGCATGTTTTGGATTCCATTGGCTGACAGAAGAATGTTTGCAAAGGTTTACTGGAACTCTGGCAGCACGTAAAATCACCTGAGACAACTTGCACGACTTTCTTACATTGATACAATGCTGGCGCTCACCATGGTCCCCGCAGAGGTGATTCTCCAGTCTCTTGGGGCCCTAGGCAAAATTTCCCAGGGGCCCCTCGAACCAGTGTTCATCAACCTCATACAATAAATAATCTGACACTGACAAAAAATGTGAAATAGAAGCATTTTTGTATTTCAGAAGTGTACATTAGTGTCTTTTCAAAATTAGAACAGTCATTACATTTAAAAATGGAATTCTAAGAGCAATAATAAGCAGAACAGGACCAGAAGAGCCAGGACACACTAAGCTGCTCTGAGATAAATTAAAGAAGCATTTCAGCAGCTCTAAAACCACCTAAAAAACAAATGTGTATTGCCCAAAATAGTATATTGTGGCTTTTTATCCACAAAAAACTTTCATTGCCTTAGAATTGCTTGGAAAGAGCTTTTACATCTTCCACCTCCTTAAGTATGTGCAGATCCATGAATATTCTAATTAGCTCCACCCATACTCCCACCCACCAGTACTATGCTGCAAGGCCAGCCCTCCCTCTGGCCTCTGACCTAAGAACACTGAAGACTGCTTCGCTAAGAAATGGCCAGCCTCAGCAGTGGAAACCTACGGGCAGCCACAGTCAGTTTCGCATTGTCCCCGGGAAGGAACGCTGACTGTCAGTGTGGTCAGTGGTAGGTAGACCATGAGCCTCCATCCGCGGACAAGTAGAGCCACGTTGACTCCTCCCTCTTCCCCTGGGGGAGTGAACTCAGGTGTTCTAACCATGCCCAGTACTTAGCCTGATTGGCTATCACATTAACCAATCAGGCTAAGCAGGAATGCTTACGTAGCTAAAAGAAAAACCTTTCCAAACCAGGGAGGGGGCTGGGGGGGGGGGGTCTGATTTTGTTCTTGATATGTCTTGTAAGATGTAACAACCTGCCTGTAACAACATGCCTTTGTAACAACAAACATGTTACAGGCATGTTAACAACTGAAAAAAATGTGATTTTTGGCAGTGTCACTTACAGCCGCTCTCACTTGTATGTTTACATAAGACACACACCCTAACTTGCCAGAGTGAGAGGTGGGGATGGAGCCCCTTTTGGGAGTTGTGTACTTGCCTACCATGGTCACTGCAAACTCTCTACATTGTCACTGCTATAGTGATTCAAAGTTGGTCAGCCTTTTTTTTTGGGGGGGGGGCTTCTGGCCTGGGGCCCCAAGCAGTTCCCTGCTGACACACAGCACCTCTGCCCCTAATTTCTATGTTTGAATTCACTCAATTCATTCATTTCAAACCCAGGGCATTCCAGGTACATCAGACCTCTCAGCCTCTTCCACTTGTCACAAGCCTGGCTCACTGACTTAGACGAAGAAGGGAGACCACACAGAGTTGCCAATTCAAACACACATTTATTATTAAAAAGAAAAAGCAATAAAAGAAAGTGTCTGTAAAATCAGTGGTGTGTGTGTGTGTGTGAATGGGTGCATGAAGCAAACAAAGGAAAACTAATCACAGGCCAGCCAAGCAATTACCCGCCTCTGTCAGGAGGTGCAATGATGCCCAGCGGCACGCCCCAAAACCAGAAAGCCTCCAGGCTACAAACAACAACCAGGGGTCCGCCAGTGCAATCCCGACCAAGCGACAGACAGAACCAAAACCAAGCAGCAGGCAGAGCAGACAGAAGGCAACCAGTCTCCAGGGGGAGCAAAATGTGCACTACTGACAGGCATGCAGAGATGACTTTTACAGGCAACTGTCAGCCCGGGAGGGGGGGGGGGGCTTCGCAGCTCCACCTACAGCACAGGAGAAAAAACACAGAGGCCCTGTTATGTCTGGAAACCTGGAGTGATGTCCAGAGAGTGGCGCTGTTGTGAACACAAACTTTATTACAATAAATCATGTAACATACCTACATGCAGTTCTGTTATCGCTTTTTGAGCCAGCTGGGAAAGAGGCCCTCAGATGGCTGCTCCTTCTTTATATAGGCTGACGTGATGACGGCACCAGCCGGCTGCGTCATCACACCGCTCCCCAGTATTAACCCCTTCACTACAGTCACCTCCCCCTTGGAAAAAACACAGAACACTTTATTAATTATAACCCTCCCCAATTCGACATAAACAACAATCACAATCAACAATCTTAACTAGGGTTAGCAGGTGGACAGCCGCTCAGCTTGACATGGCTGAGTGGATTATTCTGCCACTCATCCCTCGCCAGCTGCGCTCCTAACTAAACAGTCACTTTTTTTCTTACAGTCTTCCATAGGGAAGACGGTTCTGCCAGAGGGGCCTTGTAGTGGGTCCGTGGTGGATGCTCCCCTGGCGGCGCCAATTTCAGCAGACCCAGGTGCCATCTCATGGCATGCTCGTCAACACTGTCCCAGCTAAGATCCCACACCAGCTGGATCGGCTCCAATGCCACATCCCAATCTGCAGCAGCTGTTCTCACCTCCTGCGGATGGCTGACCTGCCATCCCAATCATGTTCTCAGCTGTACCACTATCTTTATACGTGTCAGCGGTGGTGACAATGTGACAGCTGACTGTGAGCCCAGTCACTTGGTTCCGTGGGCCCGAACCCAGTTCATCATTGTGAGTGGTGCTCGGTATGGCTGCATACCGTGTTGTGGCTGTAACAGTGTACTACTCATGCTTGCTACGGGGCGTCCACCAGGCTGTAGTGGTTTTGTCACATCCTGTTGGGTCACGGACTCGTCACCTGTCGGCTCAGCTGTGGCTCTGGTAGACTGGTGCTGAGCGAGGATTCTGAAGCAGTCTGGTTCTTTTTCACTTTCGTCTGGTGCTGGTTTAGGTCGGGGTGATGTGTCGTTGTTGTCACATTTAACATCCGTATCAGGGTGGTGTGTCTCGGGGTTCTCTGTGTGCATGGGCTCCCTCTCCTGCAACTCTGCAGCAGCTCCCGTGAACTTGTGCTGGGCGAGGATCTGAGGCAAGTCCTGCTGCTGCCCCTCCTCCGGGCAGAGCTCCTCTTGTGCACACGAGACGGTTGATTTCTTGTCGGCGTCGTTCCCGACAGATGCAGGCTCCCTCTCCTGCAGCTCCGGCTTGGGGAAGATCTGAGGTGAGTCCAGTCGCTGTTCTCCCTTCGTGCCATCTTTGTTCTCCACATCATGTTCACCCACAGTGCTGTGATCACTCACTGTACTGAATTCTCCCTTTTTGCTGTGCTCACTCTCTGTGCTGTGCTCTTCGGCTAGCTTGTTGTGGATTCACTCTATGGTACCCTGCTGTCCCGCAGCGTCTAACTCGGGGCCCTCCCAAAATGGCGTGGAGTTGGTGGGCTCAGCAACCAGAGCAACCTACTGCACCCGTGAAACTAGCTGCGGGAAACACGAGTGTGGTCCCGCTAGTCGTGGGCCACCTGAGCCGTCATCTCCAGCTGAAATGCCAATTCCATTGCCTCTGTCACCGGTAGGTAATGTGCTATCTCCAACAGTGTCACCTGCATCTCGTTCACCATGTCTGCCACTGTCGGGTCGTCCAGCCCCTCCTTCAGTGTGGTCTGTATCACCTTATTTTCAACAAACCACGTCAATTGCAACATTATTAATCTGTCGTCCACGTGCCTGAACTCGCACGTGCTTGCCAAGCAGCAAAGGGTAAATGATGTTCACTTATATAGCGCTTTTTCTCATCTCTGGATGACTAAAGCACTTTACAGATCTTGCTATCCACCCATTCACGCACACATTCACACACTGATGAGAGACGCCATACACACACACAGGCGCT
Organism: Pholidichthys leucotaenia; assembly: GCA_020510985.1. Lineage (NCBI taxonomy): Eukaryota > Metazoa > Chordata > Actinopteri > Cichliformes > Pholidichthyidae > Pholidichthys > Pholidichthys leucotaenia. Next base: position 41,800,223 of record CM035836.1, read on the forward strand.
AGCCTGGCCACCAGGAGCAACTGAGGGTTCAGTGTCTTGCTGAAGGACACTTCGACATGCAGAATGCAGACAAAGCGGGAATCGAACCCATGACCGGTCACACTACACCTGCGCCACAGCTGCCCTCAGGGTGTCTACATACCGCATAAACGACTCATCCTCTCACTATGGGTGCTGGTAGAACACGGACCTCTGGGCTGTCACATTCTCTGGAACATCAAAGTGTTTGGTTAACAAACCAACACACTCATCGTAGTTGCCGTAGTGCGAAACACGGCGGCTAGCTAGCTTCTTGACCGCCTTGGCACATGTTACTGTTGGTCTTATCGCGTCAAAAATACAAAAGCCTTCCACGCCCAGACAGTGAATCAGTAGCGCTGTCTTCTATACCTCATTCATCTCGTCCGAGGCAAACGCTGATAAGTAGGTGGTGAAAGCGCCAAACCAGTGTGCCAACAGGATGAGTGGCTCACCGGGGCTTTCCAGAAACGGTCGTGGTGGCCTCACCCATGTTTCCATGATTTAGCTTCTCGTCGCCAAATGTTTTGTCTGGAAACCTGGAGTGATGCACAGAGAGTGGTGCTGTTGTGAACATGAACTTTATTACAATAAATCATATAACATTCATGCAGTTCTGTTATTGCTTTTTGAGCCAGCCGGGAAAGAGGCCCTAAGACAGCTGCTCCTTCCTTATATAGGGTGGTGAGATGACGGCACCAGCCGGCTGTGTCATCACGCTGCTCCTCAGTATTAACCCCTTCACTACAGGCCCCACTCCAGAAAGGAATGGGCCGTAACGCACTGCATTCCATCAAGATGAGTCCAAAAACCATGGCTCTCTGTTTCGGTCATTCTTAGTAGCATCAACGTTAAACAATTGAGTGACATGTACAGAGAGAATGTGTTCTGTGTGTGACAGACTAGAGAACTAACAGAAACATTAATGAGTAGGTGCAGATATCTTCAATCCTTTGCTTGAGATGGGGGTGGGATGTCCCACTTAAAGACTCTGAAATCAATTCAGTTAAATTCAATTCAATTCAACTTTATTTATAAGATAAGATAAGCCTTTATTAGTCCCACAATGGGGAAATTCCAGGATTGCAACAGCACAGGGATAGCAACACTCAGAAGGCAAGAGAAAAAACAAGAGCAGCGAGTATAGATAGATAGATAGATAGATTAGAGAGAGTGGGGCAAAAAAGTATTTAGTCAGCCACCAATTGTGCAAGTTCTCCAACTTAAAAGATGAGAGAGGTCTCCAATTTTCATCTTAGGTATACCTCAACTATGAGAGGCAAAATGAGAAAAAAAAAAAATCCAGAAAATCACATTGAAGGATTTTTAATGAATTAATTGGTAAATTTCTCGGTAAAATACTGTAAGTATTTGGTCAATAACAAAAGTTCATCTCAATACTTTGTTATATACCCTTTGTTGGCAATGACAGAGGTCAAACGTTTTTTGTAAGTTTTCACAAGGTTTCCACACACTGTTGCTGGTATTTTGGCCCATTCCTCCATGCAGATCTCTTCTAAAGCAGTGATGTTTTGGGGCTGTCGCTGGGCAACATGGACTTGCAACTCCCTCCAAAGATTTTCTATGGGGTTGAGATCTGGAGACTGGCTAGGCCACTCCAGGACCTTGAAATGCTTCTTACGAAGCCACTCCTTCGTTGTCTGGGCAGTGCGTTTGGGATCATTGTCATGCTGAAAGACCCAGCCATGTTTCATCTTCAATGCCCTTGCTGATGGAAGGAGGTTTTCTTTCAAAATCTCACGATACATGGCCCCATTCATTCTTTCCTTTACACGGATCAGTCGTCCTGGTCCCTTTGCAGAAAAACAGCCCCAAAGCATGATGTTTCCACCCCCATGTTTCACAGTAGGTATGGTGTTCTTTCTCTTCCAAACACGACAAGTTGAGTTTTTACCAAAAAGTTCTATTTTGGTTTCATCTGACCATATGACATTCTCCCAATCCTCTTCTGGATCATCCAAATGCTCTCTAGCAAACTTCAGATGGGCCTGGACATGTACTGGCTTAAGCAGGGGGACACGTCTGGCACTGCAGGATTTGAGTCCCTGGCGGCGTAGTGTGTTACTGATGGTAGCCTTTGTTACTTTGGTCCCAGCTCTCTGCAGGTCATTCATTAGGTCCCCCCGTGTGGTTCTGGAATTTTTGCTCACCGATCTCGTGATCATTTTGACCCCACAGGGTGAGATCTTGTGTGGATCTCCAGATCGAGGGAGATTATCAGTGGTCTTGTATGTCTTCCATTTTCTAATAATTGCTCCCACAGTTGATTTCTTCACACCAAGCTGCTTACCTATTGCAGATTCAGTCTTCCCAGCCTGGTGCAGGTCTATAATTTTGTTTCTGGTGTCCTTTGACAACTCTTTGGTCTTGGCCATAGTGGAGTTTGGAGTTTTACTGTTTGAGGTTGTGGACAGGTGTCTTTCATACTGATAACGAGTTCAAACAGGTGCCATTAATACAGGTAACGAGTGCAGGACAGAGGAGCCTCTTAAAGAAGAAGTTACAGGTCTGTGAGAGCCAGAAATCTTGCTTGTTTGTAGGTGACCAAATACTTATTTTACCGAGGAATTTACCAATTACAGTATTTCATTAAAAATCCTTCAATGTGATTTTCTTAATTTTTTTTTCCTCTCATTTTGTCTCTCATAGTTGAGGTATACCTATGATGAAAATTGGAGACCTCTCTCATCTTTTAAGTGGGAGAACTTGCACGATTGGGTGGCTGACTAAATTCTTTTTTGCCCCACTGTAGATACATTATTTCGAACAAAAAAGTATAACAAAAACAGAACAAATGACAAATGCAATAAAGTAACAGTATACAGTGTTCGAAAGGGAGAAGGAAGAAGTGAACACTTATTAATTCCATCTCCTCTTTTCCATAAATACACTCATGTGGATTATATACAATTCATTTCAATTCAATTCAACTTTATTTATATAGCGCCATTTCACAACAACAGTCATCTCATTGCACTATCAACTGTAGGGGGAACCCCCACAGTTGCAGAAAGACCCCAGCAATCAGGCGATCCCCTGTCAGCAAGCACTTGGCGACGGTGGAGAGGAAAAACTCCCTTTTAACAGGAAGAAACCTCCAGCAGAACCAGGCTCAGGGAGGGGCAGTCATCTGCTGCGACTGGCTGGGGGGTGAGGGAACAGAGAAATTACCACAACAAATTTGTGGTACAAATTACCACATTTAAGACCCCAAGTAAACAATTAACTGTATTTTGTACACATCACCATTAACACCCATCCATCCTAGCATACATTGATGTCCATACATCAAAACCAGCATCAAACAACACAAATATACACAGTGCTGTCCCACCCACCATTCCATAGTGTCCCATAGTGTCCCAGAGTGAGCATAGTGAATCGTACATATAAATACTACCCTTCTAACATATATCCTTTCAGCAAATAATGTTTGTACCTCTTTTTGAATTGATTTCTGTTTGTACATAGTTTCAGTTCCGGCTCCAGACTGTTCCATAAATCCACCCCACAGACAGATATGCACATACTTTTCTTGGTTGTTCGTATCTTGGGTTTTGTAAAGTTTAAGTCTCCTCTCAAATTATGATCATTGTCTCTTTTTTTTAAAATATTTTTTGTATATTAGTTGGGAGTTGATTATTATTTGCCCTGTACATGACTTGTGCTGTCTTAAATTTAACTAAATCGATGAACTTTATGACATGTGACTTTAAAAACAATGAATTGGTATGGTCTCTATATCCTACATTATTTATTATCCTTATAGCTCTTTTTTGTAATGTGCATATTGACTGTAGGTATGTCTTGTAGGTGTTTTCCCAGACTTCTACACAGTAGTTAAGATAAGGTAGAAACAGTGAATTGTACAGTAAGACCAATGATTTATAGTCCAAGATGTGTCTTGTCTTCCCCAGTATGCCTATACATTTTGCCAACTTGGCCCGGATGTGACTGATGTGAGGTTTCCAGCAGATTTTATTGTCTAGCGTCACCCCCAGAAACTTATTTTCCTGTACTGTTTCTATTCTGGTATCATCTATCATTACCATTATTTCATGATTTATTTTATAATTTCCAAACAACATAATCTTTGTTTTTTTTTAGATTTAGAGATAATTTATTTTTGTTGAACAACTGTGTTAACTTTTTCATTTCAGTTGTGACCACCTCTAAAACCTGCTGCAAATTCTCACCAGTGCAAAGGATATTTGTGTCATCCGCAAACAAAATAAATTTCAGAATTTTTGATATTTGGCATATGTCATTTATATACAAAATAAAGAGTTTGGGTCCCAAACCTGACCCCTGGGGCACACCACAAGTGATGTCCATGAAGGGTGATTTGTGCTCACCAATTTGTACAAATTGTTGTCTGTTACTTAAATAACTTTCCACCCAACTCAGTCCGACCCCGCTTATCCCATACCTTTCCAGTTTCCTTAGTAGTATTCTGTGGTCAATGGTGTTAAAAGCTTTCTTTAAATCTATAAATACTCCTACAGCAAACTTTTTTTTATCTATACAACTAGTAATTTCTTCTATAAGTTCGATCAGTGCCAAAGATGTAGATTTATCTGCTCTAAAACCATACTGGCTGTCTGTAAGGAGGCTGTGTTTTTCAATGAAATCATCCAGTCTCTTAGTGAAGATTTTTTTCAAGTATTTTGGAGAATTGTGAGAGTAAAGAGACTGGCCTGTAATTTGTGAAACAATGACTGTCTCCTGTTTTGTATAGAGGTATTACTTTTGCTATTTTCATTTTGTTTGGAAATTTACCAGTTTGAATTGACAGGTTACAGATGTGGGTGAGTGGCTTAACAATTCCTTCAATTACTTTTTTCACTACTGTCATGTCAATTTCATTCCAGTCCGTTGATTTTTTGTTCTTAAATTTACTCACAGTCTCGAGAATTTCCTTTTCAGTAACTGCACCCAAAAAGATTGTGTTTGGATTTCTATCTTCTATTTCATTTACAGAACCACTGTTGTTTGTTTTTGTTGTCACTATTGATTTTGCTAATTCAGGACCAACGTTTACAAAAAATTTATTGAAACCACTGACCACATCCTCCATATTATTTATCAAATTGCCATTTTCAATAAAATATTCTGGATAATTAGCATTCTTAGGTCAATTACTAATAATCCCATTGAGTACTTGCCATATTCCTCTTAAGTTATTTTTATTATCCTCTAATATTCTGTTGTAATATATTCTGTCCTGATAATACGGCTGGGTATTGTAGACAGATAGCGAACAATAAAGACAGCAGGCTGATTCCAGGTTGACTGATTTACTGAAATCGTTTTTGTCTTGTTTGTTTTTTGTAAAACTGAAACACAATGAAATATACATAGTACAGAATGTTACATAAGAAATAATAATACAACACTCTGTATATAAACAGTTTCTCTTATTACAGGCACTTAACTCAGGTAAGTAATTTGCTTCACAGATTCAAACTGAGGTAAGTAGTATTTTCTTTACAGGCTTCAAACTAAGGTAAGTATTTCCCAGTTTCCACAGGTTACAAAGTTAAGGTAAGTTAAATCAGGTAAGTATTACGAAATTATACTAACACATTTTTATTTTACAGAGGACAGCTACACAGCTAAGTAAGCAGGTAAGCATAGCCAAATGAATAGCTAACTAGCTTTCACATGAAGCACCATTACAACACAATATAACTTGGGCTAACAAAGGGCTAAATGACTCAGCAGTTAGCCAAGTACCATTGCAAACGATTAGCCATTAACACCTTTTAATCGCGATCTTTTTATAGCTTAAATTTAGCGTTTTTAACATCATATTCCAAACTATGGTCATCTTAAACAAGTATTACAACAATTTTCAGCATTAACTTACTGTTGGTTCCACTCCTAGGTTAGTACAACCAAATTTCTGGCGAGCACATTTTCACATTGCTTTCATCATGGCAGATTGAACAAAAAAGGGTTTATATAGGAAACAGGAAGTAGCTACAATTAAAGGTGCAGTAACGCAAACCACCACTAGAGGGAACATAACCCCACCCAATATCTGACAAGTCAGCACATAATATTCTTTCTTACAGGTCCTCCTTATATTAGTAAGCTTATTTTTATATCTTTTATATTTGATCTCAGCCTCCACCTTTCTGCACTTAATGACTTAATGAATTGTTTATATAATGTATACATATGTACACACACACACACACACACACATATATATATATATATATATACACACAGTGCGGAGCATTGTAGCTAGATGGGATAGATATATAAATATATAAACAGTGCAGAGCTTTGTAGCTGGATGGAATGAATATGTATATACACTACCGTTCAAAAGTTTGGGGTCACCCAGACAATTATTTTGTGTTTTCCATGAAAAGTCACACTTATTTACCACCATGAGTTGTAAAATGAATAGAAAATATAGTCAAAACATTGACAAGGTTAGAAATAATGATTTGTATTTGAAATAATATTTTTTTCCAGATACTCAACCTGCTCAAAGGAAGGTCAGTTTTATAGCTTCTCTATCCAGCTAAACTGTTTTCAGCTGTGCTAACATGATTGCACAAGGGTTTTCTAATCATCCATTAGCCTTCTGACGCAATGAGCAAACACATTGTACCATTAGAACACTGGAGTGATAGTTGCTGGAAATGGGCCTCTATACACCTATGTAGATATTGCACCAAAAACCAGACATTTGCAGCTAGAATAGTCATTTACCACATTAGCAATGTATATTAGATATTAGAGTGTATTTCTGATTAGTTTAAAGTTATCTTCATGGAAAAAAACAGTGCTTTTCTTTCAAAAATAAGGAAATTTCTAAGTGACCCCAAACTTTTGAACGGTAGTGTATAAACACACAGTGCGGAGCATTGTAGCTAGATGGAATAAATATGTAGATATATAAACACACACAGTGTGGAGCATTGTAGCTAGATGAAATAAATATGTAGATATACAAACACACAGTGCGGAGCATTGTAGCTAGATGGAATAAATATGTAGATATATAAACACACACAGTGCGGAGCATTGTTGCTAGATGGAATAAATATGTAAATATATAAACACACAGCGTGGAGCATTGTAGCTAGATGGAATAAATATGTAGATATACAAACACACAGTGCGGTGCATTGTAGCTAGATGGAATAAATATGTAGATATACAAACACACAGCGTGGAGCATTGTAGCTAGATGGAATAAATATGTAGATATACAAACACACAGTGCGGTGCATTGTAGCTAGATGGAATAAATATGTAGATATACAAACACACAGTGTGGAGCATTGTAGCTAGATGGAATAAATATATGAATATATAAACACACAGTGCAGAGCATTGTAGCTAGATGGAATAAATATGTAGATATATAAACACACACAGTGTGGAGCATTGTAGCTAGATGAAATAAATATGTAGATATACAAACACACAGTGCGGAGCATTGTAGCTAGATGGAATAAATATGTAGATATATAAACACACACAGTGCGGAGCATTGTTGCTAGATGGAATAAATATGTAAATATATAAACACACAGCGTGGAGCATTGTAGCTAGATGGAATAAATATGTAGATATACAAACACACAGTGCGGTGCATTGTAGCTAGATGGAATAAATATGTAGATATACAAACACACAGTGTGGAGCATTGTTGCTAGATGGAATAAATATGTAAATATATAAACACACACAGCGTGGAGCATTGTAGCTAGATGGAATAAATATGTAGATATACAAACACACAGTGTGGAGCATTGTAGCTAGATGGAATAAATATGTAGATATATAAGCACACAGTGCGGAGCATTGTTGCTAGATGGAATAAATACGTAAATATATAAACACACACAGTGTGGAGCATTGTAGCTAGATGGAATAAATATGTAGATATATAAACACACACAGCGTGGAGCATTGTTGCTAGATGGAATAAATATATAAATATATAAACACACACAGTGAGGAGCATTGTAGCTAGATGGAATGAAACAGCATAACCGTCTGCTTAGTTATCCTACATGGTATGATTATGTACCCATACATATTCTCACCCTCCATAGCGACCGGTATTTTCCTAGTTGTATACCGGAGGGGACCATTGTGTAAGTCTATTGCGTCTTTTGCATTCAATACTATTAGGTTGTCACGTCTTTTTGCTATCTCTGCGAGCAGCCCTGCTTAGGTTGTACAGTCTGACAGCCGTAGGTAGGAAGGACCTGCGAAACCTCTCAGTTGTGCACCTAGGATGATGTAGTCTGCTGCTAAATGAGCTCCTCAGTGCATTCAGTATGTCCTGCATAGGGTGGAACTCGGACTCCAGCAGAGATGACAGTTTAGCCACCATCCTTCTCTCTCCTATCTCCTCCACTGGGTCAAGGTGCTGCCCCAGGACACAGCTAGCTTTCTTGATCAGTTTGTTCAGTCTCTTCCTATCGGCTGCTGTAATGCCACTGCCCCAGCAGATCACTCCAAAAGTGATGGCTGATGCCACCACCGTGTCATAGAATGTCTTCAGCAGCACCCCTTGTACACCAAAAGACCTGAGTCTCCTCAGTAGGAACAGCCTGCGCTGTCCCTTCTTATAGAGTGCGTCAGTATTGTGTGACCAGTCTAGTTTATTGTTCAGATGAACACCCAGGTACTAATAGGATGTCACCATCTCAATGTCTGTTCCCTGTATATTTACTGGTGCTGTGAGGGGTTGTCCTTGCCTGCGGCAGTCCACCACCAGCTCCTTAGTTTTCCTCGCGTCGATCTGGAGGCAGTTCCGATGGCACCAGTCCACAAAGTCCTGGATAAGCCCTCTGTACTCAGCTTCATCTCCGTTGGAGATGAGGCCAACGATCGCAGAGTAGTCAGAGAACTTCTGTAGATGGCAGTGTGTTGTGTTGTGTGAGAAGTCCGCAGTATAAAGGGTGAACAGGAAGGGAGCCAAAACCGTTCCCTGGGGGGCCCCCGTGCTACCGATGATCGTGTCGGACACACAGTCCCGGGTTCTCACAAACTGAGGCCGGTTTGTGAGGTAGTCCAGGATCCATGATGACAGGTGCTGGTCCACCCCTGCGCACAGCAGCTTGTCCTTCAGGATCATCGGTTGGATGGTGTTGAAAGCACTGGAGAAGTCAAAGAACATGATCCTCACCGCATTCCCGGGCTTCTCCAGGTGGGACAGAGAACGGTGAAGGAGGAAGATCACCGCATCCTCCACCCCAATGCCATGCTGGTAGGCAAACTGGAGTGGATCCATTGCTGGTCCCACCAGGGGGCGGAGGTGAACAAGGAGCAGTCTCTCCAGGGTCTTCATCATGTGGGATGTCAGGGCCACTGGTCTGTAGCTGTTCAGATCTTTGGGGTGGGAAGTCTTTGGTACAGGTACCACACAAGATGTTTTCCACAACTGTGGTACCCTCCCCAGCTTCAGGCTCAGATTGAAGATGTACTCCACAATCCCACACAGCTGGTCTGCACAGGACTTGAGGAGCTTTGCGCTGATGCCGTCCGGTCCCGACGCCTTCCTCGCCTTGAGCTTCCTCAGCTCCGTCCTCACCTGGGTCTTAGTGAGGGTCAGGTTGGGGGGCTGTGTGTTGGGAGTGGGGGGGGGGGTGTTGGTGGAGTGGGGAGTGGGCAGCAGGACTTGATGTCTTTAGAGGCAGCAGTGGTTGTTGTGCAGTCAGGGGGAGTGCGGTTGGTCAAACCTATTGAAAAACAGATTCAGATTGTTCGCCCACTCCCTGCCCCCCACCCCCCACCCCCGTGGCCTGGGGGGAGGTATTCTGGACCCCAGAGATGGTTTTAAGGTTTCTCCAGACCCCGCTGATGTCGCTCTGTTGCAGCTTGTCCTCCATCTTCTTCCTGAAGCTGTCCTTGCCTTCTCTGATCTTTCTCCTCAGCTCCTTATATAGTGCTATTTCACAACAATAGTCATCTCATAGGACTTTCAACTGTAGTGGGAACCCGCACAATTGCAGAAAGACCCCAGCAATCAGGCAATCCCCGGTGAGCAAGAGCTTGGTGACGGTGGAGAGGAAAAACTCCCTTTTAACAGGAAGAAACCTCCAGCAGAACCAGGCTCAGGGAGGGGCAGTCATCTGCTGCGACTGGCTGGGGGGTGAGGGGATAGCAAAGAAGAAGAAAAAAACAGACATGCGACTTCCGGTCTGGACGCCATGGCGACTGCAGCTTAACACTGAAGTTCTCAGACCCAATCCAGGATAACACCTTGAAAATCAAACTTAACGGATTTTTGGAGGAGTGAAAATCAAAAGACAAAATCATCATGTCTAAAGGAAAACAGAAGAAACTGAAATTCTCCAGGCCAGGACACGTATCGGCCGGAGAATCCGAACTGGAAGATCTCCGTTCAGAAGACGAGGAACTGGTGATAGCTAACAAAAGGGTTAGCCTGAAATCACTATTTGAGGAGCTACGACGATTTCGCCGAGATGTTACGGCCGAATTTCGGGAATTCAGAGAAGAATTGAAAAGGACAAACAGCAGAGTGGACCAGGCCGAGAACCGAATCTTGGAAACAGAGGATCGAATAAAAGTGCTCGAAGATTCTATGCTAGACCTACGCAAAAGACAAGCAGCTATAGAGGCTAAGCTAACCGACCAAGAAGGAAAACAAAGAAGAGACAACATAAGAATTCATGGTCTGATAGAAGGAACCGAAAATGGTTTTAACTCAATGGCAGAATGCGTGGAATCCTTACTAAGAGAGAAATTGGATATTCCACAAACCACCGACTTGAAGATAGAAAAGGCACATCGTTCATTAGCCGCTAGGCCGGCGGCAGAAGCGCCCCCACGTTCGGTGTTGGTAAGATTTTCCAATTTCAAAATAAAACAAGAGGTTGTAAGACTGGCCTGGCAGAAAAAAGGATTTATGCACCACGAGAGAAAAGTCTACGTGGAACACGATTACGCCCCGGAGGTCCTTAAAAAGCGCAGGGAATACAATGACGCGAAAAAGGTGTTAAGAGAGAAGAAATTGCGCTTTCAGACACCATTTCCTGCGAAGTTAAGGGTCTTCTACGGCGATGAAACGTGTCTCTATAATTCGGCGGAAGAAGCAACAGCTGACATGGCGAAAAGAGGCCTCCCGGTAACGGTATTTAAACCCGCAGCAGACCCGAGTGAGAAGATCAAAGCGCAAACATGGACAACACAAAGACCTTCAAAATCCACGGACCAGCAGCGGGAAACCCAGCACCAGAGCGTCGCGGATAAACTATCCGTTTTCAGGTTGGAATAGCGACCTTTTTTTTTTTTTTTTTTTTTTTCTTTTCTCTTGAATCAATCCGCACATCCAACCCCCCTCACACAAGGTAACAAACATTAAAGGAGATGCATATTCAGCATGTGGTAAAACATTTCATGGAACAATCATATTATTTGAAACAAATAAGTCTTTGTAATAAAAAAAAAAAAAAAAAAAAAAACTTGTTAAAATAGAAATGTGACAATAATCCACATGTTCTCCTCATACTAACAAATACTGTTTTTGCGTGAATGTTTGATGTGATGGGGGTGGGAGGGTGCACACAATTTCACAGGGTTTAGGCATAAAAGGAAAAAAAAAAAAATCATTACAAGTTTGGATTGGGTTCTGAAACTCACGTTAAAAGCATGGGACTACTTTCAGTGGTAAGAGAGGGCCCTCAACACGTAACAGAGTTTGAGGAATTTCCCTCAGAGCCTTCACTCCATCAAGGCTCTTACAGGGTCTTTAAAAAGACCTCAGCTCAGGAAGTTCTTATGACAGCTTTTTGTTTTAAAGTTTTTTACACTATGTTCTTAATGTTTTTCTTGTTTTTAATGTTCTTTCAGTTTCTGAGTAGCACAAAAGAGGGCCACCACACAGTTATACTAAACAAAACAACACAATGGAGAAACAGGGTGTAACCAAAATAATTTCATATAATGTAAAAGGAATCCTGAATCCAGTTAAAAGATCCAAGATTCTAGGCAAAATGAAAAAAGACAAAGCAGGAATAATACTTTTACAAGAAACCCACCTAACAGACGTGGAACACAATAAACTCAGTAGACAAGGGTTTAAAATGATCTCTTCATCTTCATATAAATCAGGGAGGAGGAGGGGAGTAGCGACATTGATATCAACCAAAATTACATTTGAAAAAAAATCAGAACACAAAGATAAAGAAGGGAGATACAGTTTGGTAACTGGGCGGCTAGAGGGAGAAGATATCACCCTGCTGAATGTGTATGCTCCCCCAGGGGCTAACTGGAAATTTTATAAAAATGTATTCGACCTAATGATAACTAAAGCTCAAGGTTTAGTGATATGTGGTGGGGACTTCAATCTTAGACTGAATCCATACTGGGATGCTTCTGGTAATTCCCCACATCAAAATAACACCCAAAACAGGAAGACTCGGATGCTACTAAAAGAATTGGGAATCTGTGACGTGTGGAGGGAACTCAACCCCAGTGTAAAAGACTATACATTTTACTCAACTCCACATTCATCTTACTCAAGGATTGACTATTTTTTTATGTTTAATAGAGACATTGGAAGAGTAAAAACATGTAAAATAGGACTGATGGATCTCTCCGACCACAGTCCGATCTACATGGACTTAAATATCCAAAAATACACAAATAATACATTTTCTTGGAGGTTAAATTCAAATGTCCTGAAAGGACCATTGAAAGATGAATTGGAATCAGATATTCTCAGATATTTGGAAGATAACGATAATGGAGAAGTATCCCCTTTAATACTGTGGGATGCATGTAAAGCTGTAATAAGAGGAAAGATTATTGCAAAACTGGCAACCCAAAAGAAACTAAGACAAGAAAAACTATCCACATTAGAGTCAGAACTTAGGAACCTAGAAAAAGAACACAAAGGCAACACTCATTCTACTGACTCGCTCAAGATTAAGGAAATTAAAAACCAAATAAATGAGATCTACACAATAGAAATCCAGAAGAAACTTACATTTCTGAAACAAAAATACTATGAAGCAGGCAGTAAATCGGCAAAATTGCTAGCCTATAAATTGAGGAAACATCAAACAGAAAGAGCAATCTACAAAATCAGAGACCCAGTATCAAAGGAAATAAAATTCAGAATTCAGGATATTCTTAAAAACTTCGAGAATTACTATAAGAACTTATACTCCCACAAAAAACATAAAAACGCATCCGAGGCATTCCTAAACACATTAAACCTTCCCCAACTTACGGAGTCACAAAATAAAACACTACTGTCAGAAATACATCCTAAAGAATTGGAAAAAGCAATTATGAAACTTAAAGCTAACAAATCCCCAGGAGCTGATGGCTATACAGCAGAGTGGTACAAAACCTTTAAACAGCAACTATCTCCTCTCCTCCTGAAAACATTTAATTATGTCCTCCACACAGGGGAAATCCCCCCCTCCTGGAGAGAAGGGGTCATTGCAGTTATACCTAAACCTGAAAAGGATAAACTAGAGTGCTCCAACTACAGACCAATCAGTGTACTAAATCAGGACTATAAGCTTTTTACCATTATCCTTGCCAAAAGATTAGAAAATATACTGACAGACCTAATTCATTTAGACCAAACAGGTTTTATAAGACAAAGACAGACACAAGACAACATTCGACGCACTTTACACATAATTCATCATATAAAAAAATATAACTTAAATGCAGTCATATTGGGATTAGATGCTGAAAAAGCATTCGATTCGGTTGACTGGTCTTTTCTATATAGAATCTTATCCAGTTTCAATTTTCATAACAACTTCATTAGAACTATACAGGCATTATATAAAAAACCAACAGCTAAAATAAGGATTAACGGTAATTTATCATCATCTTTTGAACTGGAAAGAGGATGTCGTCAGGGCTGCCCCCTGTCTCCACTGCTCTTTGCAATCTTCATAGAACCTCTGAGCCAATGGATAAGACAAAACCAAAAAATTCAAGGTATTACACTTGGTCAGAAGGAACATAAAATAGCACTCTTTGCTGATGACATTTTAATATACCTAGGGCAGCCAGACACTTCTTTACCAGAACTAACCTCAGTTTTTTCAGAGTATGGAGATTTATCGGGGTACAAATTAAATATGCATAAAACCCAAGTTTTAACATTCAACTATGACCCAAATCATTATTCACTAAGCAAACTCAAAACTAACTGGGAGTCGGAATCTATGAAATATCTGGGGGTCAATATCCCGAAACAACTCAACAAAATTATATCACTAAACTATGATCCACTGGTGACAAAAATAAAATCTGACCTAGCAAGATGGAATATGATACCATTCTTGGGTACTGCACAAAGAATTGAAGCAGTCAAAATGAATATACTTCCACGTCTTCTATACCTTTTCCAAACAATACCGGTAGAACCTCCCAAAAAAACATGGCAGGAGCTGGACAGAAGGATCTCAAGATTCATATGGCAGGGCAAGAGACCTAGAATCAGATATAGAACCCTACAGCTAAACAAAGACAAAGGTGGGCTCGCGCTGCCAAATATCAGGGACTACTTTAAAGCCGCACAAATTAAAACTTTAGTAGAGATATGTAACCCAGTCTACACTGCACAATGGAAGGAGATCGAATGCCAAATAACAAGTGACATCCCCCTACAGGCGATAATAGGGAACAATGTCTTACCTAAGCTTTTGAATAACACTAACCCGTGGATAGAGACCCCGCTAAAAATTTGGTTTAAGATAGTCAGAGAGAATCAAACTAAAGAGCCCTATCGACTTCTACAATGGATCGCCTATGATCAGGACTTTACTCCTAATAAAACAGACACCAGATTTAAAAAGTGGAAGGAGAAAGGGCTGATAAAATATTACGATTTTTTTAAAGGGCAAATCTTAAGAAGTTTTGAAGATTTGAAAAAACAAGGCCTAATAAATCAAGACCTTTACAGGTTCTTCCAGCTTAGACACCACATAAACAATATACTTAAAAAGGAGGTTTTGGAAAGGGCCCAGTCAGGTGTTCTGAAGGTCTTCTTAATGGCATATAAAGGGATCCCAGGGATCAGATACATTTCTAAAATATACCAAGGTCTTCAAGACTTAAAAGGAGACAACACATCTTATATAAAAGAGAGATGGGAAAAAGAGGGGAATTTCACTTTACAACTGGAAATATGGGAAAAGCTAAATAAACAGCAATGGAAAAGTACCTCATCCCTGCAGTGGAGAGAATTTGGATGGAAAAACTTGGCAAGATTTTTCAGAACACCTGCACAAAACAAATTTACCCATAAGGGATTGAACTGTTGGCGCTTGTGTGGTGAAAAGACTGCAAATCATTTTCATGTGTTTTGGTCATGCCCAGTTATCCACCAATATTGGACCAAGGTACAGACAATATTGGGGAAAATATTCAAAATTACAGTTCCCTTTTCTTTTGTAACTTTGTATTTGGGTTTACTACCGGACTCACTGGAAAGACGAGGAGAAAAATACTTATTCAATGTTTTAATATTGGCAAGCAAAAAAGCTCTAACTAAAAAATGGATGTTGAAGGACTGTCCTACACCTGAAGATTGGACTAACGTGATCCAAGACATTTACTCGATGGAAAAGTTGACATTCGCACTGAGACAGGACATGGATGTGTTCATGAACTTTTGGCAACCCTGGACCGCATATGTGTCTTCCATTAGATCTAATCTTTGACAAATACCATTTCAATAATGGTTCCGCTCTTTGTTCCAACGCTACTCAGATGCTCTTTTATCTTTATTTACTTACTTTTTCTTTTTGTTTGTTTTTTTACTGGTTTGTTTGTTTTTTTTTGTTATTTGTTTTTTGTTTTTTTTTCTCTTTAATTTCACTTTTTCTTTCACTTTAAAAAAAAAAAAAGGGGTGTTGTAAGAATTAATCTTCCAATGTTGTCAGATATCAGAAAATAAGGGAACATGTGATGAAAATGTAAACACTGCACTGCTGTAACGACCTGTATACCCTTTACAAAAACTTAAATTAAAAAAAACAAAAAAAACAGACATGCAAAGAGCAAACAGCATGACGGGGACTCAATCTATGGGAGAGAACAAACAGATGTTAATGACCAGCAAAAATATTTCATTGAAAATGAAGAAAGGAGTGAAGCCCAGTGCATTGTTGGAGGTCCCCCAGCTGTCTAAACCTATTAGCAGCATAGCTAATGGAGGGTTCAGGGGCACATGATCCCTCCCTAATTATAGGCTATATCAAAAAGGAAGGTTTAAACCCTATCCTTAAAAACAGAGATTCAGTCTGACTCCCAAATCCAGATTGGCAGCTGGTTCCAGAGGAGAGGAGCTTGATAACTGAAGGCTCTGCCTCCCATTGCATTTTTGGAGATTCTGGGTATTACAAGTAATCCTGGATTTTGGAAGCATCAGGCTCTGTTAGGAAAATAGGATAGTATCAGAACTTTTAAATAAATAGGGGCCTGATTATTTAGAGCTTTGTAAGTGAGAAGAAGGATTTTAATCTCTATGGGAAGCCAATGAAGGGGGGCCAGAACCTGAGAGATATGATCTCTTTTTCTTGTTCCTGTTAAAACTCTTGTTGTAGCATTTTGGATCAGCTGAAGACTTTTTAAAGATATTTTAGAACAGCCTGATAATAAAGTTACAATCACCTAATCTAGAGCTAACAAAAGCGTGGATTAGTTTCTCAGCATCACTCTGAGACAAGATGCTCCTAATCTTGACAATATTCGGTAAATGATAGAAGGCAGTCTTAGAAACAAGTTTAATATGTGAATTAAAAAAACAGAGCTCGATCAAAAATAACTCCAAGGTTCCTCACAGAACTATTAAGAGAAAAAGTAACCGCATCCAAACTAAGAGTTTGATTTGGAAAGGTATTTCTAAAGTTTTTTTGGGCCAACTAGAATGACTTTGGTCTTATCTGAATTTAATTGCAGGATATTCCAAGTCATCCGAGCTTTGATTTCCTGAAGAAAGGCCTCTAACTTAGCTAATTGATTACTATCATCTGGCTTCATTGACAGGTATAATTGTGTGTCATCTGCGTAACAATGAAAATGTATACAGTGCTTTCTAATAATGTTGCCTAGCGGAAGCATGTATAAACGAAAAAGAATAGGGCCTAGCACAGATCCCTGTGGAACTCTGTGACTGAGCTTTGAGTTGGAAGAAAACTCATTATTGACATGAACAAACTAGAACCTATCAGATAAATAAGATCTAAACCACTGCAACAAAGTTCCATTTAAGTCCAACATGGTGTTCTAATCTATCAAGTAGAATATTATGATTGATAGTATCAAAAGCTGCTCAAAGGTCTAAAAGGACAAGTACAGAAACAAGTCCATTATCAGATGCAATAAGGAGGTCATGAGTGACCTTCACTAAGGCTGTTTCGGTACTATGATGGATTCAAAACCCAGATTAAAACTCTTCAAATAACCCATTTCTCTGCAAGTGGTCAAACAAGTGCATAGCACCAACTCTTTCTAATATTTTTGAAATGAAAGGCAGATTACAGATTGGGCCGTACTTTGCTAACACTCCTGGATCCAGCATTGGCTTTTTAAGTAAGGGTTTAATTATAGCAGTTTTAAAAGCCTGCGATACATGGCCTAATGTTAATGAAGAATTGATTATTTGAAGAACAGGGCTACCAATAAATGGGAAGACTTCTTTCAATAACCTGGTAGGAATAGGGTCTAAAAGATAAGTTGAAGGCTTGGATAAGGAAATTATTTTATCTAACTCTGAAAAGTCAATTGGAGTTGACATAACGCACGGCTCAGGAGACGCACACACACAGGCTCAGGGAAGTTCAAATAGTTTATTAGCAACAGGGGTGAATGGATGAGTGTCAGCGAGATGTAAATGTATTGGTGGCGGCGTCTGCTTCGGGCACAGAGGCAGGAGACCGTACAGCCGGCAACCCTATGGGAAAAAGCACAAAGACACAGGGTGACGGGCACACACCAACACAGGAGGAGAATAAGCAAGAGAGGAGCTTACTTGGGAGAGACAGATGACTGGCACCACAAGGACGGGACCCGGTAGACAGCCACCTGCAGTGCTCGGTGCAGCAGCGAGGAATGGCGAGGGAGAGGCGTTGTCCGCCGCCGAGGAATCCACCTGTGCACAGGGGAGCAGACTGGAAGGAAAGGAGGTAAGGGCTTCTTACCAAAAACGTTGTGCTGAAGAGTAGGTTTGACTCACAATGCTGAGTGACGAAGTCTGACGGCTTCAGGCCGAAGCTCAGGGCGAGGCGGCTTATATCCCTCGCCGCTGATGATGAGCAGGTGTGCGAGCAGGTGGCGCCGCTGATGAGCGGCGCGGCGTGACAGTACTCCCCCCTCTAGCAGCGCCTCCTGGCGATGGCTTCTCAGGGTGCGCTCGGTGGAAGTCAGCGATGAGCGATGGGTCCAACACGAACGACGAGGGTACCCACTGTTGATGCTCGGGCCCATAGCCCTCCCAGTCCACCAAGTACTGCAACCCACGACCCCGGCGCCGGGAGTCCAGGATGGAGGCGACGGACCAGGCCGGATGGCCATCAATCATCCGGGGCGCGGGTTGCGCAGCAGGAGGAGGGCAAAGGGGGTCGGAGACTGCCAGTTTCACCTTGGACACGTGGAAGGTGGGATGGATGCGGAGGGAGGGGGGAATAGCCACACGCACAGCTACCGGGTTGATGATCCGGGTGATGGGGTAGGGTCCCATAAAGCGCTGTGCCAGCTTCCTCCTCTCGCCTTTCAATGTCACGTGCTGGGTTGACACGTAGACACGTTGCCCAACTCTGTACGCCGGGGCAGGTCTTCTGTGCCGGTCCGCCACAGTTCTGTTGCACTCCGCCGTGCGTAAAAGCGCATTACGCGCTGCAGCCCAGATGGAGCGGAACTGCCTGAGATGCGCCCTAACTGAGTGGACAGTTACCTCACTCTCCTGCGCCGGGAACAGTGGGGGGTCATAACCCAGGGACGCCTTGAAGGGGGACATCCCTGTAGCAGAAGAGCGAGCGGTGTTGTGGGCGTATTCAACCCAGGCAAGATGGTTACTCCAGGACGCGGGTTTGGACGCTGTCACACAGCGGAGCGCAGCCTCCAGCTCCTGGTTGGTCCGCTCACACTGCCCGTTGGATTGGGGGTGATGGCCGGAGGAGAGGCTCACCTTGGCTCCGATGGCGTTACAAAACGATCTCCAAACTTCAGAGGAAAATTGGGGTCCCCGGTCCGAGACCACGTCCACCGGAATCCTGTGCAGCCTGACCACGTGTTGGACGAGGAGATCCGCCGTCTCCAGGGCAGTTGGAAGACCTCGTAGGGGGATGAAGTGCACAGCCTTGGAGAAGCAGTCCACGATGGTCAGGATGGTGTCATAGGAATTGGAGGCTGGGAGTCCGGTGACGAAATCCAAAGCGATGTGCGACCAGGGCCTGCCAGGGACGGGCAGGGGCTGGAGCAGACCCGCTGGAGGGGCATTTCCCGACTTGTTGGTGGCACAAATTGGACAAGCCCGGGCGTAGCGGGCTGCGTCCCTCCGCAGGCCCGGCCACCAAAAGGACCGCTGGAGGAGGTCTATCATCCGGGAGGAGCCAGGGTGACAGGTGAGCTTAGAGGTGTGCAGCCAGTGGATGACCTCTCCTCGAACCGCGGATGGCACGAACAGCCTCCCCTCCGGTCCGCCGCCAGGGTCAGGTTCCACTTCCTGCGCCCTCCGGATCTTGCTCTCTATGTCCCAGGAGATGGCTCCCACGACGCACGACCTGGGCAGGATGGTGTGGAGCGTCTCCTCCGACTCCTCGGGGGTGAACTGCCTAGAGAGGGCGTCAGGCAGGCCGTTCTTGGAGCCAGGCCTGAAGGTGATGGAAAACTGGAACCTGGCGAAGAACAAGGACCAGCGCGCCTGGCGGGCGTTCAGGCGCTTGGCAGATCTCAGGTACTCCAAGTTCTTGTGGTCCGTCAGGACCACGAACGGCAGGTCTGCCCCCTCTAGCCAGTGGCGCCATTCTTGCAGCGCGAGCTTGATGGCCAGGAGCTCTCTGTCCCCCACATCGTAGTTCCTCTCCGCCGGGGACAAGCGCCGGGAGAAGAAGGCGCAGGGCCGTTTGGCGCCGTCGTCTGGTGACCGCTGAGATAGCACCGCCCCCACTCCCGTGTCCGAGGCGTCCACCTCCACGATGCACTGCAGCGCGGGGTCGACCTGGCGAAGGACCCGGGAGGAGGAGAACTCCGCCTTCAGCGCCTGAAAGGCAGCAGCGGCCTCTTCGGTCCACCGGAACGGGACCTTAGGGGACGTGAGGCGGGTCACTGGTCCGACGATGGAGCTGAAATTGGGGACAAAGCGGCGGTAGAAGTTCGCGAAACCAACGAACTGTTGCACCTGTTTCCTCGATGCAGGTGTAGGCCATTCTACCACCGCCTTCACCTTCTCTGGGTCTGGAAGCACCTGGTCGTGTGAGATGATGAATCCCAGGAAGGATGTAGTCTTAGCATAAAATTCACACTTCTCAGCCTTCACGTATAGCCGATTCTCCAGCAGTCTTTGGAGGACCCGCCTCACATGGACCTGGTGCTCATCCCTGGACTTGGAGAAGATTAGAATATCGTCCAGGTAGACGAACACAAAGAGGCCGATGAAGTCCCGGAGGACGTCATTGATGAGGCGCTGAAAGACGGCAGGAGCGTTGGTCAACCCGAACGGCATAACCAGATATTCAAAGTGGCCGTTCGGGGTACGGAAGGCTGTCTTCCACTCATCTCCCTCCCGGATCCGGACGAGGGGGTATGCGCTGCGTAGATCCAGCTTGGTGAACCAGGTCGCCCCCTGGAGGGAGTGGAAAGCAGTGTCCATGAGGGGCAGGGTGTAACGATCCTTCTCCGTGATGTCATTAAGAGCCCTGTAGTCTATGCAAGGGCGGAGGGATCCGTCCTTTTTTCCAACGAAGAAAAACCCTGCCCCCCACGGGTGATGACGATGGGCGGATTATCCCAGCGCTCAGTGATTCCTTAAGGTAGGCGTTCATCGTCTCCTTCTCTGGCGCTGACAGACTGTAGAGCCGACCAGAAGGTAAGGGTGCCCCCTGGCGGAGGTTGATGGCGCAGTCATAGGGCCGATGAGGGGGGAGAGACATAGCTTTGGTCTTGCTAAACACCATACCCAGGTCGTGAAATTCCAGAGGCACCAGGGACAGGTCCGGGGGTGCAGCGTCCGTAGCAGGGGAAGAAGTGGACGGAGAGCAGGCAGCGGACTGAAGGCAGGTGCCCATGCAGAACGTGCTCCATGCCGATACCCCAGCTGACTTCCAATCCAGGACAGGGTTATGGAGGCGTAGCCAGGGATACCCCAGGATGACGGGCGACACAGAGTTGGGCAGGATGAAAAAGGTTATCTCCTCCTGGTGGTTACCAGAGATGATCACCGGGACCGGGATGGTCTGGTGCGTGACTCTCCCAAGGGAAGCACGGGAGAGGTTGACCAGGGAGATGGGGTTTTTGAGCGCCTGGCAGCGGATGCCCAATCGGGTTGCCAGGCTTTGTGAAATAAAGCTGCCCTCTGCGCCCGAATCCACCAGTGCGTGGGTGAGGTGCCCAGTGAGGTTGTGGCAGAAACGGATGGGCAGCTTTAATTGCGTGAGGGGACTTAACCGATTGACATCCGCGAGGCCCCCTACAGTGGCTCGCGGACCCCCCCGTTTGGCTTCTGTGGACAAAGCTCTACCGTGTGTTGATTATCTCCGCAATACATGCAGAGATTCAACGCACGGCGGCGTTGTCTCTCCGCCGGGGACAGCTTTGTCCAACCCGTCACCATCGGCTCCGACTCCTCGGGGTGCGATGGTGGCGGCGTCACCAGGGGGCGAGCTTGGGGCTGGCACGACGAGGCTCCGCGAGGGCGAGAAGATGACGACTTCCGCCCCGAGGAGCGCTCGCGCAGCCTGTTATCCAAGCTGATGGCAAGGGAAGACAGCTCCGCTAGCGTCCCAGGGAGGTCCCGCCCAGCCAGTTCATCCCTCAGATCGTCATTGAGGCTGCGGAGGAAAAGACCGCAGAGGGCGCGATCCTCCCAGCCTACTTCCTCCGCTGCTACCCGGAAGTCGACCGCGTAGTCCGCGGCCAACCGGCTTCCCTGCTGGAGAGCGAGAAGCCGGTCGACCTGGACCGTATCGGTACGTGAATGGTCAAAGACCTCCAGGAAGCGCCTTACGAACTGGTCATAAGTGAGGGTGGCGTAACTGGGCCTCGCCATAATGGTGTAGGTCCAAGTCAACGCTTGCCCCTCCAGGAGATTCCCGATATAACCAATCCGACTATGATCCGAGGGAAAGTCTCCGGGCACGCGATGGAACACGGACTCACACTGCATGATGAACCCCCGCGCTCCGCCGAGCTTTCCGCTAAAGCGGGCGGGGGTCGGAATGGGTGTGAGCCGCACTGGTGCTACCGTAGCCTGCTGGACAGCCACTGGAGCGGCAGGAGCCGCGCCACCCTGGTGAGCCGGGGGGAACGGCTGCTGGGGGTCCAGGCGGTCCAATCGGTTATTTATGAGGATTAATTGATTTAGGATAACCTGTTGCTGATAGGCTATCTGATCCACCCAAGCCTCGAGGTTGGTAAGCCGGTGTGCGAGCCCGCCGTCTGCCGAGCCGCTCTGCTGAAGCCGTACTGACATAACGCACGGCTCAGGAGACGTACACACACAGGCTCAGGGAAGTTCAAATAGTTTATTAGCAACAGGGGTGAATGGATGAGTGTCAGCAAGATGTAAATGTATTGGTGGCGGCGTCTGCTTCGGGCACAGAGGCAGGAGACCGTACAGCCGGCAACCCTATGGGAAAAAGCACAAAGACACAGGGTGACGGGCACACACCAACACAGGAGGAGAATAAGCGAGAGAGGAGCTTACTTGGGAGAGACAGATGACTGGCACCACAAGGACGGGACCCGGTAGACAGCCACCTGCAGGGCTCGGTGCAGCAGCGAGGAATGGCGAGGGAGAGGCGTTGTCCGCCGCCGAGGAATCCACCTGTGCACAGGGGAGCAGACTGGAAGGAAAGGAGGTAAGGGCTTCTTACCAAAAACGTTGTGCTGAAGAGTAGGTTTGACTCACAATGCTGAGTGACGAAGTCTGACGGCTTCAGGCCGAAGCTCAGGGCGAGGCGGCTTATATCCCTCGCCGCTGATGACGAGCAGGTGTGCGAGCAGGTGGCGTCGCTGATGAGCGGCGCGGCGTGACAGGAATAAACTCTTCCAAACAGATGTCATTTGAAGGAGCTGTAGTAGTTACTGTATTTAAGTTAACGGTGGGAAGAATCTGACTGATTTTATCTCTGATTGATGAAATTTTATTATTGAAAAAGTTCATAAAGTATTGACTAGTAAACTCTAAGGGAATACTAGGATCAACAGAATCCTGAATCTTTGTCAGCCTGGCAACAGTGCTGAAAAGAAACCTGGGATTATTCTTGTTCTCTTCTATTAATGCCGAATAATAGCTTGTTCTAGCTTTCCTTAGAGATTTTATATATATATATATATATATATATATATAAATTAGAAGATTTCTCCAAGCTAAATAGATTTCATCTAATTTAGTGGAACACCATTTTCTTTCTATTTGACAAGTCTTCTGTTTAAGCTGTTTTAAGTGTTGAACCAAGGAGTTAGAAATCTCTGATTAGACTTTTTCTTTTTTGGGGGCGGGGGCGCCCCGTGGAGACATCGCAGATTAGAGGGGGCACACCTATCTGCTGCACCCTGTGCTCCAGCCTTAGCCCCGTTGGCCCAGACTGGAGCGCGCGCACATCCGCATTGCTAACCTGCTCGGCGGCCATGGCTGCATAATCTGAGCCCACGCAGACCAGGGCTGCGAGCGCTTCCGCGCCGCAAGCCTGGCCCACGTCCACGGCCACCGTGTCTGCCCCCTGGGGGTCTGGCGTTGCAACTGCGCGCGAGAGACAATCCGCCACTACATTGTGTTTGCCCGCCACGTGTTGAATGTCGGTGGTAAACTCCAAAATCGCGGCCAGCTGTCTCTGCTGTCGGCCCGACCAAGGCTCTGAAATCTTGGCCATTGCAAATGTTAATGGTTTGTGGTCTACAAACGCGGTGAAACGGCGCCCTTCCAGCCAGAACTGGAAGTGGCGGGTGGCCAAATGCAGGGCTAAAAGCTCCCTATCGAACGCGTTGTATTTCCGCTCGTTATCGCGCAATGTTTTGCTGAAAAACGCAAGTGGTTGCCAGCTCCCTGCTACCAGTTGCTCGACAACTGCCCCAACTGCTACGTCGGAAGCGTCCGTGGTTAGCGCCATGCGAGCTGTTGGCACCGGGTGTGCCAACAACACAGCATTTGCCAGGGCCGACTTGACCTGGGAGAAAGCGCGCTCCCGTTCCGGGGACCACTCGACCTTATTTGCAGGTTTTTGCTTCTTTAGTGCCGCGTACAGTGGGTGCATGAGCTGTGCCGTGCTGGGGAGGAAACAGTTATAAAAATTGACCATCCCCAAAAATTCTTGCAATGCTTTAACTGTCTGCGGTTGGGGAAACTCCGTTATCGAGCGTACTTTATCGGGCAGCGGGACCGCTCCTTCTGGAGAAACGCGGTGCCCCAAAAAATCGATTTGCGCTACCCCGAACTGGCATTTTGCTGGGTTAATTATTAACCCATGCTCTGTCAGCCTCTGAAAAACCGCTGTGAGGTGGCGTTCGTGTTCGTCTTTGGATGTACTGGCTACTAAAATATCATCCAAATAGATGAACACGAAAGGGAGGCCACGCAACACCGCATCCATCATACGTTGGAACGTCTGTGCGGCGCCCTTGAGGCCAAAAGGCATGCGCAAAAATTTGAAGAGCCCAAAGGGGGTTATTACTGCCGTTTTGGGTATGTCTTGAGCGCGGACTGGGACTTGGTGATAACCGCGCACCAAATCTATTTTGGAAAAGATGCGCGCCCCCGCCAAATGTGCCGAAAAATCCTGGATGTGCAGAATCGGGTAGCGGTCGTGTGCTGAAGCATTATTTAACTTGCGGAAATCACCGCAAGGCCGCCACGAGCCGTCGGCCTTAGGAACCATGTGCAGCGGTGAAGACCAAGGGCTGTTAGAACGCCTAATGATGCCCAGTTTTTCCAAGTTGGCGAATTCCTCACGCGCGATGGCCAGTTTAGCTGGGTCCAAGCGCCGAGCTTTTGCAAAAACAGGGGGGCCAGAGGTAGTTATGAAGTGCTCGACCCCGTGTTTGGCTACTGACGCTGAAAATGTTGGGACCGTGAGTGCTGGGAACTGATTGAGTAGTGCATGAAACTTACCACCCGCAGCTGTGACATTGGGATGTGCAGAAGGCGGGGCCACCCGAGCTGTACAGGAGATAGAGTGGAAAGACAGTGCATTTACCATACGTCTATTAGTAAGATCAACTAATAAACCATCTGAGCACAAAAAATCAGCACCTAGCATGTTATTGCTAACTGCAACTACGGCGAAAGTCCACTCGAAGGTGCGACCGTGGAAGGATAGGAGGAGCGTCTTCTCCCCATAGGTTTTGATCATCAAGCCGTTTGCCGCTAGCACCAGGGGTCCGCTGGAAGGCGCCAGCAGGTCCGCGTAGGAAGGCTTGACGAAACTCAGCTGGGAGCCTGTGTCCACCAGGAAATCCTTCCCTGAATTCGCGTCCGTCACGAAAAGCAGCTTGTTCTTCGCGCCAAGAGCAGCAGCTGCTACCGACTCTCGGTCTTGGCATTTCCCTGGCGCTTGTATCGGCACGGTGGGATGCATCTGCGCGCCCTCTCGGCGAAATGTCGATGGTAAAAGCAGAGGGTGCCGTACGCTCCGCTTCTCCTGGTCTCTGCCGCTGCTGGCGTCAGTGGGTCTGGTGCTGCGGCCTCTGGTCTCCCCTCATCTCGTGGGGATGCGTTCAGCTCCGTTGCCGCCGTCGTGGCTGCGTGTCATCTATGGGCGTCGACGAGCCGCTGTGCTTCCAGGCCCAGCCCGTGGTAGTCACGGTTGTTGAGCAGCTGTGAGCTGGCCAGGGTGACTCTCACTGCTGGTGGTAGTGTTCTGAGGAAGAGGTGGGCGAAGATAAAATTGTCGTTGTCTTCGCCTCTCAGGTTCATCATCCTTGCCATCAGATCTGCCGGCCTGTCTGCTTCACCTTCTGTTAGCGCCAGAAGCTCCTCTGCTCGCTCTCCCTGTGAGGGGGTGAAGGCACGAATGAGGGTGGCTTTCAGTGCGCCATACTTGTCGTCCTGGGGCGGGTGGTTGGTCAGGCTCTTCACCCGCTGCACTGTGAGGCTGTCCAGCTTCGCGACGACATGGTAGAACCTCGTTGCGTCTGCTGAAATTCCCCGAAGGTGGAACTGCACCTCCACAGTGGTAAACCAGGAGCGCGGGTTATGTTGCCAGAAATCGGGCAGCTGTAGTGTGGTAGCTGCGTTAACCCGGTTGGCTCCTGAAGAGTCCGGTGTGGGAAGATCGTCGCCACCGGCTATAATTTGTCGTAGGTCACCAGTGTAGAGGATGCCTTTCACAGACGAGACTGAGTTTATTTCTCAGGATTGGTTTATTGAATGGTTACATCCTCTATCAATCACAGAATCTCGAAAAGAGAGAGAACAATCGTCCTTCACAGTTCTTATACTCTCCCCAAGTCACACACCCCCAACCTACAGTCCTTTAGCAAGCATACAGCCCCCGAGACTCCTTGGCGTCCCCATTGTCTCTTATCCTTCTAGCCTCCGGGGCTCCTGCTGGGACATTCTCCCCAACTTCCCATCTCCTGCGAGACCAACTTCACACCTCCCGTAGGTCTCTGCAGGGTCAGGTCCTCTTTGTCCATTAAGACGTGAAGCCTCCAAAGTATGCACCGTCATTCCTACTAGGTATATGTGGGAAATATGGATACAATATATGTGCCCTAAATATGCGCCATAGGCCTACGATTTCTAGAGTCTGATGCAGAGAAGCTGTAACACTACCATGCTATCAATTACAGAAGGAGCAAGCTCTCCATAGCTTATCTCCGTTGTGTTGACACATGGCATAGAGGAAACTTAAACTTGATAACAGCATCATCTGAGAGGCATCTACTGTAGCAATATTTTTTTCTTTAGGAGCCAAATAGTCAGAAATAGTAAAATCAAAGGTTAACAGACAATGATCTGACAGTACAGGGTTATGAGGAGACACTACCAAATTTTCTATTTCGATGCCATATGTCAGAACAAGGTCCAACGTGTGGTGGAGATAATGGATAGAATTTCCTACTTTCTGAGAAAACCCCATCGAGTCTAATATTGAATAAAATGCCATATTAAGGCAATCACTATCAACATCTACATGTATATTAAAGTCCCCTACTATAATTATTCTATCTGATTTTAGCACTAAGTCTGTTAAGAATTCGGATAAAAACTTTGAGTAGGCTGAGGGAGGACGATAAACTATGGCAAATAAAATTGGATTTAACCTAAAATTGCTAAAATGCCCAATACTGAGGATCAGGCCCTCAGAGGAATTATAACATGTTTTTGCTTGACATTAACTAGCAATTTGGAATGGTAAATTGTTGCTACTCCTCCTCCACAACCAGAACTTCTGGGATTTTGACAGTTTACTCGAGGAAGTTGATTCATTAAACCAACATAATCCTCTTGCCCTAACCAAGTCTATGTAAGGGATATTAAATCAATCTGATGATCAGTTAACAGATCATGGACTAGCAGAGACTTAGGAGTTAGAGACCTAATATTTAAGAAACTGCATTTAATTTTTAAATTATGAGGAGGAACAGAGGCCAAGTCATTAAATTTAGAGGCTTCATGTTTAATCCCTTGCACTCCGGGCAATTTTCCTAAAAATGCCAAAAAATAACGTGCCCAAAGTAAATCGAAAGCTGTTCTTCAACCCTTTGCAGCATCTTCATGGGGTTGGTCTCATTTAAAAGAAAACACTTTGAATTTTTTGGCAAAAAAAACATAATCTCTCTACGTGCTCCGGCCACTGAGTTACAGTCATCTAAACATACTGAACTTGAAGAAAATAAATTTGGCCACGGTGTTTTTTTGGATACAAATGCTTGCAAATAACACACAGCTGTCCGATCCGGCTGGAAAATGCAACAGAAATGTATAACGGTGCCAAATTGTGCCAAATGGCACAGTTTGGAAAAATGTCTGCAACTTTTGAACAATTCAATGTAGAATCTTCATTTTGGGCTCTAATGAAAGGTCACATTCAGGGCTGTGTCTGTGTGTGTGTGTGTGTGTGGGGGGGTTGTACCCCCCCGCTACAAAGGACCGAGTTCGGCCCTCGCTACATGACGGATTACACTCCTTGCATGTTTCCACAGCAACGCTGTCACAGCGGCTTCCCCCCCCTCGCTACAGAGGGCGGCCATCGCTACATTACGGAATAGACTCATATGCTTCCCCCCGCGAACCGGGGGGCGTTCGGACCGTGAACGCCCCCCCCGCTCCTCTTCTGCAGTGGGGAGGGGGGGGGCGTTCACGGTCCGAACACGGCAAATGAACCGTTTATTGCGGCGCACGCACTTCGTACTTCGTGCGCAGTACAGTTGTAATTTACCGATCGGTCAAAAGTCATTTTTTGATTACAATTTTCAGGGAGAAATAATAATTTAGCTTATAACACCTTACCTCTTCACAGCAGCAGAGTCCTGGCGAACTTCTCTTCCCCATTGTCAGACAAACGCGACGCTGGTCCGCTCGTGGATCCCGATCAAAACATAATTCCATTATTGCCGTTTTGGCGAATGATTTACGACCGTCGTCGGCCTCCGTCGGTCTATGATGACCATATAAGAGAATGCTAAACTGCTGGAATTAAAAAAAATAAATAAATAAACCACTGCCTGTGGCTGCTGAAGCAGTCTCTCTTCACCCAGCTTTAGACAACAGCTCAGCGAACTTCTGTGCTTCAATTGGCTCGCAGCTGTTGGGAGGCGGGTCCTTCTGGCTAGATTTTCATTCATTGGCTCTACATGGTTTCAGAAACCCAATTCAACGCTCTTATTAGTCGAATGACAGGTCAATCAGATGAACTAATCTGTTCGCGGCTGTGTCTGCAGCTTTTATTTTCAGTGCGCGCTTGGACGCCATTACCATCTCCATCTGCACCATCATCAGTATCTCTATCATGCGTCATGCGTCCGAGAACGCACGAGTGCGCTCTCGTGCGTCCTAGGACGCAGAGACTTGCCCGCCCGCGGAACAACGGAGCGCAAGTGGCTAATTTGAGTTTTACCACCTTTTTGTTTAATCACTTTGTGATGCTTATACATTAAATTTTTATTTACTTTGTAGGAAGCAGACAATGATTCTCTGATGGGGAAGACAGGGGCTAAGTTGAGATGAAGAGGAGCTGCAGAGAGACGTGTAAGACTGCGATTCTGCTTCCTGGTCCCAACTTTGAGTTGTCAAGGTTTTGGAAATTTGGATAAAAATGATGCTAGATTGTTAGATTAAAGAGACACACCATCCAAAGTGAGATGGACGCCGTCTTGTCTAATAAGACCAGGTTTTCCCCAAAAAGAGTTCCACTTGTCTGTGTAGCCCACTTTGATTGCAGGACACCACACAGACAGCCAGCAGTTGAAGGATGACAAGCGACTAAACATGTCATCACTGGTCAGATTGGGGAGGGGCCCAGAGAATACTATAGAGGCAGACAATGTTTTTGCAAAGTTACACACTGATTCCACTCTAAGTTTTGTAACTTCCGATTGCCGGAGTCAGATATTGTTAATGCCGGCATGGATAACAACTGTGGAGTATTTACAGTTACTTTTAACCAGCATTTTCGAATTTGACTGATTGTCGCCTGCTCTGGCCCCAGGAATGCATTTGACTATGGCCGCTGGAGTCTCTCGGCTCACATTTCTGACTGTAGAGTCACCAATGTTGAGAGTTTATTCCTCAGCAGGTGTGTCGCTGAGTGGGGAAAAGCGATTAAAAACATGAACAGATTGGTGGTGAACCAGGAGCTTGTGACTATGCTTCCTTCTCTCTGTCACCCACCCATTCTCTCCTGACTGCTCAGGAGAGGTGGAAGCCAAAGGACGGCTAGCAGGCCACCCTATGCTAGGGTGCTCCACTGCAGCTAAGGGGAGTTCGTCATTATAACTGGTGCTGATGGTGTTTCAATGCAGCGGAGTCGGGATTCCAAATCACACAACCTCGCCTTGAGCACCTCAAAAAGACAACATTTATTACATTTACCATTATCACTAAAAGAGGCAGTGGTGTAGCTAAACATCTGAAACAGAGAGCACACCAGAGGAGAAGGGGAAGGAGAGCTAGTAGCTGTAGTGTCCATAATTGGTAAGAATAAGGAGCAGAGCGGAAGGCAGTTTTTAGTATTTATTAAAGAACTAACAAACAGCCCAACAATGGGCTATGGCGCTCTAGTCCAGGCGTCTACAGCAAAGAGGACGTGCCCCTCACGACCGTGGCCTTTATACCCCAGCTAACGTCACCACCGGAAGGGCGGGCCATCAACTCCCTCTATTCCCTGGTCAGACCCCGGCCGCCATATTACCACTGTAACTCATTCACAACATTTCCACCCCTTTAGAAAAATTCAAGCATACACATTAGACCAGCCAAATTTCTTACCTGACTCACACACTAACAGGGAAAAATATATGTACAAGAATGAATGAATCACCTATCCACTCACACAACCAAGGCGGGGGACCGGATAGACTACAGACGCCCCCACACAGCCAGGCGGATTATTCTGCCACCTTGTCCTATCAGTCCAAAATAAAATGAGCTGTGTCATCTAAAGAACTTTAATCTCAGAACATTCCATATATATATATATATATATATATATATATATATATATATATATATATATATATATATATATATATATATATATATATATATATATATATGTATGTATGTATATATATATATATATATGTGTATGTATATATGTATATATTGTTATTGTTATTGTTATTATATGTTGTATATGTACATATGGTATATATGTTATTGTTTAACATACATTAAACAATAACAATCACAGCACTCAACTTAAACATTCCCACCGGTGGCCCCCACCCCAACACACCCTCCCCACTCTTGGGTACACAATATAAAATACCGTGTTGGGCACTTCAAACAATTTCGGTTAAACATCCTGCATCCAAAATACAACAGGACAAGCCTCAAGGCACCTACTGGCCTCACAGCCACCATCAAAGTAGGTTTTACCTTTATTCCAGGGAACACAATACAAATCAATTTACACTCCAGCAAAATAATTCAAATTTTCTGTTCTGTTGTTACTTCGCTTCATTTTATTTTTTTAATGCCTAATTCACACAAATTTATCAAATTTCCTGCAGGATACACCCGGGGCACAACCCAGTTGAAATAAACTTATATACATCATGTCATGAGCCCTCCTGTGCGCACTTCCAATGCGCAAGGCGAAGGGGGAAATAATGAGGATTTACGTGAAGGTTAAGACCACACACATTTATTTATACAATGCTCAGACAATCAGTTATAGTTACTGTTCCTTCGGAAGCTTAAGGAGGCCTTCTGGACGCTCAACAGTCT